>JASANN010000249.1:2243091-2285382 GCA_031762395.1 Calameuta pygmaea
GGACACTCATATGAGGATGAGTAAAGGCTTACAGGGACAGAGGATGAAGTTGAGAAGAGAAATGCGAGAAATAAAGTAAAAGAAGGGAACAGTAGAGAAGTCAGTAATCGTACCGACTCTTCGAATGACCAGGTTATGTATATATAAGCTATGATATAGTGGAACGAGTATGCATAACAAATTTTTTTCAAAGGATCCAATGTCATAAGGGCGTATCTTAAGGGCGAAGGGCGAGGCGTACGGGACTCCTGTGTTCCAGGTTGAAGATCTCCGTGATAAATCTGCCGCATGTAAATGAAACAATTTCAATGCTAAACTCCTTTAACTTGTCCTGTCTGTGAGGATGTATTTATGCATGCTGACGAGGCCATGGGCATTTTGGATAGTTCATTTCTGAGATGTTTGCACAAGGTACGCATATGGGGATGTGTGGGGAAGTATATATGTCATATACAGTAGCATAAGAAAGAGGTATTATTGCGAGATGGAGTCGGAATGAAAATAACGGAAAAGGATATTTGGTCGATGAACGGCAGTCGGGAGTTGTTCGAATTTCATCGACTTCATTTTTATTTTTGATATCAGCTGTGTCGATAAGATCGAATTTTTGTAACTTTTTTGTAACGCTCAATGGTATATATTTTTAACAGGTATTTCTTAACTCTCAGAAGATAATTGAACTTCAGTCAATGGCCGTAGCCGGATGTGACTCTAAATGAAATATTTCTCGAGTTAACTTAGCATTATTTAAAGTCACTGTTTAACTGACTTAAACATCGAAATATCTCTTTCGTGTTCACGACGTATTTTATTTAGTCAGACGGGAAAAAGAAAATCTTTGCAGTCTGTACGGGGACACGAGACTCTTGGTGAAACGTGAGGTGAAGGAAGTCACAAGGAATTGCGATTTAAGTGGAATTCCTTGGTCTGTTTATTTATTATATATTTTTTTTTTTTTTGAAAAAGAAAAAGGTTTTCAGGATCTTGTACGAGTTCTTGTACAGCAGACAAATTTTCTACAAGGATCGGTACTCTGGCTCACGTCAAAACACATCCTATACAAAGTGACGTTATCGCACGTTTTTCGAGTGGTTATTTTGGGTCCTTAAAAGGCACCGCCTAATCTTTCAGGATGGGTACAATCAGGCCTTGGAAGTGACGGCTTCTTTTTTGGCTACCGCAACGGAGATTATACGGCCCAATAAAGTAACCAAGCAGTAAGCAGATGCCAGAAGGCTTATGTGACTGGGATCGATTAATGGATTATCACCAAGAATAATTTGACTCTGAACATTTCGAATCTTCCAAGTCAATTCACAAGTGAACTACACACATTTGTGCATTTCTAGAAATCGCATAAAGTGCTTGCACTCATCGCCGAAGGGGAGACTGGATTCTTATTTTCATAGGATTACAAATTCCCATTCGTATCGGTACATATTTGTTTAAACGATTCCCAAGCAAATATTCGCGTTTCGTCCCTCAACTTACTTATCCCCTTGACAGTTTTGTAATTACGAAAGAAAAAAATTCAACAGTGTAAAAAATCTATAGATACATTAGAAAAACTCATTCTTAATTTCCCATTACGAAATACAGTTTTCCAATGCATCTCTCAAAAAGATCTTGCACATTATACTTGGATTAAAATAATAGACCATCAAGATCAAGTATATCATCTCATACATTAAAAAAAATTCAAGAGCACCTATGAACGACTTACGCATGAAATTACAAAGATTATACTCAAGATTCTATATTCAGATGAACCTCTCTCCAGCATCTCTTGGAACCTTTTACATCTTAGCTAATCAGATAAATTAAATAGATCATCAAGATCGAGTATATAATCCCAACACGTTTCGTCATCGACAGATCCTGAGGATGTTGAGATAGGTCGCACACCAGAACTATGAGCTCATGGACCAGGGAACCTGTTTCATTAAGGACTTCTCGAATGCACCTTCGATGCAGCATCGTTGCACCGGGTGCATCGTAATTCCACGAAAGTTCTACTTGGCAAAAAGACGAGCGATTTCATCCGATAAGAGTACAAGAAGCACCATCCGTCGCCAGATTAATCTTCGTTAATCCTTTAACACCACAGACTAACCATCAGTATATTCACATGTGGCTAGTGAATTTCGTAGGTTCATTTTCCCTATGCACTTTCAAAGTGCATATGCACCCATGTATGCCTACACACACACACAGATCCTTCTAAATTGGTAGCTTAGTACAAGAAGAGGAACGAGCCGTTGAAGAAAAGTCACATTGGCTGTTTAAGATCTGTAAGAAGATCATTACCTTAATGATCTGATATTTATATTACGAACACTCTCCAGGTCATTCATAGAATTTCACGATGATGCGATGACAGTTAAATCACAGCCAGGCACGAGGCCGTAAGAAAAATTTTTTTTCGTGAAATATATATATATAAATAATGGCTGCTCCCCTTTCTTATGGTACTTACCACGCACGCCAAGCACTTTGTCATCAGGCGCAAACTATACAGGCTCTCAAAGTTTAAAACCAGTTTGACGTTGGCGGCCATCTCGATTGTATTGACGTTATGCAAATATCATCTTTACACAGGCGTGTTCGACTGTTTGAACAAACGAGAAGTTTGTTTGCTCCACATGAAAAGTCCGCATCGTGACAATGCTTAGAATTCATCGGGTACTGGTTACGTATATAGTCAAGTACTTGCTAGGTATAATTTAGATTGTCATATAGAGCAGCACTTTGACTCTGTAAACTCTGACTATATTCACGTATTAATAATTTCTCATAATCATTTATACCTGCTGGTACCCATCGACCCGATCCCTTCGATTAATCTACGTCAAGAACCGGATAATCTTGCGCTTCGAATTATTAGGATCACGTTGCATGATGGGGTTGCACTAATGCAATTGCATGCTCACTCGATGAAAAAGTGTTGATGCATTTTCATAGACTTCCAATATATATTTATATATATGACTCCCTATGCCCTGCATGCATATCGTAGGTGTCTATTGCGTTTGCTGTTGTTATCAAGCTGTGATTAATTCCTGAGTCATCCGATCATTGAAATCGTAGAGCATTGATTGACATTATCAACATCTTTAAGGCCATTGTCTAATTGCTGATTTCATTGGAGAACCTCCGGGTGTCTCATTATGGAGTCGATATTAGCTCGTTCTGTGAGGCTGTAAGGGAACAGCTGATGATGGGCTAGAGAGAGGCTGTATGGGGTCCAGGAGTTTAACACGAGGGAACTGCATCTTCCATCTTCCAGTCTGAATGGTGTATCCAGCGTGGCAACACCTTCGTGTCGTCGACGCGTGCAACTGACTGTACACGTGTGTTCCCGCTCGAGATTCGTGCCAGTTCGAGTGTTCGACAAATAGCTGCGTATTTAAACGTGAATTGTTTTAAAGCACCTAGTGGGACAAACACCGCTTTAAATTACCTGGTGAAATATTAGGGGACTTCGCTTACACTCGGTTAACAAGATCCACCATAGTGCTTGATATTTTCATTTTCAATTATAATTCTTATCCCTGGAGTCTTTTGACTCTCGTTAAACTGTCTAACCTGTAAAAAAAAAGATTTTGTCAGTGCACATTAAAAAATTGTTTAATGCAATAAAAAAAAGGAGTCTTATAAATTCGGTAAGAAATTATTGAGCAATTTGACATTTTCTTTTTACGCGGGTAAAATATTCGGTATCGTGTCCCAATGTCAGAAACTTAATAGCGTCAATTTTATCTTTCAGTAATTTTTATTAGTCCCTAGAGGTGTTGTTTACAATTAAAGCGTATCGTAAAAAAAAATAACGAGTGAACAAAGTTATACCTTTGATTTGAATTTTCAAGACTGGAAGTGCATTTAAAAATTGTGTGCAAGTGCCATACACTCTCTGTACCACCAATAAAATTTCATTGGCAAGGGTCGGGTAAGTTTTTGAAAAATAATAAATAGACGATTTCTCTTTCAAGCATGCATACCTGTAGCGCACCTCGAGACAGTTAATAAGTAATCATGCAATTATTATCAACAATGGCCCAAGCTGCCATTAGGCTAGCTTTAATTGCGCAGCTCGTAAAAATAAATTCACGAAGAAAAATAAAAAGAAGCAACAGACTCTGATACAGAACCAGAATGTAGTCAGGTACATCCCTATACCAACCATAGCCAACATGCGTGCTATACCGAGTGCCCCGGTAACAACCGCACGATAAAATTGAATGCCCCTTAACGAGAGCGAGTACTTTTCAGGCAAGTCCCTTGGCTGGATTTACGCGTTGCGTATACGAGCCCTCGTGGCAAACAATACGGGCCCAATACGGGCCCATAATTGGCTCAGCGGCTTGTCAACCGTTGACGTATTCGACGCAGGACACACAGGCCAATTTGCGAGTTACGCCAGGATTCGCATCTTCCTTTTCTGTCATTGAAATTCAACGCTGACTCCATAGGGAATTCTTCTCCTTATTTCTGTATGGAATCTGAAAAACAATTATTTCACATTACTCATTAAGGTAGTTAGCTATCCTGTATATGAAAATTTATATATAATGATTGCGTATATGCAGTTAAGGTGCGTTTTCATAGTAATACATTTATTTTCACCAGTAATCGAATCAAACTCCCTACGCACGTGGTGCAGACTCGTAAGTTAGACTATAGGCAATTAATGGTTGAAGACGCGCCTTTATTTGCCTCTCTTTTATATACTGCAGTGTATAGGTACACGCGGAGCACACTTCACGTGTAAATTCACTATAGAACTATCGGCGGTTTCAATGTATACGAACACTGATGCAAAATCCATGCGAGTGTCGATCGGCGATAATATGCAAAACGCCGGATTCTTTTCGCTCAATGGTTATTTACGCATCCGAGCGAGTGTCGACGTATTTGCATAGTGCGACTGGAGAATCATCCCTCGTAATTTCGATTTTCCCGCGATAGTACCGTCCCACGAAATGAGAAGATGTATACTGCGCTTAGGAAGACGAAGGTGAGGACAAGAAAGAAAAGGACAAAGGGACGTTCCAAGCGGGTGAGTGAGAGAAAAGAAGAAAAATTAATGGGAATAAATGTAAACGCGCCCATTCGCTGATCGTAAAATCTGTTCGGGTATAATGAATGCTCTTAAAGGTAAATATTTTTGAAAATCAAAAGACAGCCTTTAAAGAATTATTATGGATAGGCGTATGTGCATCTGTGGGTACAAGGATTCTATTGTGTTGGCAATTACCTGTTACTCAATAGAGGCTGTTTTCTTGGAGATGATGATAGGGCGTACACGTGTCTTGGCACGCGTGACTCTTGGTATAAATGTGAATGCGTGGAGTATAAATATATATTGTGTGCACATATATATATATGTGAGTCCATGAGCGAGCGCGTGATAGTATAATATTCGGCCCACACGATTGTACGTACGTTTGGGAAAGAATGCAGACTTGAGAAGAGATAGCGGCTACGGTCCTTGTAGTATTTATAAATAAACAATATAGAGATAGTCGTGGCTTGCAAGTAGTTAAACGGATAGTTATTATTCCGCGTTAATATAATGCAGGTTACAGCGTTATCTAATGCGTTGGAATTTATTAGTTGCACTCTTTATCTCGTTCGTGATATATCGATGCATCGTCTGTCGTAAGACGTGGGTTCTTATAAAATTTTCTATGGGTCATTATACGGGAAAGAAAG
This sequence comes from Calameuta pygmaea, assembly GCA_031762395.1. Classification (NCBI taxonomy): domain Eukaryota; kingdom Metazoa; phylum Arthropoda; class Insecta; order Hymenoptera; family Cephidae; genus Calameuta; species Calameuta pygmaea. The sequence continues at coordinate 2,248,804 of JASANN010000249.1, forward strand.
AGAATTCGTTTGTCTTGTTTCTCTTACTTCTTTTTGGAATTTCGAGATTCAAAATGTCACACCCTTCTTGGTATCTTTATAAAGCTTGCCTCGGACCCTGATCGACTTTTCTTATCCGTGTCCAGGATAGCGTGTCCTTTTTATTTTTCTTCTCCTCATTCGCTCTTTTTTCTTTTTGAGGAATAAACCAGCCGAAATTTTTCTCCGTCGTTCACTGTAATCGGCTACACATGCAATACCACGGGGCAACGTTAAACCTTATCCGCTACCATACGTACCAAAATATCTTTTCTTAGCCTGGACGAAAGAAAGTCACCAAGGTAAATCACTTGTTATCACAGTTTGCAGGCTCGTGTCATTCGTATCGGGATGAGGATGTTTCGGAGTGAGAAAAAAAAGTCAAATATAAAAAGAATAGAGGAGGAAAGGTGCAGACGAACATTCATCACTTGAGGGAGAAACTTTGCGTTGTTTAATTCGAACTAAATAGATAAGAAAATTGTTAAATGTCTAATGGGTTATTATGTTTTTACATGAGATATCAGAGTAATTTTTTAAATTCTTGTACCTAATAGCTATGAAGAGAAATCAGTCATATTGTTGGCTTATCCGAAAACCAGCTTAAAAGAAATGCACGTTCGCATGCCCTACGCATTGACTTATATATCTATATAGACACGTGTATGTAAGCAAAAGAAAGAGAGCTCCTACGCTATCAATGATTTAGGAATTTCGCAGTGGGCTATCTAACCGATAGTCAGAAACATATTAAAGGTTTTATCCTATCGCGTGTGCATAGGTTATGTCGTTCCACCGTAGAATAGCATAACCTACAGAAGTGGATGCACGTATGTATACGCAAAATGTAGTATGGACTAGAGAGAATAGAGACGATATTTACAAATAGCAATTCTAATATTTTACTGTAGGTATAGTTGTTAGTCTATCCAAAAATAGTATTAAATATGACTTACCATTTAGTAATTAATTCTCTATGCTGATTTGTATTGATTCCTTGTCACATTGCCACTTAACTTTGTGTACTCTCGGATCACACATATGTTTTCACTGGACACGAAATTACACAACTGTTATCCAAACCCTTTATTATACAACATATATGAAAAAGACTTTGCCAATTACAGTACAACGATTTATTCAAACGCATCACGTCATATAAACATCTGTAGTACCGTCGGATTTGGCTAACTGAAACTTTTATCAATCAAAAACGTCCATGAGACTAAGAATCGTCGAATTTTCTAATGCTTCACTTTCATAGCTTAAAAACTCTGATAGGCCGACACTACGATGACTCGAAGCGCATCTCATTTCCCTTGAGGTTCGAGTTATCCAAGTTCCACTATATTTGAATATACGTCGGCCTTTGCGATCTATTGTCCGCCATATTGAATTGCCAGCTGTAGCCAATCACGTAAGAGTTGGTACGCTTGTCTACAAAGACGCGAGTTGCATTCTGAATTTATGGTTCGTCTGCGTTTCTATCAGCTAAGACCGCAATTCCTTTTTTCCCGTAAGTGTGGCACGTTAATTTATTATGGAGATGAGATCTGTTAACTGCAAGCGCACGCCCGGTGGCGCTTGTCTGTCTTTGAGCGATAGAAGTAATTATTTCTTGGTTTCGCTCGACGTTTCTAACCTTCATTTTGTGTGGTGAACCATTTAAGTGGACGTGCGGTGCTTCAAGATGAGAGGAGCAATTGCAATTGTCCTATCGGTAAGTTGCATCATGAACTGGACGATTTGTTACTAACGAAAAGAGTATACGTTATGTGTAGTCTCGCCTGTACGTGCGTAACATGTTACTGATAAAGAGAAGGATGTAGTCTTGATATTCATTTTTAATTAACTCACTTTTAATCGATCATCCAGTATAACGTCAGCAATCAGGAACTCTCCAGTGATACCCAATAATTATAGCTTATTAATTATAAAAAATAGTGCCCACTCCACTGCGTTAACCTGTAAAAATATGCCGGGATAGATTCGACCATGGAAGGGCATCGTACCACTCACGTCTTAATTTCACAACCAGTAATTATACCTCGATTGGACTTCTTAATTCGTGCCCAATAAAGGCCTATTAATTATCGCAGCACCTTAATTAAAAATGTTACTTGCCAATTTACGTTTTATCGAAAGCTATAACGAACAATATATACTATATAGAATACGTGGGTGTACGCATAGTCTATAGTTGCTTTATTTGTATCCAACGTTATTTTGTGATCGTTGGTTGTAACGAAATACTCAGCATCAACAATAATTGAATATTATACGCACAGTGTCATACGTCGATTGTCATAAGCCGTATACGTAGAACGATATCCCATCCGAACAATGCAAAACATTGACAATTAATCATCAAAATTCTCGGTAGCTGTTTCAGCACGGTGAACTCATCCGTTTGTCGTCATATAAAATCTCTGCAGCCATATCCATCCCACGGGAGAGATGCCACTAAGGAAGACTTTTGAAAATCTATTCAGCGATACGAAATTGACTTCCTGATATTCTATCTCTTTGGAATATCTAGCGAGCTGCTATGTAAAGAGGTCGCTCGTGACCACACCTAGAGACTTTTCATCGCTGCACCCCGATGCACTGATCTCCATTTTCGTTTTTATCTACGTCCTCCGGCGCCACTTGAATTTTCTCTTTTCCTCATATCGTCCTTGCGCAACTGCACTTTTCCGGTGGTCGCTTCCATTTCTCTGATCGGTATCTAGAATCGTTTCCCCTGCTCTGGACGATGCATCGCGCGCTGCATAACTTTTGGATGCATTTCTATTGCACGGGATAATAACATCCGTGAATGGTTCTCCAGAAATTCGTGGCCAAGTACTTACAATTAGTGAGAGTGCTGCGGGTGCGGCTTTAGAAATACGTGGCGATAATAGAGAGAAGAAGGAGAATAAAAATGGTAGGAACTTCAGGAGAAGAAGAGAAGAAGGATGCAAAATCATTTTATTAACCGATCTTGGCTGGGTATACGCCAGTGAAAGGGCAGTGCACTTCGAATGCAGAGCACTTAACATGCACTTGGTTTCTTATACGATGCATATAACTATATGTACACACACACACACACACACACACATATATATATATACTCTCATGGTAGAGAGAATTTGTTAGCCATGAATGCAGCCTGTGCCTGGGACTCCTTTCTAATATTTCGAGAAACGAAATACGACTTTTATAATTACATCGAGCCATTATTCAAGTGCCATTCAATATAGCATTGTGTGGAAACTCGCTGGCTGTACTTTTATATGCACGTATGGGTACACCGTGTAGCTGCATGTAAATTGCATAAGGGTGAATGCATGCACGTTGCATCGTCAAGAAATACGGGGACGTGTGAGATTTTATACGGAGACGCCAATTACTAGTTAAAATATGATAAAAGGAAGAATGACAAAAGGATGTATTATCGTGGCTATGAAATTCATCCGAGAAGACGAGAATAACACGGAAAGAAACGTATATAATTGAGGAAAATTATATAATTCTTATCTCATTATACGTAATTTTAGGCGTTCACCGCTGCTTTTTTTAATATCAATAATAATAATGAGATCGAACATAGCGTGAACGATGTAAAATCTTGCGGATGACAGGTTGGATTTTTATCAAGCTCAATTATCTTGATACAATGATCTGTGTCTCGGGTAATAATATCAAAGGTCCAGAAGGTCTTTATGATGGAGTACAGGTATAAAGGACTAATTAGGTTGGTAGAAATGACAGAAGGTGTAAAAATCTTGAATCATCAGTGAAAATGGCGGCCAGTCGTATTGAGAGAGGAACTATACGATCAGACATTAAACGGACTACAGACCGTACATCCGAGAGACTCTAAATCATTGAAGGTTGACGATGTTTCTTTTGAAACTGAGTCTAGGTCCTAGTGCACTGGCCAGAAGGGAGGATATAAAATCCTGGCGCGAGCCGTAAACACATAATTAATACTAGTTTAACGGTGGGTTAAGGACTGCGCTGAAACGGAGATCTAATCAGTACGTAAGGTGTAAGACGCCGGAAAGCCGTTTGATCGGTCATTAAAATACAATAAAATACTATTCACGCACTTCCCCTTTATATTATTCTAATACAGGGTGTTCTTCTTCGAATGGACTGTGAACTAAATTAATCGCGTAGCTCTCTTATATACAGCAATCATAAAGTACACGCGGTATGACACGGATAAAAAAGTTCCAGGGTAGTGATAATCATATTGGAGAACAAAGAAGTGTTCCAGAATTGAAAGGCATGGTAGCCAATTTTGAAAAAAAAAATATATTTTTTAAAATCGCAATATTATAGCTCAGGAATTGGCAGGACGAGAGTAAAATATAATTGGCGCAAATTGATAACACCTTTAGTGGCGTGAGCCGCTCTTATCGTGAATCTCGGATCGTGGATCTTAGCGTTTCGATCGAAAACCACACCCTTACCAATAAATCCTATGAAAATTATCGTATCCCCAAGCCTTGCGAGAGTATTTCTTTTTTTTCCATCGATAACTTCCCTATACCATCCTGATAGCCATAAGGGTATATGTGGAGTCAGGATTAATGTCGGTCGGTACGTTTGACACTGTAGCAGCTGGGATCAGTGACGTAAGTAATGGCAGTCAGGTTGTCCAGACTATAGTAACCGGTACATAGTAATTTTCATTATTAACCGGTACTAATGATTTCCTTCTGAAATTTTTTTTTTACTTACGCATACTTATTGTCTGAGTTCTTTTTTTCAGTTAGAAAAATGTTAAGTACTCGATCCTGACTGTACTTTTGATTTACCTTTAATCACACTAGTCAAGCAGCAGTTAACGTACCGTGGCATGTATGTAGGCAGGTATGATTATCTACAGTAAGTACTGCAAAAACATAACGATGATTCATTCCAAAGCGTTCTTAATGATTCCCATGACAGGATTGCCCTCGTGCATTCAAGTATTTGCTTAGTGCATTTCTGCCGGTGTATACGGTGCATGAAGTTTTTACCAGTAGCACTTGATGAAACCAGGGAGTAGCTGCAGGAACGGAATGAGACCTCAGAGCTGTGCTGAAGTGAGTCTTTAGGAAATTGTATATACATATATTTCATTCACATTGGAGTAAAACAATAAGATGGAGCTACAGGTATTTTTTAAAAATTCTTTAAATTTTGATAGCTTGAGATTTATGAGATAAGTGAATATGTCGCTATGAATTTCCCTAGTGTCAAATTGCAGTGCAGTTATAATGATGGTTTATTAAAATATTGTCATTCAGGCTTCAACGACTCGAATCAAGATCTTCGACGTCACAGCGAGGAGGAACATGCAAACAAGGGATTCTCACTTGCACAGGAAATCGGCCCGTCTGTGAATACGCCTCTCTGCCTCTCACTTCCTTAATCGGGAAGCTTAATGGGGGCCATCCTGACCATACCATTGGGGACGCATTAGCCCGTTAAAAAATATTGATAGACTGGTATCGTGTTACGATATTTACACGCACTCGACTTTAGTCACGTAGGTTTTTTGTGTTGAGACTTTTTTTTTAATTCTCAACATTGGTTCACCTGGGCTTGGTATAGCATGGGTTGATAGTTTAATTAGAAGATGATTAATTACTATCGTTTGTGAGGTATGTCAGATGTAGTCGTTTTTTAGTCTTTTTATTTTTTTTTTTAAAGAATTTATGGATATGTGGTAGTCTGTATACTGGGCGTGCAACGAACCGTTCAATAACTGTGCTTTAATCTCAGTGGATTTTTATTTCTTTACTTGTTATGGCTTTTGTTGAGAATACGTGCGTATCACGCAAATTGGTTGGTGCAATGGGATTATTGCTGAATACCGTAGAGACGTGGATAATTAATGACATACGTAATTAGCGGTGGACACAAATGATGTAAAATATGCGATTAAACTAACTTCTACGTAGCCCAGTGTGAGATTTATCACGTGAATTATACTATGTATCGTTTTTAATTTTAAATGAAGTATCGATTCTTCATAATGCAATTCGTACAAATAATTAAGCAAAACGGCGCTTTGTGTCCGTTTAAATTATTTTATGGGAATTTCATAGGGTGCGTAGAAATAAATGTTTCGAACTTGTTTTTGTTTTGTTTGGGATACACTCGGTAAAAATGATTTCTTCAAAGTTTCGTCCAAGTACAATTTATACTCTCGCCGTAACCATCCATCGATATTTTCCTGATATAACGCTCACGATTCGTGGTTAAACCTGAAGGTGGCACCACATGATTAAGCCGACCGAGTTTTACGAGGGTTCGCGTACGAACGGGCTACTAGTAGTAAAGGGTACAAGCCGTGTCGGTAACACAGGGTTCTACACAAATTTAATTTGCTCCTGCAAGCATGATGCAGCATACTGTGCAGTAATTAATTTAAGTTTTCCTAAATTAGTTGGCACCTGACACGAGTTACAAATTCACCATCCCGTTTACTCCCCTCCCCGGAGGCTTTGATATATCGTATTTCGAAACGCCCGGGCTGGACGGAATTTACGTCGGTTAATGAGCTTTGTGCGACAGAATGTAATTTCGTATGGCAAGAGAAATTTTGTGAAAATTTAGTTTCGAATTAATTCAATCTCAACAGGCTACACCTACGTCTACGTCTAGTGCGAGGCTGCGCATGCGCATTCAACTTTTCCCCCCATATACATATATTTAAATAAGTCAACACGTGCAAAACAGCTATCCTACTCTACGAATCCTTAGATTTATCTTACTTTTCATTCTTCATTAATTCACTATATTATACATCACTTTCCATTTAATTACAACATTTCTGACAATTTCAATCTCTCTCTGTCTATTTGTCTCTGGTTGTATCTAACTACGTGCGCGTCTTTAACTTTCATAGCTATATACGTTCCTTCCACTACGCGAGCCAAAAGACAATCAGCGACTGCAAACAATTTTCTTGGCGATAGGCGTCGCCACGAAATTTCACGACCATTTCTAAGTGGCGCACGTCTCGATAGCTTCCATTTATCTTTCCCTACCACTTCTACCGTCTTCTCCTCCCTCCCTCCTTATCCATCCTTTTCCCGCAAGGCATTTTCTACCCGGCACGTACCTTTTCTTGCCCACCCATCCCCCCCTCGCCCCACCCCTCTCTCGACCCACTGTTATCATCTCTCATTCATTTTCCATCCGAGAAAAATGATAATGGCTACCCACTATCGGATGGCATCTCGCGACTTGCATGTCGCTCATTAAAAACAGGTACTGAATTAAATGGATTTAAACATTATATGCACTCGGAACACAACACACACTATAGTACCGATATTATATTGCGCGCTTATAGAAATTAGTGAACGTCACATACGAAATATATTCTTCCGAGATAACAATGACTCTCAAGTTATTATTATTAAGCAAAAAATTAAAATCGATGAAGATTGTCGTTAATTATACTTATGCTATTAAAGAAATGCACACGAGATACTCAATTAAGCCGTATTCCAATTAAAGACTTCATAAGAACCTACTGTATCTATTACAGTTAAACATTGTTATTTAGGGAAATATTCATAATATACGCTTATTACATCGCGAAGTATCCCACATGTGCCTCTTTACACGTGTCTAGACGTACGTCAATTAAAGGTACTATTAAATTCGTTGTTTGCTGCTACTTCACACTGTATACAGTATGATTATGCATCGTTATGATTATATACTACGTGATCTTGAGGAAAAAAATTTCCTATAAATTTTCAACACATATTAAATAGTTAGATAAGCTAGAAAAAAGTTCGAAACTCATATGTGTTCCGGGGTAAACGAGATAAAGAGAGATAGTGATAATACTAGAGGAGAGCCAGTAGCGTAATGAAACTAAGCAACGCCATTGATGTTGGCATTCCTGGTTGCTTTGGAACTTTTAAGTTAATTGGTAAGACGCAGAGGACACGATGGGAGCTCGATGGGAAATGAGGAGAAAAAAGAATCTTGATCGCCAAGTCGACGGTATGCGAAACGTGAACTCGTGTGAGAATTAAATTAATATGCAAACGACTCTTTTCCATTTTCTTCATTTTTTGTATCTTCATCATCTTTTCTTCTATTGACGACGTGGAAGACATCGTGCTGTAACGTCAAGCTGGAAATATCGAACTAGCTAGACTCTTTTTCAGAATCATTCATTAGCCGTCTGTTTAAAGATGAGGTCAAAAGGTCAATTTTATTCTGGTCCAATTCCTTTGAGATATCGACACACGGTATATATGTATTTATATACTGTATATAAAAGTTAATGGTTATTCACAGTAAACAGGGTGCTGCTGCTCAGCTGCCCTTAAATTATGTATTAATATATATGTATATAGTATGAACATTATCACAAGGATATTATATATATATATATTAGTAAATATATATATATATATATTTAACCGGATGTGTTACTCGTATCACATATCGTAAAAGATATCTGTCTATATGTTCCTTCGAATGGTCTGTACCTCAGAAATGGCTAGATGAGAATTGATTTAATAATAGTGCAAATCCTCTATTGCAAATGTTTATATACGAGAGACAGTGTACTACAAGCAAGTTCATTGTGCCAGGATGTGGTGAGACACGGTGACTGGTGGTACCACTGCGACAACTGCCCACCCACACTGTTTCGCTCAATGAAATATGCTGGAATAATACAATTCGTACGTAACGCTTCACCCCTGTTCGAACTTCCTGGCCTGTTGGTTGGGACAGGTTTAATTTTTCAAAAATATCTATCCATTGCTGCTTTTGCTCGGATGATCGAAATTCATATTTTGAACAGTGCTATAAATTGTTGCAAAATATTTTTTGTGAAAACATTTTTGCAAAAGTTTTTGCAAAAACATTTTCGAAAATATGTTTGTGAAAACTTTTTTGTAAATTTTTTTGCACGCGGTTAGTTACCGTATTTACTTGCGACCCACCTGCCTCCGTGTGTGGATATATCACACATTATCAAACTAATGCTGAATAACGGGTGATCCCTTCTCTCACACATGTGGTGCTTGAAGATCCACATACGTGGTTTATATATACATATATATTTAGACTGTCCTGCTCACGATTTCTCATCACTCTTGCACCCTTTCCGGCTTCTCATCCCTTACGCTGCTCATACGCACACACTAGTCCCATAGATAAACGGCTGCTCTTTATTACGTAACCTTGCAGGAGAGGTTAGGCTAGTTTCGAGGTGTGTGTATTTCGCTTTCTATAAACTAAGGTGTGTTGATAAATATCCGAGAGGGATGAAAAAATATATATATAAACAGATACCAGCGGAATCCTGAGTCATTATCGAAACTCATAATTAACACCTACGGACTGGAGTCCTCCAAGTACTTCCCCTTCCCCTCCCCACTATAGCCATCCTCTATAGAAATCATAGCTTGAATACGAAAAGTCCCAAATGTGTTCACATCTCTCCCTCCTTCTTTCCAGCCCTTATTAGCTGCTTTTAAAAATTATTTTTTTTAAGTACCCATCCAGACACCTACATATATATAATGCTTATCACGCATATTTTTAATGCTAATCACAAAGTGCATTCCTTTTTTTTTTTCAAAATTTCAGTGGATCCACCGAGTTGCATTGTTTGCCAAAACAGTTCGGGGATGCTAGGGGGTGGACGACGGGAGGAGGTGGGAGGGGGGGGGGGGCCTTGAATTTCGCACGAGCCTTTCCACGCCTAGACACATTTCGACCCCTCGCGCATTTCGTGTTTTGTTGTGCGTGACTAAACTTTGCCTATGAATCACCGTGTGTTCTCGAGCGGTCACACACAGGCGCCTGCACACACTTATGAAAAGGCGCCTACCCCCTAACTCCCCCTTGCGAGCGAGCGCATATTTCGCATTTTAATTCTAATTTTGCATTACAACTTTAACCGTAAATTAACCCCTTGCCTTGTTTTTTCTTTCCATTTTTTTTTAATACTCTTTTCCTACTTGCTTTCGTTTTTATTCTCTAACACGAGACGCCGCTACCCTGTCCGACATTTTGTTTATATATATATGACGTTTATATATATTCATAACAAAGTTGGCAACGCGACTATCGTTAGTCGCCGGCCGCATTCGGATATATGACGTATACCAGGATGGCGGATAGATAACGTGGGAAAATCTTGATTAACGTGAGAGTTTTTTTTGTACATCACGACATCCTGAATAGAGACAATAGGGATCTTTATCTTATGTTTCTCTCCATGGAAAATAATATATTTAATACATTATAATATATACCAAGAGTTTTATGTATCAACCATGAGATATTTCTCATATAATCATCATTGTTAAACTAGTACACTGATTTTCTTTTTTTTTATATTAACCAATCCCCCCTTATATCTTACTATATATCAAATGATAATCCCATTGTGACGTTCTGGCTTTTCGCGACACATGTATGATCGTTAGTAAAATCACTTCTGAGCGGTATCGACGTAATTGATTATTAGTAATATCTGGGAACTAACCATGGATATAGCGTAATGGATTCGTAATAATTAAACGTGTAGTTTGAACATAACGTTGTGCTACTTGCTATACGATATGTCGAGAAAAGGTAATGCCCGCGTGTATATATTATATATACACGCGTACATATTATATAATCCGCGTGTATATATTATATATATATATATATATATATAGACTTGCCAAAGGGTAGTTAGGAGGACGTGCGGCGTTCACAATGGCAAGCGAATGTGTTTAAAAAAAAACTAAACCTTGGGACATGTGGCGTTCTAGTTCTAACCTACTCTAACCTGCCGTGGCCATTTCTTAGCCCATCACAATTTCGTCTGTCACGCATCAGAATTTTTTTCGAATATTCGGTGTGTGTGCCGCTTTGCGGTCCTGACAGTATACCTTAAGTATGTACATTTTATTAGGACTGTCCTGCTAAGCACCAACTGTCCTCGGAACTGCCAGTACCTTACAATACAACCGGCAAAAAGTCCTGAAAACTGCCCTTCTTAAAATATATATGTTGTATATATCTAGATACAATAGAAATATATACACGAGATATTATAACACGCAGATCCGATTGATGATTCGAATGACGACAGAAAAATCATGTGCAATATATATATATATATATATATATCTGTTGGTATTACGTAATTAAAGGCAGACGTTGACAGGGCGTCGTTCACTTTTAGGTGAGATATTTTTGCACGGAATCTATGATGAAAAGACCCCTGAGAGAGAATTATATAATTATCATGTCGGATATAACGTACAGATAACCAAATGGACTTGTAACAATTATGCGTTTAGTTGAATTACCAGTCATTACGGATCTGACGTATGACACCCTAGGGGCCGGACGTTTAACGAATAACGTATAATACGTTTTATTTTAAATGACTCCTATATGTAGGTCATGTATATTACGTAAAATCGCAGGAGGATATATGTATATACATATATTGGATGTGTTAGTCCTTGTTATGAAAATTGAAAAATTTGAAAATAATACGGGATAAGAGCTTCTGTCATTGATGATTTTGCGTATGACGATATTCAATGTACTGAATGACAGTCTGATACGTACAGAGTCTATTGGGTATAGATATAGTATGTGGGAAAAGGCTGATACAGGGTTTTCATTAATTTTCGATGTTTTTCGAAATATTCATTTCTATTCCTATTCTATTGGGATATGCAATTCGTATGATAGCACAATGCCCGAGGTATGTACGTCAAAGGAATTATTTATATTTATTATGTAATACGAGAAAATATTATGTACTTGTCTCTTGTATTATATGCATGTATATATATATATATGTATTATATGACAGTATATGATAATATTTATATATTTCTTTTGAGCTTAGCTTCGACATTGATTTTGCAATTTTTTATGGGATTTCTCATTGATTCTGTATATTGGTCGAATAGACAGTCCCCTTTTTGTTTTACTCGGGATTTACATTGAAAGTGAGAGCGACATATTTTGTTTGTAATATGCGACGCAACGAAATACGGCAGCGTTTCCATGGGTGCAGTATAGGATATTCATGGCAGTGTCCATTAGAGAGGCAGAGCGCGTAAAGAGTCGCGGACCGGTCGATATCCAACGACCGTTAAAATAATGTGTGTTGGAATCCCCCCTTGCTGGATTATGTTGGAATTTACATGCATTATCTTTGTGGTTCAGTTTTTTTTACATTTTATGCATTTCTTCGCACGGGCCTCGGCTGAACAAAAGCTTGGTCACTGGCGAAGAAAGATGCAGAACATGTATTTCCATGGAGCGATTAATTGATTATCCTCGCTGTTGTACTTGTGAGACGCCGCGACGTTGGGTAGATTGTTATGAAATTCCATAAGATTTTTTTTTATTTGTCAATGTTGTCTAATTGTGAAATTCTCATTCGGATAATGACACTTTTCGTCAGATTCAGTAAAATTTAATTTTTTTGCATTTCTTTATTTGAAATACCTTCGTTTTCCCGGGCAAAAATAATTTCACTTTTTTTTGCCTTTCCCTTCGGCTCTCACGAGCTTCCAACAAACATCTGAACGTAATTCTTGTCCCTCCGGGGAATAAATTTATTTTGAATTGATAAGAATGAACTTCCGTAGCAGGTATGGTATCTGTATAATTAAAAATATTCGTACAGTCCGTATAGTAGTAATAATGTGCAGCATCCGAGCTTCTGACATCTTTCCCAGCTATGACGAATACAATTGCATTTATGCTTCCTTTTTATTCCGTAATACTATTGCGTGGGCAATGCGGGAATGAAAAATAACCTATGAGCCCCGACTTCGATCTCAAGGGTACATATTACGTCATCGTTATGTCATCTTCTGAATATAATTGGCAGATGGCGGTACCATAGAAAGATATGAATAAAAGAGAGACGACAGCCGAGCGTCAGTGAAATATCTTGACGGATGATATACTAATTAAAATTTCAATCACATAACAATAAGGGACAGAGAATGAAATGTCCAATTAAAAAAGAATGGTATAAATCTTCATGAACCTTCTGTATTCGTACCGTGACGTTTTTCTTTCTTTCTTTATTTCTTAATTGATTTATCGTAAAAAAAAAAAAGTAATTTTTTCTCACCTGTCGAATGACAGTTTGCAAGGTGAAAGTAGAATTAAACATTTTTATTGCGGACTGTACATCGTATACGCACATCTGCAGCTGAGTTACTGCTTCCTGTGCTTGGACATGGCATCCCTCACGCACTACGCACATATCCCAACCTATCGCAGAGTGCGTTGCGTCTAGGAGTGCTATCATTCTCATTGTTATTCATACGCGAGTGTCTGCGTCCTCGCAGTAAAATTTACGAACCGTTAGGGCGGTTTCTTTGATTGGTAAAAAAGGCCGCCTGGTGCTTAGGAAAACCTGAGGACTTGGATGGATTATAATTGCGTTATGTATGAAAAAGAAAAGAAAAATACAGTCGGATTAAAAAATAGTAAAATTATTGCTAGGGAGGGCTAAGAAAATTATTGTACCGATATATGTAATATTTTTATTAATGTAGATTACAGGATAGTTAATTGTCAAAGAATCGCTAGTTGGGAGGCATTTCGATAAAACTTAAAAGTCCGATATAGGAGAATTTTTTTAATAATTTTTTTCTCTTTAATCAAAAGTGGATTAAAATCGGAAAGTTTGTACGTCTCGAAGAGTACTAGGAGTTCTCCTTTCTCTGGGAAGCCGGTCTGCTGCGCATAGAGTCGCAATGAGTTTGAATATAGCCCTATAACTTTTTGGCTAATTAGTTAATTAATTAGAAGCTGGGGTGTGTCCTAGCTTTACGTCGTTGCTTTATGCGATAGACTCTATACGTAACTGTAAGGCGTGACTTTACGTAACGAATAACACAAGGAGAATAAGGATGGAGAAAAAAATTTAAGAAGTGATTTTAAACTTCATTGAAAAATCCATCAGCTTTCTACTTTAGTTTCGATCGATATGGTTTCTTTAGCTATATATATATATATTGGCATACGTACGCCAGTTTCCGGTCCACCGTGAGACTCAATCCTATTTTTCAAATAAAAAGAACTTCTTTAAAAAAATTCTCGGGCATCTCAGAAATCTTGTTTATGTGGCGTGTATAAATTTTCTCCTGGAAAATCTTGAAAAATCAAATAAATCAAAAACTAATAAAGACTTCGAAAAAAAAGAATACTCAAGAAGAAAATTTCGCAGATGCCATTTTCCTCGGAGTCCAGCCAAAAAAGAATATCCTGTCGATCTTATCGCAGTAAGAGAGTATATAGTCGGCTGCGCCATTTGGCCAGGATATGAACGTCGGACGGCGTCGTCGGGTAGAACGACGTCTACCGGCGCCAAAAGCTCACGGGCGAAATGAAATAGGAGAAATAAAAGAAAGCCGAAAGTACATTAGATATTCGGCTTGCGGACGTTGGTCGTCGTCGCAGGATTAAAGCCGATAGAGCGTCGTGGGATTAAAGTTGACGTAAGAAGGGAGGGGCACCCTTGCGCCGAGGGCGTCGCGACGCCTGAAACCTCCGGCACTGACCTCCCCAAAGCCCGGTGGCGCAGCGGCTTCCCGACGAGGCGGACGCGTCCGACTACGTTAGGGTGGAAAAACTTTTTTTCTTCCTTTGCATCCCCCTACCTTCACGACGAGCCAACTCAGGTTCATCCCCCTCGCCAGCCACCTCTTGGGGAGAACCGCCGCGAAGTGTGAACTTGTAAATGCGTTCTGGAGAGGGTGTCAAAGGCACGCGCCATAACCCATAACCGTTAAGACTTTTCAACCCCCCCGGCGAAGGGGATTAATTTGTAGGGCAAGTCTCTATGGCGCGAAGGAAAAAAGAAAAATAACAGTACGGATGTACTCTTTAAGGAGCATCCTTAACCAGAGGGATTTAGAGGGGGTAGTAACGTTCGTAAGGATTAGTCTTTGCAGTAGGGTGGCTGCCTTTTCTCTACCTATATACATATAGCTAAGTATACAGTGCATACATATGTATCTACAATGATAATAATATCATATAATACATACCGTTTTTCAGATAATCTCACATCATGCGCGTTATGATAAGGATGAAGTCATATCTACTTCAGTCCTGCTGCACTGCACTCTTACGTAAAATAAGAACAGATGATGGTACCGACGAAGGACCAAGAGCTATATTATACAAAGATGACGTAGGTACCGGGCAGGTATCATGACGTACCCCTGGGAAGCAGAAATATTTCAAAAGCGTAAAAAGAAAATGTAGAGTGTAAAAAGAAGAAAAGGAGTAAAAATAAAAAAAAAAGAGAAAAAAGGGGATCGTATTAGGGGATGAGATGTGATCGCGACGGCCAGAGGAAACAGCTGTCTTCAGTACGGGGGAAGTGATACACCTGGAGGACGCGCTACCATATAAGATACGTGGGTACGCATTTGCCGTACCTACATACATAGGCTGTACATATGTGTTCATTGCTATTTATTCGTGTCAATTTCGCACAGCGAGTCTTTTAGATGGTGAATTTCGCGAAATATTTAATAATCGCGCACATGAAAAAGGCTGTATTAAGAGAATGAAATAAAGGTGGAAGGGGGGGGGGGGTGACTTAATATTGCAATCGTATGTGGAGAACGTACGAAGACATGTGTCCGCTTACGCGTTCTACCATGGAAACATAGCCTTCTCTTTTCTTCCCCTGTTTGTCCGCTTCTGGTTAAATATGCATATACATATACTGACATTTTGCGCAAGTCAATTGCGCGACCACGTGTATACATATTTAGTATTATGATGTACATAGTCAAACTCCTCTTTTATCTTCTTTTATCCTCTTTCTATTTCGCTCTTGCTCAACTTGACTCTTCTCTATTCTCTTCTGCAAGGCCAGCCTCTCTCTCTTTCTCTGAATAACAGAATAAAATCTATACATATGCATTACGTGCGGATAGATGTAGATCTACTTGTTGCTTCCGCGAGCTAGCTTGCGATTTCGCGATTTCTGGAAATATTGTACATATCTATACATAAAAATATGCACTCTATCTTACACGTATTATGTATGATATTTATTTTGTTTCGTACCAATAGCAATGCTTTATAATTTTTTTTGTTTTCTTCACTCAAAACCCTCATGGGATTCGTGAATTCTTAAGAGTGCCCGAGGATATAGGCTATGGGAAAATAATGGGAAATAATTCCCAAAGGAAATTGCACTTCACTCAAGTGCATTATGCACATCTGCAACAGAGAGCCGTTTACCGCGTTTCAAATCTCATAGGCTGTACGGATCAGCCGTTTGCGGTTGTCTACCGGATGTGGATTTGGAAAAATCTATTCTACGGGAGTGCTCCAGTAGTGGCCGGTATCGATTGATTTTTCTCATTGATCAGGCTTCGAGCGCCTCGGAGCGTGAGCTAAGCCCATGGACGAACACGGGCATTGTCTCGGATTCTGCTTGGTGAACCATGACTACGAAAGCCTATAGAGTCGCACTTCGATGTTGCATTATGGGGCTTCGCTTTTCTACCTTCCTAGAGACTTGCGGATACGGGTTAGATCAAGTGGTAGGCATGGTGCTACTTCTAGGACACCATAGGACACCATAATATACTATTATCGACCTGACGTTACATTTAACAAATTTAAGACGTTAATGTAACGTAGTACAATACACTGTGGTCTACTTTACTTAGAGTCAAAATTAACAATTTTTTATATTCTCTCAATAATTTCACTATAGGCACATATAAGCACGGCTTAGTACGTTTCACGCGTACTATATTTTTATGATATACTTTTTATCTAGTCACTGATGTATCAAACGCGGAATAAGCGCATACATTAAATCTTATGGTTTTCTTTTGTACCAGTCGACCAGTCAATCCACGTTGATTTTACAGTATAAAAATTTATACATACCTATTCTCATACCGTAACGCATTCCTGACGTCACATGTAATCCAGCTTATACAAACGTTACTATATCCAGTAAGCATAGTCAAGCTTGTTTGTAGCTTAAAGTCCCATTTAATTCAAGAAATCACGTTTGATCATAAAAAATGTAGGATTGAAGCTGATAATGATAATTAAAACTACATTCCTATTTGACCTGACCTTAATTAGTATTACTTGAGTTCAAATGGTCACATATTTAATTTGACCTTATGTCGATAGACTGTATCCATGTTCATATGTTATTTTTTTATTATGTATATTTGAATCGTCTTAGATTCCTGGCCTATTTATTAATTATCAATTTGTAAATTGGTAATGGTATTATTATTATTATCATTAGTATGCTATTGATTTTCGGTGCTCCAGCATCAGCACGCAGCATCGCGCGACGTACCTCTATAACTGTCGGTAATCTAGATGCATTAAACTCTATGGAAGTACCTTCTGTAACTACGTAATCTCATCCTGGAACGTATACATATACATTATATGGTTTCTCTTTTAATTAAGACACCCGGTACACACGATGCTTCGAGTAACATATAGAACGACCTGAAGGGGTGTAATGTCTCACAATCAGTACCTTGCACCTGTCATAGCTTACGAAATGCTTCGTGCTTTGGCTTTATTGTTAATACGAGATTTGGGCTTTTCGCTGGCACAAGGGTAGTTTCTGGGTGGAGGATTTCTATATAAGGCATATAGATTAGTGGTGAGGATTGTTAAGAGGGATTAGTAAGGGTGCTTTTCATGCAAGTTTTTTTTCAAGGGGAAGGTCGGGGGGATCTTTCGGACATTAAACGTTCAGGGGTAGTACATTGGATTTTGGAATTATTTTCGTGAGCATTAAAAGGATTTAAAATTTTTGAATTATCTTCAGAGTCTGATAGTAAATGAATTGATTTGTGAAAATCAATAATTTATTGATCAGTGCCAATAAGCAGGTTTAATATGTAAATCAAAACTGTCAATGACCACCATGATTCTCGGTTACCTCGAGCAAATGTCAAGAATATTATAATTTACAAAAAAAAAATGCAAATTCTCCATATATACATACGTTAGGACTGTACTGCGAATATATAAAATAAATAACGTATGGCATAAAGACTTTGTGGACGTAGGTGTGGTCGACCGAATCTTCGACATTTAAGCACCGTTCACACTTAAAGACATAATAACAGTAAGGTGAAGGTACGATGTCCTACTAAAAAGTTCATCGGATTTCAAAAATTCAAATTCACGTTCATAATTTCCATATTGATGTCAGAATCTAATTAACATATTTTTCAGCACTAAGAATCCGACTGGCCACGTTACCAAATGCCTTTGGTCATGAATCTCGCAATTGTGGACGCAACATAATGGCTGCTGTTTTCGAGTTCCACATGAAACTTCGTTGCGTAACGTGCTCACTCATCCGTGTTTACGCGAAACACGCGTCATTCCACCGTGAAATGATTATCATCGATTTCAGACAGTCACTTGATATTTAAAGAGTATAACAATAAAATATATATTTATCATGGCATTGATTTTTTAGCCAATTTTCTTTCAACGATTATATACATATATGCGTCATCGGTGTGAGATTACCCTTAGGACGACTTGCTCACGGCTTATGCGACCACATATGCTGCTGAGATAATTTATTGTAATGTTCGCCTTATGAAGAATCACGGCAAAGTGACTGCGCTCCCGCAATGGACAACAACTCAAAATAAGCGATGACTTAAACAATGGCTTGTGTTATTGTACGTGTCTCCTCGTGATGCTACGGGACGAAATGTCGTCCTGCCATGTTAAAGGAATTTTATTACCGTAATTCATTAAACGACTTGATGTCATTTGATTCGAGAATATAATAACAACAGTAATCAGTGTATTTCGAAAGATGACGTTTAAATATTTAAATTTATTTTAATGACGAGCGTAAAATTATAAGCGTCGTTTGATAAACTACAATGAGATTAGAGAAGCATATACTTGGTAGATAATATTGATTTAATTTTAATTGAAATATTTATTTTATTCATTAATACA
Organism: Calameuta pygmaea; assembly: GCA_031762395.1. NCBI lineage: Eukaryota > Metazoa > Arthropoda > Insecta > Hymenoptera > Cephidae > Calameuta > Calameuta pygmaea. The sequence continues at coordinate 2,267,833 of JASANN010000249.1, forward strand.
GTCATTATTAAAATATTTTCTGTACATTTACGACCGAATGTGTCGTACGTCGAACTTACGTCGAGCAAATATGCGTTGTCTTACGTTAAATCGTAGCTACGAAAACAATAGAGTATATCGTAAATAATATGGCATTACGTCATATAGTCACGCATATACATATACAGTATAAAATTTGGGCTCTTCCTGACGCAGGACGTGTCGCATGTTTATGCGATGAGAACGCAATGCAGTAGCATCACGCAAAGTATACAGGTAGTTTCATATAGGAGTAACTCCTCGAAGTTCACACACTCAGCGGTCGTATCGCTCATACGATAATCGCAGCTCGAATGAGCTTAACAGCAGCATCCGCTCGGCGGTTCTCTCGGTGGTTCTCAATCGGCGACAAATCTTGTTTCCTTCAAGAGGAAGATATAATTACATACGGAGTGGTCTTGGTTGAGAATCAAAAGTCGTGGGTGCAATGGCGGATATGTGGAGGAGTATATTATATATATATATATACATATGTAGATACGTGACTGGTGACGATAGAAATGAATTCTAACGGAACCACCTTAGGTGTATAATTGAACGCATGAAAGATTAGAAACGTCTATTAGAATTTATGTGTAACATTGAAATTTTTTGGAAATTCATAAAAATTATTTCTTTATCAAAATTGGCTAGCGAATGATATTATAATTAATGAGTGAACGAGTTTGTGTAATCTTTTGAAGATTTTCGAAAGTGACTTCCTGGGATTTCTTGCGAGATTGTGCACCGAGCGGAACGGATTAGAATGAAGTCTATTTTGCATGCTTGTTTTGTATATATATTCTAGTTCAACTTTTTTTGTCTTTTTGAGAAATCACGTAAATCCGTAAGTATGGCTTATGTCATCAGGGAAAGTTGTGTCGATGATTTTCTATCTTAAAAATGTCGAAGGACGTTTCGAGTGTCGATGTGAAATTTTAATTGACATATTATTTAAATTGGTAATATAGAAATTTTGTGACCAGAGGCAAGTGAGATTGTTGCGTTCGAAAAATATTATGGAATATTTTGGAATTTCGCTGTACTCTCCTTTGAAATTATTTTAATTGTGTGCCATATTTCTTTTGAAACACTGTCTACAGCGAGAAAATCTCTAAGCCTTTTTATCATTTACTTCGAAACATGTATAAGGCGTGTAGGCCGCAATTTGGTTTCGTGTTGGCTTACATATCTCGTTACACGCATATAAATTTTACATACGTTGTATACGGCTATGCAAGTAGGTAGTATCGTTGCGCAATAAATGGAGGTAGTATACATATCAATATATACAGGTACTTATTGTTAGATTTTATTTAAAAAATCAATAGACAGTGGGTGAGGATATGTGAAAAATTTTTAGAAAAATGATATTCCAAACACGTTTCGAACGAATCAATTTATAGTCGCTATTGCGTAACATCAGAGAACGGTAATGATAAGTTGCATTAATTTTTATTCAATTGACAAATATTCATATGAGAAAATTTATCGACAAGTACATAAGTACGTACGTGTAAAATTTTTTAATTACTACATGCATGATTCTTTATATAAATAAGTAAGTTTCACAGTTAAAGATTTGAACAGTGTAACGAATTAATTCATTCGAATATTAACCCTTACGTTTACTGTATATGGTGTACGGGAAGAATATCAACGATTCCTATACAGGTAACAATTTTTCAATAGTATATCGGTTAAGACCATTGATGAGGGATCTGATCGGAATTAAATAAGATTGATAGAATTGTTGTTTCAGGTGCAGTCGTTAACGTTTAAAAATATAAAATTCTTTAATCCCAAGGGGATAAAAATGAACGAACCGCAATGAATGAATTTACGTAACGGACTTTTCCGACTTGTCGAATGGTTACGATATCACCATTTTTAGTGAGGATCTTTGCAATCGGACTCGTCGCGATGACGTAACGCGTAACAGTAAACGAAAATAAAAAGAGCACAAAGTATCCGCATCAGCGATCATTGCCAAGAGCGCACTGTCATACTATAATATTATTGTGTGCATATATATATATATATATATACATATATATATATACGATGTAACTGCTCACTCAGTATTACCAGTAAGCGGAAGTCTTGACCATTATCTCTCTATGCTCTTCGAGCACATCTTCCAAGCTCAGCATCCTGAATAAAAATAATCAAATCGCCGCTGAGCCAGCATCGGTCATCCGATTTCTCGTTTCGGATCTAATAACTTTTTTTCCTACCCTCGTATTTCTACTATTAAAATTTTCCCGACTTCGCGTCGCTGCGAAACCAGAAAGATTAGCCATATGATTATTAGTGATTTCATTAGACCGTAGCTGTGACCCCTGAGAATCTCTCGATTTATCTGACAGGTTGATATTTAATAGGAGAAAATTGTGCATCGTCGAATGAAATTACTGGTTGAGCGCAATAGTGTTTCAGGAATTTTGAAGGGACCGAATCAGGATGTGGGACGAGGCGCGGGGGGGGGGAGGACGGGTATTATCGGTAGGGGTAAGGACGGAGGACTGACGAAGGAGGAAGAAAAAGATGATGGAGAAATTTTTAGGGAACGGGGAAAGACAAAGGGAAGAAGGCTGGCAGAAACGTTGATTATTATTTGGGTCTGTAGCCTCGAGGTTCAGACATCGATTTTGCCACGCGTATTTTTTTTTCTTTTTTTTTCGCCTTATGGCAATGTCGAAAGTACCTATCTTTACCTATATCTTTCAACCTACCCTACCTATATGCTCTCATTATTATATACGATACTTTTTCTAAGAAAACCCTGCAGATCCTTTGCGCAACCATTGATTATTTAAGTATCTGCCTTCCGGCCGTTGGACCTTTAAGTATTGTTAGTCACGGGCACGTGCATAAGTGCATACGACCCTGAAAAAATTCTTTTGAAAATTGTATCTGATCATGGTCTGCTACTATTTCGGAAAATTTCATTATGCATTAAGGAAATGGTTAGAGGTATGTTTTATTCGATAAAGGTGATTCATCGTCAGATTTCAGTGATTGACGTTTATTCATATTTTATCGTGATCATAACTTTGGAAAATGTCTTTTCGGTATTTTAATTCATAATATTGCTGTATGTAATGTAATATAACTATGTGTCAATTTTGACTTGTTATAATTACCTTGCAGACTCTCTTATTTTAATGCAATTTAATTTCATGGCTGTGCATGTATAGTGTATATATATGTATGTATGTGCATACATTCCTTCCGTAAGTCTCTTACCTAACATCAATTGGACGTTTGGTAATTGCTAGGAGCTGCTGGGGTAACGTCGGTAACTAAAAATAGTAAATTCGCTCCAGATTTGCTAATTCACACATTTCACAGTTGACAGTCTGACACTTGCATTTATACAATTAAAAATATTAAGACGGAACGTAATCACTGTAAGAAATTAGGGACAGCGATTAAAAATTCTTAATATATTTTATTCTTAAAATACTCTAAAAGCATTATCCTTGTGGACGCGTGTAGAAATAAAAGTTTTTTTGCTAAAGAAAATGGCGTCGCTTCTCTCTTGGATAGAAAAACGAACGAAGGTAAGACGAATAAACAATAAAATCTTTGGCAAACACAATTTTCCATGGTGAGGAGTAAAAATTTCGTTATTACCTAAAAGATCAAATTTGTCTACGGCTTAAGTTTTTTTCTTCTTTCCGGTTCAAAAGAATTTCTTTATTAAATATAATGTATGGCGAACCTCTCTGTCGATTGTTTTGAAATTCTTGAAGTTTTTTTTTTTTAAATCCATTTTAAGCCAGATCAATCAATTTTCTCAAGACGCCTGACGTATCATCGCTCACCCTGACTTTAGGATCTTCCGAGACATCATCCGCAGTTCCTACTCTTCCTGTGGGTTCTCGACTCTCCCTGGGGATCTAGGGCCAGGTCACCCATCCAACCCGCCATTGGCCTCACTTGAATTTCTAGTCCGAGTACAAAGTCCTGTTGCGGATGCTGTATACGTACTACAGAGAAAACCTAACTTCCTATATCCACAAATTATTTGTCACTTAAATTTCTCCCTCCTGAAATTCTCTTGTCAAAACAAAAACAGCGAAATAAATTCCAGAGGGAGGACAGGCTAAAAGGGTAAGAAAAGTTCCATGACCAGGGGCTCCTTTCGATAAAGGGGACGAAGGTAGGCTAAAAATAAGGTATTACAAAATGGTGGAATATTCGACAGTAGGCATGTATATATAGTCAAGATAGACAGACTCGACGAAGAGTGAGAGTCCCTGATAGTAGCGAGTATTTTCTGGCTGGCGAAGATAGTAGCTAAAAATAGAAAAGAGCCAGGACTACAATAAGAAAAGGATATTCTATGGTAAGGGTGAGTAACAGGGTGGATGGTTGCGAGAGGGGGTGAGTGGGTGGCCGAGGAGACGAAAGGGGGAGACCGTGTGCGAGAGAGGTATAACGTTGCCATATACTCGTAACGGGTCAATAGTTTATCAGTCGCGTGGGAGAATTATCGATCTTACAGCAGGGCGTAGGATGAGAATTAATGTGACCATCGCTGAGCTGGCAGGGAATCATTTGTCCTTATATGGGAAGCCCAGTCGTCCCGACGCGGCTCGACGCCGCGCGCCGTGCTAACTGGGGGCCGGAGGGACAGTAAAGAACTTACCCTACGGTTTCTGGCCCCTCTGCCTTCTATATATTCTGTATTATACAGGACGCTACAGTCTGCACGTGTACTGAGAACGTGCAATTCTCACTATTTGTTCTTTATGCGATATGTATATTGTGTATACGAGCTTAGGTGGTCTAAACATTTTTTTTGGTATTATAGACCCCAGTAAAATCTATGGGAATATCGATTTTTAATATATTTCAATTTATGGGTATTTAAAAAATTTTTTTAGCACGTTTTTATCACCAGTGTACTCTGACGCAGTATATTATTTTGCCTATACAATTGATATTGATTTATCGCATTAGCTATTTTTACGGAAAAACATGTACATCGTTAACTTTAACTATCAGTGACTATCGTAAGTTTATTAAGGATACATTTTCGTTTACTTACTGATTTGGTTGGTAGCAGTGTCATGTGTTTGGAATGTATTATGCAAAGAGTTGAACTTTTTTCTCCATCGAACGTGTCAAACTTCATTACTTTACCTATCTAGTATTGTCATTTAATGTTACCACTTCGACGTTAACTAAAGCCTGAAGGTATGAAGAAAATAAAAAATTATTCTACGTAAAATTGGTTTCTTCTTTTTATTCGAAAAATTTCAACATTTTTTATATAATATATTTTCAATAAGCCTCTTTGCGTTTTGTTCCTTTTACGAGCACATTCAAAATTTCCCGCCACGTCACCGGTTCGTGCCAATTGATATGACCTGTAGGTATGTACCAAGGTGAGATGCCTCTCGTATAAAGAGCTTGTGGCTTAGATCGCTAAAGTGGTAGCGTCGAGGGGCTGGTTGGGGCCAATTCAGTTTTATCGCCTTACTGTTATCTTAAATGTAAAATAATGTCCTTCCTTCCCATTTCTAGCACGCCCAATATTACGATATCTTCCTGCTGCAATATACAGGATCTATTCAAGGTCATGGCACGTGTACAGTTTCACAGGAGAAAAAAGAAAGACTGGGTATATTTGTTAAAAAGGTATAGTTAACCCCCCCCCCCCTCGCCCCTCTTGTCTACTCCACTTCTATAGTAATACCAACAGGCATTTATTAACGTTCTATTAATAGCCCGAGTAGACAGAAAATGGGAGCACGCATAATAAAATTCAAAGTAGAATGCAAGAATGCAATACTAATTTGTCAAAGTATATACTCGGTAAAATGTATGGTACATTTATATAACTTCTATATGGCTGTCGTATAACAATATAATATTTATGTATTATATTCGAAGCATAGCTATCTATTTGATGGGCAGTAATGTGTTGCATCACTGCATCTGGGCACAGTGTCAGATTGTGAATGTTACCTAAAAAAATATAAAAAATAAAAATATTATTTTTAAAATTATTTAAAAAATGTTGTATTATTAAAAAAAATGTTTTAATGTAGCAATTGAAGAAAAGCATAATGCACTTTCATACTCAAGGATATCGTAACTGGTGGTTGTATATCTAAAATCCAAATGCAACGTATCCCAATAAAATTGATCACGACTTATCACAGCCTCAGGATCCTTTCTTATAAAACTAGAGCAGAATGATAAGTATCCTGGTCCGATCGGTTTACGCTATAGAAATAATGTAAAAGTGCCGCGGCGGAACGCGGGCTCGAACATAAGTAGATATCAAATAGTCAAAGAGGCGAAATAAATTCAGTTCGATCACAGTGATTATGCATACCAGCTGGACGTTGATTACAGGTTGTTTGGAAGTCCAGTTGGAGGACAGGCAGGCAATGTAGAAATACCGGCTGTCAACTGAGCGATGTTTAATCATGTGCTAGGCCGTGCGCAAATACTTTTCTCTCTGTGCCGGTATTTTGCGTTAAAGCCGCGCTCACATGGGAGAGAAAGACAAGATAGAATTTACGATTGTTTCGGTGTGAGGGATGCTTAATAAAATATTATTAAAATCGTTAGTAAAGGAATACGAGTGCCTTATGAAATTTTGGTATCTTAAGGAAAGGAAAATGATATGTTAAATATTTTAAGGTAAAAATTTGACATGGCATTATTTCGATTAATTTGATAATTAAAAGGGGAATTAAAACATTTATGAATTTTATTTTCTAGTTTACTATTGCTAATACTGATCGATCAATACAGTCTACGCTACTCGATAGCGCGCAGTGAATAATAGAGTGTGATGTTCTGTGGTGGGCATATATATGTATATATGCAGATCTAGAGTATTAAGGCGTATATAGGGTGGCGAGGAAGAATCACGTTGTGAATGCAGCCTCGCCTGCAAAAAACACGCGAACGACGCATCGCGTGTTCGGCCTTCCTTCCCGGTGTCTAGCCATTTTTTATTTTTACACCCTTCACCCTTGCAATTACTTGGGCTGTTCGCGTTGTTATCTTGTCGCGCGAATGTCCCGCTGCTATACCAATTTACAAGGAATCGTATAGCGGATCTATGAGAATGCGCCTTCAGGCGTTTTCGTATCCTTTCTGTAAGTTTCGATGGTTTATGGTTGTAATTGGAAAAATACGAGTCTGTGGTTATTAAATGGTTGACGTTATATGGAAATGGAATTCAGATTCATGGTACCAGGCTGCATTCCGTATGCATTTAAGTGCATTGCAATTGCACGGATATACCCTATACTATTGTATTTTAATTGAGAATCGCATCCATTTCTTGATTCTCGCTATCTTCGTAGAAAATTACATAATTATGAATTTTGCCTGTATAAAAATGGGACATAAGAAAATAATACGAATTTGACTAATTCCCAAAAGTCACTAGATCATTAATTACGTGTATTGGTTCTAGGTCCTTTTTCTTTACTAACTTGTCTTACCTGTCAACCTGGACAATTGTTTCCTTTGATCAGCCAAGTAAGCTTATTCACGAAGGTTACTGGTTGAGGTAGAAAAGGAAATGGCAAAATTTCAAAATTCTTGAAAAAATCACAAAATGTTTAGAAGAACATGGAAAATGATTCTTATCAAATATTTTATTAAAATGAAAGAAAAAAAATTGTCCATAAAAGCAAATTTTTTTTCCAGCGATTAATTGCGGGTAGAGGTTACGAAAGTTTAAGGAAACAAAAAATTTGCCCTTACTATGATTCATAGGTGGCAGCACTGTGCCAAGGATCTATCCTCGCGATAATCTCCATGAAAAATAATGATGAAATAAAAGTAAGGCGCAAGTTCGTCGAATCGACTGTGCGCCAAGGAGAAAACGCGATGTTTAACGTTATAGCAAAAGCAGCCGACGATATTATTCGTAAGGGAGATTCAGCAGCTTGCGTGTTCCTGGCGAAGGTTCGCGTGCAGACTTTAACAGGTCCGCCACCTATAGCCGCGAAATTATCGAGTCTGTATTTATCGTCGTACCGTACGTGAAATAATTGTGCTCTGCATATGTTGCAGCATAAATAGTACGCGAGCAGCCGAGCGTGTAATTTAACAGGAAATTAAGACGATAATGACTGTGTGCGTCGGCGGCCACCTTTTCTTACCGCTTACGATGACTTTGGTCACCACGTATGCATATTCATGCCACGTGTGCTTATATCTACATATGCGAAACCTATGACTATAATATAAATTGTAATTTTATTGTGGAGGAGTAAAAGAAAATTTTTTTGAAATTATATAATGAAATTACGATTATACTTTTATTTATATGATGATAATAAAGACGTGCATTGCTTGCATTTGCAATCGTATGCTGCATGCCCATCCCTATTTTGCGAAACAGGAAACTGCATTGAGAACTGAAACAGGAATTGCGTAAACGGCGTTAAAGCGCCAGAGCTGAAAATTTATTCATCTTAACTGGTGCGGATTCGTTTTGAATTGCTCTCGAATTAAGGGTCACTTTGTATTTGTTACAACGTGGCTACAGCGGTGCATCTACGTATATTGGCAATGCTCGACGTATCACTATAAAATTTTTATTGTTGCGGTACATATGTGTATACACGTTTCTACGTATTTACCTCTAGGTACCTGCATACCTGCATACTGATTTTCATCTAGGGATGGATATAAGTTAGTGGAATACTTTTTTAAATTTACAAAATATTTTATTCGCACCTTTTTTTTAAATCATAGAAACTTACTGATTATTTTTTTTATGGTTAAATAGGTATTTATAGAAAATTTAATATGCTTTCTTGACGGTGGTACAATTTTTTTTAATGAAAATGTGTTAAGGATTTTTTAAATAATTGGTATTACGTTAGTGACAGGTTTTTTTTTTATTAGGTCATTGACTTTTTTTTGGGAATATAATGATTACGAGATACTATTCTTTTATGGGAATTCGTAGAAATACTATATTTTACTCAGTGTGCGTTTGGATCTTTCACTAGTATTTTCCAGGGAAAAAATTGATGGAGATTAATCAACGCAGTGCGAAGAGTCTATCCGTTTGGTAACAGCCAAAAATTCACTTTCCCTTTGGCGAATAGAGAATAGCAAGATTTGCGCATGACTGTTCTGAATTTAAATGGATTTTGATAAAAAAATTCGGTTTACTAACCATTGTAACTGTCGTGTATTAAATTATTCCTGTTATGTCCTTGCATAGTTACCAATCGTCACCTAAAATTTTCGAACTAATAAATTCAAAACGAACTTTGAATCTGGTCCACACACTGGTATCCATATGCAGGTCAGTGTGAAGGATAATGAAAACAAGAAATAGAGTGAAAAAAGTTCAATGTCTGAAATAAAGAAGTCCGTATTTTATCAAATTCAAGAAAAAAAAATTATCTAAAAAATTAATCCTCTATCTCTGTTCCTAGAATCTATTACAGAAAACTCTGATACACCCTGTGACAAAAAATCAAGGATACCAAAATACGTTCCACGTGTATATTTACAATGACACGTAGATTACAGGGGACTTTTTTTTGTTTTAATATACTTGTCAATTCAGGGATGAATTCATTCAAACGCAAAGCATCCCCTATATATTTAAATCGGAAGCTGCACAAAGGTGCTACTACACATCATGAATAGGATTTCCTCAAAATCTCCTATAATATACATATATACATAAATGTGAATAAAAAGAAATTTTACGTTTTTTATTTTATCAAACCTTTTGGCGTAATTAACACACGTGCACCTGTTGTCCATACGTTTACATGAAACCTAGGTTTATGAAAGGCCTGTCTAATTTAAACATAAATATCATTTGCGAAAGTGAAATATTAGTTAACGAGCAGACTAGTCAATGTAGAAATACTATTTATGATTTTGAAAGAAAGCGGTTGATTTTGCAAAAATTTTCTATTACGTTTGAACAGAGACAGGATGGTTCGCAAAAGGAATTATTTTATTCCTGCAAATTCGATTTGATATAAAAATAATGTATTGCGATAAAAAATTTTTTTTTACGTTTGGACATTTACTGATTGATTTGTAAAAGAATAGATTGATTGAAACTTTAGTTCACTTTCGAAAAATACCCATATAAATCTTTCGGTACATGAATTCCTATTTTCTACAGATATGGAACGTGATACTATATTTGTCCATGACGTCAGCGCCGTTGTCTTATCGCGTATGGCGTATGGCGCGCCTCGATCTAGTTTATGATAAATTGACGACGCGTCCCTTATCATGAAAAATTTATTTGACAAAAGATACTATTAAGAAAATTCGATTAATAATTTTGGCTGTTTCCAACTGGCTGTCAGCTTTTCGATGAAACCTATTAACGTCCTTCGTTCTTACTCGACGCCTACCCACCAAGGAAGGAGTCCCCCTACCCCCGCCCGCCCCACCCCTTCTCAATCCACCCCCGCAACGTAATATTCAATCAGGCTATGTCTATAGGCTCGCCGTGTCGTCACGAAATAATTTCTAATGAAACGCATACACGAGTCATCTCAGTCTAACGTCTACTCGCAGATCATGAAACGAGCGCGACGTTTCATTAAGATTCATTAAGGGAACAGTTACGATTCATACGAGTAGCACAATCGTAACTCAAGTGAATTATGGGAGAATAAGCGAATCGATTCGATATATGCCTATGCACTTTGATTATAACGCAGAATGCATTTAATTATCAAAAATTCACATCCATATGATAATGAAATGTTTATTGGAATTATTATCATGAAAAGTTTTTCCACTCGCATCTATGAAAACTTCTCAGCCATGTTTTTGGTATTAAAACATTTTTTTTTTATATTTTAAATTCCAAAATTTTCATATATGCTTTGCTATTCTTTTTGTATTCATTGACAAATTAGTATTGTATACTTATTCAGTATGGAAGCTTCACGCATGTGGGTATGCGTGTAGAATCGAAGAGGGAAAAGGAGTCAGGACTATTTGAAAGGACCTGTAGTGTTCGAGTACGTCAAACGCACACAGAGAAGGCGCCAAGCGTGATTGATGGGCCATGCACCCTTGCCCAGGGTTGCATTGCCAGCAGCAGGGGTGACACGCACCATATACAAAGTAGGCGTTGGGCTAAGCAAAGGCCACACCATACCAACCCCTTATATGTATACATATGCACGCCCGAATTTCTAATAAGGATTAGCGAATCTGACGAAGAATGGCAAATTGAGTCTGAAAAGGAAAATCTTACTGTCTTGTATCAAATCTATAAATTAGTCGTAGATTTAATTATTATGAATTTTATATATTGTAAAATGAAATTTAAAAACTTACTACGCAATAATATTAATATTATATTGTTATTGTCTGATTATGGATATAAATGCCATGAGCAATATACATATATAATTTTTTCGTCAAGGTACCTTGTACTTGTATCAGTCAATATGAAAATTTTTATAATTTCTTCAAATATTAATCTTATTGCACAACATCAATTTTTTCGCAATTTTCATTTTTCTCAATCGAAAATTTTCATCTATTAAAAAAGCCGAATGAAAATTTAAGTTCTGTTACTAAGGACTGTGCATTGCTTTCCAGTGTGAAACGTGCTTAACGACGACGCAGCAAGGTCTATACTGTATAGTACGGTTAAAATCGATGCGACTAGTCCTATGTGCCGGGGTCTGGCTCATATGTATATGTATATATATATTGAGTTCATGGAATATATATATATATATATATATATATATACCTTCAACGCAAAACGTGATAGCAGGGGATCATGTTCTAGTTCAAATTAAAAAGATCCTCGTAACGGCCATTCCTAAAGTACGAAAATTTGAAAATACAGGGTCAGACGTAATACAGACGAATAAATCAAATCCCGTCATTACCAGTTTACCGCTTAGCGAGATAAAACGTATCGTATGTGACGCACATGACATTTACATATGTTTAGCCTGTTACCTCTATATTCGTTTTTTTAAATATTCCTTTTATCATTTATGTTATCAAATTTTAAATTACCAATTAACTTTATAATAAGCTTCATATTACCGTAATAAATTTTTCTAAATCACCACGAGTGACATCTGTCAGATTTTAAAACACAAAAAACAAAACAGCGTTCTAGCGAGAAATGAAAGAGATATCAAAATTATTTATCGTACTTTTAATTTAGGAACTTATTTAAAAATATTTTAATTATTACATAATAATTAAGTTATGAATCATATTCACTGTTATAATAAATCCACAGAAACATTAGCCAAAAATTAATTACGAATAAAAACTTTATTTTTTATTTCAAATTGCAACGAAAAGTGCGTACCTATGCCTCAAGAAATTTAATGCAACTTATCGGCGCAGAGGAAGATATCCTTCCTATGCCACCTGCGTATATGAACGCGTTAGTGTAAAAATTTCGGTTGCTGCGTAATAGACGTTACCCACCTTCGCCCTAAGCCTAACTAGCCCCGTCTGCTCTATGGATAGTAATACTATAAATCCAAGCGCAGGAGAATTCAAATATAGTTTATGATAATTTCTGCAATGCAATTTAAAGGAAGTTAATAAATAAAAAAACTGAAAAAGTAATTAACCTTATTAAGGTTTAATGACGTTCAGCAATACGAACATCCTGATTACATCGGAACTTTTTTTAATCGTATCAACTGTCAGGGCTAAGAATTTTCATACCGAGCAAGTCTAATCTTCATGCCGAAGTATAACTACGTATAGTAATACAGACATAGTGCGCGCGACTCGTAGGAAGCCGATCGATCGCCGCAAGCTCAGAGAAATATTGGAAAAGCTAGCAACACTCGATTGCATATTTCCATAGCAGATCGACACTGTCACAGCGAGAAGCTGGACCAAGGATCTCGTGGTGGAACTGGACCAAAGGTCCAGTAGGTGTGTCCAGTGCATCATATGGGTTACATGTGTACCAGGCTTGCATTGCTTTATTTTCACCCCCCCCCCCTCCCCCCACTACCCCTCCTCTACGTCCCTTTAACCCCTTTGCTGTACCCTCTCACTCCATTTCCTCTCTTTTTACTATTTTCCTCTTGGTCTACTCTTTCTTTTTTTTTCGTCCTTGCGGATGAAAAGCTAATCCCGGCAGCGCACTCGCGGAATGACTCGCGCACGACAGGAATTGCATGGACACCAATACGTCACCGGTAACTGTGACGTGAGGGATACGGAAAATGCGGCAAAAAGAATCGGCAAAATAGACATCATGGCGGATTCCGTATGTGTCACATGAGTTAACGTCGATCGCGTCTCCTCCTGGCGGAGAATCGATAAATTATTTTAGGATCTGGGACAGACAATGGATTTTATTCACGCTCACCGGATATATGGGTAGGAACGTAGGTACGGTCGCTGTTTCAATTGTTGGGACTGTACAATTTTTTTTTTTTTTAGAAATCTTGAAATTTCTTATAACGGTTTTTGGTCAAATGTTTCTTTCTGGTTAAATAAAGTTTTTGATTGCCTCGTGGCAAGTCATTCACGCATACTTTTACAGTGGCGCTTTACGCCGACGAAGCAGACGCGTCGCGACGCTGATACCGATCTAAACGATGTCGCTCATTACTCGAAATTATCGCTTGAAACCTGTTGAGCATTTTTCCGGGCTCGAGAATGCCTTTTATCCGTGAAACTCTGTGTATCGTGTTCGTTGGATTGCGTCACTTGTATATAACGGGAGTTGATTAAATCTCTGCAGTACTCTTTATAACTCTCTTCTTCCAGCATTCTCATGCACTCTCACTGTTTTTTTTTAATTACCCTCGACCCATATGTTAAATCAAACAAAAAAGTCGGTAACAGTTTAATCTCCCTTTCCCCAAAAAAATTCTACTTCCGCTCCAAAATTAAGAAATAAAACAAACAATCCTCGGTGCACGCAAACTGGATTACATAAAAATGCCAAAAAATTCTAATACAAAGACATTTAATTAAATATACAAAAAAAGGGGATTAAAGTCAAAGTGCAACCCCTTTCAGTACCATTCGTCAGTATACACCAGTTATCCACCCTTAACCTTATCAGTCCCCATATACTGCAGACATACACAGGGATTATCAGCCCCCAAAAAGAAGTCCACTAGCCGTACGCGTCACATATGAAAAATGCATACATGACCTCATACAGGTATACCAAAATATTACATATCTACATATGTATATGTAAATACATCGCACACCAAAGAGTTCAAAATTTTTTGTAACTTCAGAGCCACTTAATTTTTTTCGATGAAACAATTGGTTAAGGGGCGAATCTGCAAGTGGTGGGGATGCACTGCGAATATACATGACGGGAGGGGGGGGGGGGTCGGAGGTTGGAGGCTGTGGAGGCTGTGGAGGTAGCCGGGCTAGTACGGCGCGACGTAGATACCTACTGGGGTTGGATGAGGGAGATGAAGTGCCAGATTAACGTCAACCGACGTAGGCCATTCATAACGGGGCTGGTGGAGATCCGTACGCCGTACACCCCCAGTACGTACCTACAGTATATACATATATATTATATATACATATATTGAGTAGCATACACTATAGAAGATACCCGTCCCGTACCTATACCATACAGAGAGCGATATATATAGTTATATATATCGGAAAAATAGTAAACTTCATTGATGAATCCCTTTCCGACCTCTAAGCGGCATCACAACAAGTTGGCCGCATAGCCGGTGCTACAGGTGGCCTGTAGGCCGATCGACGATTCCGCCGTTTCATAGAAAATTACATAACCACCATAAACCTCAAATTCGTTCTTTTTTGATCCATACCGATTTTCTTGTATGGTACTGTTGAAGGGGCATTTAACCAGTGTAAAAAAGTCGTACAGATCGTTCGCTGTGTACGTGACACGTTGTGGATGAATGGGGAATACTTTTTTTTCTTTTGTTAACCAGGAATTACAATGGGGATATCGCGTTCGATAATAGCTATGTTCATTGTGGTCGTAGGAAAGAGATGTAGGAATGGCAAGAAACTGGAAAGGCTTTTAATGTTTATATATATATATATATCGATGATCATAAAGTGGAAGATGGCTAAACGGAGTGTCAGATGTTGACTGAATGTCACCGTAATTATTATGGGGACTAATCGAGAAGTCGGTATGAGTAAAGTACATAGATTCCAGGTTAATCGTTGATTACCTATAATAACTCTTAATGACGGCGTGATATCGATGCTCCCGGCTTCTCTTAGCAGTTTTCTCACTGATCTCGGACACGCACCAGTCTTGTTATCCTTGTAAGACGCCGACGCCCGGGATTCGCTATTGTTCGTAAGAAATGGCTGGCAGCTATTTATTTGATTTCCGTAATGGGGAAACGTGTCTATCCGTCCCATCCTGTAGACACTTCATTAATCGATTGTTTGTTATCGGTTTTTTCGTATTTTATGTACAAATAAGTAATTTGAACGTATCCGTGCAATTTTCTGCGAATATTATGAAATATCTCGAAGGAGTGGGGTTAAGTGTGCTATATATATATATGTATAAAGTGACTGTATGGGTTTATGTTTTATGTAATTCGTCAATTATTTTTATATTAATTTTTTTATTCGGAATTATAAATATTCATTACTTTTTACTTTTACCCTATTGACAGCTGACTGGGACTGTTTCTTAACTTGACCGTATTTTCTTACAATGCCAATTGGATAAGTTTGATCTTGCATTAATGGGTATGGTACGTGATGCAATTTCTTGGGACGTCAACCGATGCCTTTTTAATTGACGTGGAAGAGGGGGGGGGGGGGGTGATGGTTCTCTGGGTCTGAACGATGGTTAGCAGTCAAGCGAACATTTAAACGGGGTTTAAGCCATCAAGGGGCTTATGTGGCCACTGCGTTCTCTCTGCACCTTCATCCCTAGGCCCTCTTTCCTCAACCGTTTCTCCCTCTACTGAATTCTCTTAGCCTTGGTTTCTTCCTCTTCCTGGACCAGTTCACAGATATACGGTTCACGGGTGAAATCGTTATCGGTTCCAAGAGCGAAGAGGTAGAAGCAGGATACGAGGTGAGGATATAATGCCATTATAGATATATATTTTATCTTATCTCTAAGATGAAATGATCTTCAGTATTTTATCTTAAGGATATAGATTTAATTGGAACGACTTTGAGATGATACAGATAAGTCGATTTCGCAAGGGCGAGTGCAATTAGGGAGAGTGATCGGGGGGGGGGGGGGGTAAAAAGTGGATGGAATATAAGAGCCCACGTGGATATCGTTAAAGTCGAGCAAAATAAATAAATAATGTAAACTGCGAGAAAAACGGACAGGTGCGACAGTCAGAGTTAAAGAACTTCGGTTCCCTGTTTCATTATCAGAGTGTGGATGAGGGTGAGAGAGAGAGAGAGAAATTATTTTTTTCATGGGAAAAAGTGAAAGAAGAAAAAACAAAAAGTAAGGTTATATTCCTCTATAGAGTAAAATAGTACTACGTTACCGTGATAAGGGTTGAAAAAAAATGTTTGTTAGTGTTGCAATTTTGTATACGAAAATCGTGAAAATTTTCATAACGAAAGAGACGCGTGACGTCATTAATGACGTTTCTGTATAACGTTGATGTAAACGGGCAGTGTAATAATGTAGCTCACAGTAGGAACCTATTTCGCTCGAATCGGTATAGGACAACAATAATTTTCTTTCGTCCTTCCCGCTTGGCAATGGGGATGCCCATGGGTGCCATAGAAAAAGGATTGGGCGTGCTGCGCAGAACGGGACACAGAGTTTCCACGGGGTTTAATATCGCGGCATTCCCTTTATTTCGGGGCGGGCGCACAACGCGAGATCCGCTTTAATCCAAATAAACCATACACAGTAGAGGCGGAGGAACTAACGACCGCGGCGATATATCCGAGCGACAATGGGAGCCGAGTACAAAATCCAAACTTATTGAAATCACATGGAAAGACGATAAGAATGCGTAAGAATAACGGGTGTCCAAAAGAAGAGGATCAGGATAGATATCTAGGTAGAGTTGTAAGTCCGGAAGTTCCGGGCCGAAGGACAAAATATTTTCGACCTGAGATGTTTGTCCGAGTAGTGGTAGAAGTTATGTCGAAAGCACTATGGGAAAGCGGAGCGAATGGGTTGTAAGTGTTATGAAAAAATAAAAAATTTATCTCTGAAAAGTTTCGTACTCTCAAAGTCATTCTTGTGGTAGTTGGAGGAGGTTGATTTTCATTTATTGAAAAATTAGAGAAAATATTAGCGACTCTCTGACGGGCCAATAGGAATCTTGCCAGAGGTAGGCAAGGGAGAAACGTGCGCCAAGCCCAGGACGTCCTGTGACGCATTCAATTGAAAATCTCAAGGCACCCTCGTGTACCGTCGGAGGATAATATATACTCGCTTCGCGATTGCTCTAAGGTGCGATGCTCGAACGGTCCAGGACGCAGAATTTTCTTTCTCTCTCATTGGCTCTCTCTCTCTCTCTCTCTCTCTCTCTCTCTCTCTCTCTCTCTCTCTCTCTCTCTCTCTCTCTCTCTCTCTCT
>JASANN010000249.1:2285482-2300892 GCA_031762395.1 Calameuta pygmaea
TCTCTCTCTCTCTCTCTCTCTCTCTCTCTCTCTCTCTCTCTCTCTCTCTCTCTCTCTCTCTCTCTCTCTCTCCTCCCAGTAGCTCTTCGTTATACAGACCAGGTACGCGCACTACGCAGTACGTTTTCAAATTTCGTGATAACTCTCCCAATAATGACATCGGCTCTCGAAAAGCGACAGCTTTATTTGCCAGCTATTTCCATTTGGTTTTCGGGATTTCGCAACCTCGATTCGTCTCTTCGTGTATTTGCTATCATCCCTCTTTCTCTCTCTCTCTCTCTCTGTCACCCCCTTGCTGCCTATCAGTCGGGGCAAGCTACAGTACTCCATTTCTATAGTACACATAGTATAGACAGTGGTCCCCGTATGGGTCCTCGTACTGGAATTTTCCATTTTGAAAACAATTTCGGATGGCGGGAACAAATTACACGGGGATAGTAGTGAAAATTTTCACTCAACCTTGAAAAATAAAAAAATACCCTTTTTTAACCCCCCGCCCGTACCTTCTACATCTGTTTTACCTATTCCGACAGACATTGTTTTTACCTTTTCTCTACCTTTCTACCAGTGAAAGAACCTAGAACGAAGAGACTTGGGCGAAACTTTACAGACAATTCTCATCAGGAGCGGCTCGTATCTAAAATCTCCCTGTTTCTATCCTTCTCCGTCGTTCTCTTTCTTTCTCTTTCTTTTTCTCAATGCATACCTTTTTCTTGACTCTGTCTCATCGTCTGCTCCTCGTACAATCTTCCCTCTCTCTCCACTCTCTTACATTGACTCTCGCTCTACCCCCTCTACTGTATGCTTTCTCATCCTTCTTCCCTTCTCGCAGCTGCTTCTTGTTCCTTCGTTTTTCTTGTACGTCTGCAGTTCGCACAGCAGTATCATATATATCACTTCTCCCGTTGCGCAAACAAACGGTCTACAGGGTGTTCCCAAAGTTATCAGATTCGGTTGCACTACGTATCCTGTATATAATAGGTTCATGTAATTAACTGGCTGCGTGTCAAGTAACACTTCCTTCACGTACGATATTTTCCTTCATTTGGATCTTTGTCAAAGTTGCATTCCGAGTTGCATATTCTCCTCCGTTGCACTCTGAGCTGGATGCATTCAGGAATCAATGACTAGAAAATAACTAAGAAGAGATGAAAAAAATGCACGTAAGGAGCAATTTTTCTTATCGTTGACATTTGGTGCAATTTTTTTTTTTTTAATATGTATTCTATTGTCATTGATAACGTTGGCCAAGTTACGCAAGGCCCACTTGGAGACGGCGCACTGTGACTTCCCAGTCGATTGGCTCTCTGATCCTGGGATAGTCCAAGGGTTTACATTTAACGCGATAGGATCGTAACGCTGGACCAGAATCTTCAGCATCTTTGTAGAGGCCTAAAAAAGCGAATCTCTTGGATATAGAAGAAATTCAACCTATCTGATTGATGACTTTGGAAACAATGGAGGAGAAGCTTTCTTTTTTGAAGTTTCCTTACTTGTGTCACTGAGAAATCCACTGGCAACCTTGTCCGCTATTTTTTTTGGATAATACCGTAAAATTGCCACCCACCGCTAACGCTAAGAAGACTGCACTGTCATAAAGGTCTGCGCTCATCTTTGAAGTAGGAATCTGCAGCAGAGATGCTGCAACAAAGATTCCTTGTTCTCTCGCCAAGTACAATGAAACAAGAAAGATTGACGTGTTATTCCGCTATTTCTGAAGAGACATACTGTACGACGTAACGTCGGCGATAATTGTTGTACCCTTTATTTATTAAATATTGACATTGGTCCATGGAAGATGTAAAATTTATCTCGTACCAAATCAAATAAAAACCATAATATTTATTATTAATAATTTTAAAAAATTCAAAGTCTCAGTTATTCCTATTTAATAATTATTATCATTTGATCTTACCTCCCGTTATCGTAAGTCTAGTTCGTCGCGTTTGAAACGTTTATCAAAACAGGCAAAGGACAACAGCCATTGGATCTGCGAATATAAACCAAGTACCCAGCATCTTACTGGCTTAAGGATCCTGCGAGAGAGTCGAGAAGAGGGGCAAGTGAGAGGAAGACAGTGGCATCTACGGTTACAGAGGGCAACGTGGGCTTTTCGTCTTGCTCTACGTAACGTAATGTCACTTTGTTACTCTTCCCTCTTACTTACAACGATGCCTCCGGTAACTCGATTGTTTCGAGTGTCTAAGAAAGAGAGAGATAAGAGAATAAGACGATAGGGTGCGTGGATCCTTGAACGAGGAGACAAAGCTGAAACGACGAATAAAAATCGCACAAGAATTTCCATGCAAAACAATCGCATTCGTTGCACAGGCATAAGTGCAGTCTATGGATACGACTGAATTATATTCGCAAAAAAAATTTCAAATTTGAACTTAATCAGCAAAAATCATGCATGAACCTGAAGCTGGATCTGTCACAGAGTCGAAACGGACGAGCTAACTTAAAATCACTTATAACCCTATATATTCATTGGCCTAACCAGCAACTTGTAATCCTTCCATCCCTGGCAACGTCACGGGTGTTTGTATTTGGCGGACAGTTGTTTGCCATTTACAGAAAATTATGCAAAATCTATGAGCCCCACGTGGACACGATTTGGAAAAGCTGTGCCAAAAGTCCCGGCGAGGACTGATAGCCTCGAGGCCTATAGGAGCCATCGGCAAGTCCGTGCGTCATAGTCGTATCCACTGGTACCTAACTTCGTGGAATGGCAGGGTATGAAAAGGGAGCAAAAGGGACTTATAGTAGAGAGGGAGGATGTTATACGGAGTGAGAGACGGTACATCGGAAGACGTAAGAGACAGAGATGCCGCACTGAGATCATATATACAATACTATATATAAATGACCGTCCCCGGGCAGGCGATTGAAATAAAATTCCCCGTACTTTCGCAATTTATTTCGAAGTATCGGTCCGCCATTTTTTATTTCCACTGCACCTGCCTCCGTCGGGATTTTAATTCGCGCGACACGTTTCCTCCGACTCCCCATTGGGGATTAGTTTTGGCACTAGTCCGCAATTAAGGGAAATTTGTCGTTGCACCACGGTAAAAAGTCCACCGATACCATCGTTGCCAATCCATTTCATTCCCTAACGATTAACCGTTTACGTCCCTTCAAATAAAAATATATGGACTACAACAAAAAAACATGATACGCAAAAACTTTATCGTAACAAGGGTGGCTACAAAAATCCAAATTTTCATACACTCAATATTACCCAGAATGCCTTAAATCATCCCTGTCACGGCTACCAGCCTAACGACCAAACTCCCTTCTTACTTACGTAATCGTAAGTCCATACCGAATTCCTGCTAAGAAGACCAGCTTAAAATTTATCCCGCACAGGGCATAGATACTTCGAGCTGCCCGTTCGTAACGCTTTGACTCATGCAACCCCACGCGACGCAGGTCGCAACCAGGCAGCAGCACCCCTAGGCTATCCCGTCCGTCAAGGGAGGTGAAATCGCATGCCATTCAAGCGAGATGGCTGTGCGACACGTAACTGTAGTTTCAACCCTTACATCTACATGTATATGTATATACTTACTATTATATATATGCATTGGGAAACAGTACCCGTGCACATTGACGCACATACCGTCGCGACGCTATAGAAGTCCGTATGTGTATCCTATGTTGAAATAAATGAGTACGCTAGGTATAGATATACGTGGGCATGCTTACACGTTTTAGAGCAGGTTCTATATATAGGTATACCTGTCAAGATATGTGAGTATGCATATATACGTATAGTGTGTATAAGTACTATGGCACCTGACATGACGTCAGGGCCAGACGAACAGACGTATTTATTATGACAGTTAGGCAATAGTTTACCGTAATCAAGAGATGCGACTTCGCTTGCGACGTCGTATCTACGAGCCGTTGTGAATTATGGCTGCGTTGCCCTAAACCCAAGTGCCTCGAATGGCTTCCACGATTCCGGGAACACATATGCTACGAAGATGAACGCATATACTACCTTGGAATATTATCTATCGCGCCCATCCCTCCGAATGAATATACATAACTGTTCCCTTCTTGAATTATCCTTGAGAGAATTTAGAGGTATTTTCCTTGTGTATTTGGGGACGCGGGAAAAGGAGAAACGCAACCGTAGCTGCTGTTGAGGTCGCGTAAAACCAGCGAACGCAACTGGATGCACGAACGGGAGCGAACAGTCACGGAAACGCACGGCCGCACAGGCTGCTAGGTCGAGGTAGAGAGGATAGAAGAAAGTGTTAGTTAAATATCGCTCGAAACCGAGAGCAACCGATGAGAAACGTAGCAGACAGAATCGGAGCTGTAAAATCGAGATCCTTCCACCAAATAATAAATTGGGAGTACTCGCCGGAGCTGGTGCAGTTGATCCGTGAAGGTCGAAAACTGCATCCAGGGGTCACTCAGATGGGCACTGCACTGCACTTTCGAAACGCAGGCAGAAAATCAGGCGGGAAACCAGGATGGCGACTCGAAGGGAACTGGAAGGCGAGAATGTTAGCTGAACCGGTAGCCGGAGTCGCCTTGTGACCGTGGGTCGAAAAAGCACGTCACAGTATGCGTATATGATAGTGATGATATAATATAGATAACGTCTAGATGAATTAATTGTTAGATAAGGAATATGAAAATTTCTATATATTTTTTTATAAATACTTTTTATTTTTATTTTTCATAACGTTTAAAAAGACTTACCTTGTGGAATATTATATAACATGGGCAATGTCTCTGAGCGTCCCGACGCTGTACATGTATGACAATGCTCGTCGTGGTTGGAAGCTATATGTAGGTACATGCCTCGTTGTGCCTGCGGCAGTACATTGCGCAACCGAACGAAACAACCCCTGACAACATGCAACGAGGCCACCCTTCTGATACCTACTCACGCAATGAAAAAAGGAGATATTCGGGAAAAAATTGTATGCACTGTATCTGATTCGGGGTAGTTAACGCACGTAAGAGATGATACGATTGAAATCTGAAGGTTGGTCCGAAATTATATTGATATACGGGATACCCATTTAATTCACTAATAACATAATCTGCAATTTTTATATTGTTTATTTGATGCTCTATATTAAATAGAGTGAGGATTCATAAAAGATTATAGGAAATTTTGGGAAAGATAATAGGATTCTCTGTATGGTCCGTGGGAACTATTTTAAATTTTTATCAATCTGAATTTATTTAGCTATAGGTATATTTCGTATTACGTTATTAGAAACTCTAACTAATTACATTTGTACCTATCACTACAGTAATCCTAGTCATATGGATCTACTTTTGAAATTGAATATATACTCGGTGTATAATTTATTTCAAAAATATGAAAAAAAAATTCTCTAAAATCACCTCACTCGTTCGGATAAACGTTCCTGCACCAAACAAGAGGAAATGGATTGATAGATATTTCGTATTGGTGCGTCGATGATGACTGCGCCGCAACTCGCTTATACCTGTGCCGCTAATGAAACGCCGAGAAAATTAACATTTCCAATAGGTGGGCACCTGCCCTCGCGAACCGATTTCCGGGCATAATCTATGAGGGTGCCAGTCGTAGAGGGTTTGGGGCCACTCAACAATGGCCGAACCGGCCAACCGGCTAGATACGCCGCGTTCTGTGAATTCAACGATCCACGGGCTAGGGAAAAGGGGTAGATGGGAAAGGGATGCATCGAGTGGGTGGTTGCACGGGAGGCAGGGGGTGGCTTTACTAGAGAGGGTGAAACCGAGGGTACGGATCGGAGGGATCGGAGGGATCGGTGGATCGTTGGCTGGAAGCACTCGAACGGTGGATTGGACTGGAAGGGGTCGTATGGGTCGGATCGGGCTGGATTGGAGAACGGGAAACAGTGCGCGCCTGAGGGGTGGCAGTCCAACTATGCCGACCACCCTCCCTCCCACTGTTCGGGGTTGCCAGTCCCCAACCTAACCAACAGGTCGATAGTTTGCGATGCTATATACCGATGGCGACTCGATACACGATGCACCAAGTAGTAGTAGTGGTGGTGCATCCCCCTGTTGGCTAATGTTTCGACAAAATGAAAAGTGACGTCAGGTTTGCCTACAGTACAAGTATTTTGAAAATCCACGAACAGCGCTAAAAAAATATTTTGAGAAATTGATACAAAAAGAATATATTTCTTTTATATCACTTTCCCTCGAGATATAATAAGAATATTTATCATTGTAGAGACATTACGTGAGCCGACTCATTCTTTTACGGTACCTGGGAAAAAATAAATAAAATTGAGGTTATGTGCGCAAAATCGGGACAATGTGAAACTTGAGCCATCCTAAACATACGCCTGGAGCTTTATACAAGCGGTATTCGCTTCCGGTAAGAAGAAAGACGCCAAGTAGATTCTCTCCCATTCTGTACCTTGGAAATCCTTATGATCGTGAATGATCCAGCATCGTGATTCTTCGCTACGGGTCACAGGAGGATAAGGGAGCATGCATGATCGTATTCCGCGATTTCAGTCAAGCTTCCAATCTTATAAAACTAGCGAGACTGCTCCAACTTTTACACGTTACCAACACGAGGGTGAGTTTAACCACCCAGCACCCTGGATACTTCCACCCTTGTATCATGGAGGATACGCTTTCTCTCTGTGTCACGGGTAAAAGACGTCGGGCGTCGCGACGCCGTGAAACGCGGGTACGCGGCGCCGTCTCTCCTGGGTACGATTCCGCTGGAAACTGGCCGCGTTCCTTTTTGATAAAATTCACGTTTGGGATTAACATTCCCTATACTTCAACCTTGACAGATTTTACCCCTTGATCGTTTTTACTGTATCTTTTTCTCTATAAATTACGGTATATCCTTCTGTTGACCTTTCACTTATTTTTCGTAAAATTTGCTTATCTTCATTTTTTGGGACTTACACGCCCACTACCCCTCTCCCACCTTGCGCAACCCTTAAATAACATTGTTGCCCATATCAAAATATCTGAGGGATGACTTCACGTGGTACACAGTATAACTTTATCCACGTGTAGACAACGTATTTCGCAGTTCAATAAATAATCATCATAATTATAAACATAATTAACTATAACGAGTATATTAGGACTGATTACTTATATTCCTGTTATCGGCTATAATTAAGAATAACGACTTGCATTCATTACACGCACAATACACGTGTGAGACTGTTAGGATAATCCTATGTTAAAAAACCATATGTCCTCCTTTTCACAATATTTTATTGACTATTTGTTGATTTATTGAAATTTATCACTTAACAATTCCATTATACTTTTCGCACCACTGTTTTATCACTACTTACCTACAAAACGAAAAATCAAAACTGGTTATGTGGAGAAAACTTTTTTTTTATTTACACGTACTAATTGATATATTTATTTTTTTTAACGATTTAAAAAAAATGTTTACCTTATCAGTAACATTCATCGTACGTGTTATCGGGAGTGTTTCAACGGTCCCTGTCCCTCTTATGCAAGTAGCACCCACCTATAGTCGTTAATTTCAAACTATAGAATTCTAAGTCGAAAACACATTGTGATTCACGCCAACTTCAAGTGTATCATATAAATCTTCCTCAGTGCTTTGCAGGTACCAGATACTAGATACATCCAGGACTATTCATACCCCCTGAAGTCAAGTTCAGTAAGAGGAGGACGTCCATCTGTCTGTCTGTCTGTCTGTCCGCTCATTCGTCTATTCGAGCGTCGGTCGAGCCGTCTCTCTGTCTGGCTGTACATTCGACTGACTCTCGGACCGTCTGTCGGCTACGCCTGTATCTTCTCCGTTCCTAGTCTTACAATGCCGGAGGATCTGACCCGACCTCCTCGTGTCATGTCTATGTCAGTGGTAATCAACGGGTCTAGGTATGAAAGATATTTTTATACAATAAGGTAAAAAATAGGATATTAAAAAAAAGTGATTAATTGAATTCCACATTTTTTTAATAAATAATTTTTCAACTTTTCGAAAAAATATGTATGTCGAAATTTCGTAATTTTAACATTTGACTGAGGATCCCTGTTCCCATTTTATAAACCTTTTTTGATATATTTTATATATACATTTTTTTACTTTTGAATTTGACGAAAATCGCGCCATGAGTTACTGTTAAATTTCAGTATTCAAAGGGGTGTCTGAGAGCCACTATAAGCGTAGTCTATTCACGTGGCCTTAGCTCGTTCCATGCACCTTCCTACCTCCTTCCCCTATTGTCAATACTTCATTTCATTAGTGCTCGCCAAAAGATAGAGAATATTCCTGCGCACAAGAGCAAAAAGGAAAGGAAGAAAGAAAAAGGACACGAAGGAATGAAAGACTATTAATTCCACAGGAATTTTATTCCGTCGTTTCTTCCCCCATTGTGCTATCTCGAATTATCTAACAATTTTGAAAAAAAAATTTTTTTCTTAACACGGTATAAATCGAATCATATTTGACCATTAGAATTCCCATCTATATGTCGCGTGACACGAAGTACGTAATTTTTTATTTTCCCAGCATCGCCTTCCGAAAAAGTAAATTATATTCTACACGAGATGAATCTAACGCGAAATGAAATTCCACGACGTAATAATATATAGATATACAGTACGTATTAAGAAACGGATATTATAATAGACCAAGGTAAAATATCAGGATAGGATAGGAGAGCAAAGCAGGTATCCTGGATCCTTGAAGAATTCTATTCCGTGCACGTCCTTTGTGAAAATCTACCCAAGCCCACCCACATCCTAAGCACAATCTCCCGCGTAGAAGAGAGACAGAGAGAGAGAGAGAAAGATAGGGAAAGAACAAGGATATAGTAACAAACGACCAATTTTTTTGCAAAATAACGAAACCAACACACAGGAACTATGCAACAGTAGCTGTCCAAATTTCAGTGCAAAGAAATAAAAAAATTATGAATAAAAAAAGAGATACACACGTGCAAGCATATCAGGCTCTGTGTAGGTCTTTTCTACAATTCTAATTAGCCTCACGTCATTTTCTCGACTACGTCAGCCATCATTTCGTATCTCGACCGTCTTACGAGCACGTAGGAAATGAGTTGGACTTAATCGAGTTGCCAAGAATTTCGTAAGAAAAGACTTTTGTACCCGGTCAAACAATGTGATTCTCTAAAAGTCATATTTATATACATATATCGAATGTCAAAATAAATATAAAGAAAACAATTTAAGGCATACACTCAATAGCCTACGACCGAGTGACATTATTATCATGACCTTGAAGTATATCAAATCCTATCCGTCAGTTCCACCCTCGACCACCTTTTCACAGTCACCCTTTCGAGCACGAAGACCTCATTGGCATTCCAGGCAAGCAGACTCGGGGGGCACTTGTGTATTACATGCCAGGAGGGCGTGTGAAATCTTAGCCAGCATTTAAGGGATACTTTTTTATAACCCCGACAGAGAGTTCATGTAAATAAAAAAAAAAATTCCGCTAAAAAAATGTTTAATCTTATAAAAAAATTATTCTCCCTCTCTACCGACCTTTTTTTTTCATATAATCAACCTAAAAAAATATCACCACCCCTCTTTGCTAGTCTTCCCATACGCGACTGCCATATGCATGCATACGTGCCACACTGGACAGACCCAACAGCGACACGATTTCACGTGACTTTCTCCGTGACACATCGTGATAATAAGCAGAAATCTCGCAACGTCCGTTAAACAAAGAAAAGGAGCAAGGCGCGTAGGCCGAGTCCGGGTGGTGGTTGAAGCCAGAGGACAATACCGGGTCCCAGCGTCTTGAGCAAAGATAATAATGTCGCTCATTATTCAGAGTATATTCCACGCACACATTGATCGGTCCTGTGCGTGTTCCCATTTACTTGCGTATATACAGCTGTGCTTGGATAGTTGTATGTGTCTTGTATATATACTTATATATGTGTGTGTATATATATATATGTAGGTTCCTTGCGTCCCTCAGCCTTCCCCCTACCTATCTTATAGTAGCCTAAGGGCGTAACCGTGTAGCACTGTGTCGCGTCCTGGGCCTTTGTGAGACCCCACACCCTTGCACAATACTACCCTATCTGATTTGATGAGTACAGGTATATATAATGTGCAGGTACATGGAGATTGGTTTATGAGTATCTGGTATGTGGACTTATGGGCGTATCGATAGGTGTAGTTTATTCATGGGCAACTACCTGACTGTACATTTTTACCTCACATACCTAAAATCTTGAAAGTATATTTATCTTTAATAAATCGACGTTATCGTGTATAGGGTATGTGAACTGGTAATATGCAGTGCTGGTGGCTTAAGGCGATTTTTGGAAAATTTAAATTTTCATTCTGAAGGTAACCCCTGTCTCAAAGTATATTCGTATGGAATTTTAAACGTGCACTGTATATGGGTGTCTTACCTTACGGTGTTTCGGTACCCCTTAGCTATTGTATTCCGCTGGGGACAATTACGAATACCCTGACGTGGGTCAGGAAATTCCGACGATCTACCGTCTGTGCCTTCGACCTTACCGAGGGTAACTGAGAAATAGGCAACATTTATCTGACTAAATTTTACCTTCAAGTATCGTAATAAGAATTTTACCTATAGATTGGAATATTTTATATTTCTTGTTTAGTTTTTTTTGTTTTCTTCGAATTCAGTTTTGCGCAGCTATATCTGCGTCTGTGTGTGTTGGCAATTTATACGGATATATATATATGTGTGTGTATATGTGTGTGACTGGTATACTGTATTTCAGCTCAGATTTCCAACAGCCACGAGAATAGCAGAAAAAGTCTGAATGGAGGTTTGAGGTTCGAGGTCGGCGAGGTTCTATGTCTCTGCCACCTTATCGAAGTTTGGTATCTATTTCTCCCTTGCTATACTATATGCCTTCAATGGAAGGATTCGTGGTCTGAGAATCTCGATATTCGCCACTTTGACTGCTGGTAGGCCTACTTCTAGGGAGGGATGAAAATTGCACGTTTTGAAGTAAAATTTTTATGAAAATTGTATGAAAAATGAATGTTTGATCAAAACAATTTTTAACCTCAAACTTCATGCACCCACCGAAGGTTCCTCTTGTTACGTTAACATGCATGTATACATATTTATGAAAAAAATAAAAAACGTAATATTTTATCTCGTGTTTCTTATCAAAATTCCTTTTGTAGCGTCAGCATAGAAATATATCGAATTATTTATAAGAGAATGAAGGCAAGCTGTAATTTAATTCTTGGTACGTGTTCCCTGTACGTGTGTGCATGATATTCCAAGAAGTCATCAAGGCTATAAGGAATCAAGAGTTATCTTCTTGCTGGACCTTCCTCTGGCATCCCATATGAAAAAAAGATGTCTAATGCGTTTTTAATAACCGAATCGCGTCCGATTAAAGCGGCGAGCATTTGATATAAAGAAAAGTGGGGATATCAAAGGTGGTACACGATTTATAGATGCAGATGATAGGGGGAGCAGGAGGGGTGAGTTAATCATCGCGATTGTGCTAAAGGAAAAGGGGTGAAAAAGTTTGGAAAAAAAAAGTAATAAAGTTAACATCCAATGGCGTAAACATTACTTCTTTCGTATTGAGGTCACTCAGCAAATATGTAATACAGGTTAGGTATACTGTCAGCTAGGTTAGGTTAGACAGGAGCAGACTGACGGACAGACAGGTATGTATGTCGGTACGACGGTCAATTTTCGTACAGCGCCGAATTTCGAAGTAAAGCGCGGTGTAATTTGGAAGAGAGCGAGATCCAAGGGACCCTATAATTTGAGTCGAGAGATCCTGTCCTGACTGACGGGATCAGGAGGATACGAGGGGTGGAGGAGGGAGACCTCTATCCAAATTGACAGCCGGCTTATGTCAGAAAGGGAGCGTTCGGGTCAAAAATTGCTTTGGGATTTTTCGAAACAAAATTAGATGTAGCTCCTTGCTTCCTGCCGAACCCCCCTCCCTTCAATCCTCTCCACCCCCCCTTTTTCTCTCCCCTCGGCCCTTGTGCCTGGTATATCTCCGCCAGCACTGCGCCACGAGAAGCTTTCTCCTGAAGGCTGGTTGATATTCGAAATTCCGCTTAATCTCGAAATTCCGGGAAAATATGTAATACATTGAAGGATTACGTAATCGGTGTGATATAAATTTTATCTAAGGTTAAAAAAATGTAATAAACGTCATAACCAACGTAGTAGGATAAATTATGAAAAAGATTAATATACTATTCGTATGTTCGTTGTAAAATTTTCGTGGTGACTGTATCGTCAGGAAAATACTTGGGGAAACTTTGTTCGCACGTCAGAAACGCATTTGCGTGACGACGACTCTGTACTAAGTTGATGTCCTCAACTTGGCGAAGTGTCTTAACAGTGTGGCAATAGGGGAATGCACGTAGGTGCAGGTACCAGGGCAGGTACCTGTATAGGTATTCACGTGTACCTGGAAGTCTAGCTAAGTTACCGGCAAAGGACGAGCAGCAGAAGTGGGTACTGGAGAAATGACCGCGTTACTTGTTAGGACTCTGTATAGTCCTTTGAAGGTAGTTACGGTACTTTAATATACCTGAATGTCTACGGCAATATTATTTCGGATGTAACCTGCACTTTGACGTGGTTCGGGTGACGTCAACGTCCTGTACCAATTTTACGTATATTACGTAACGGGGGGTCATTATATGTCGAAGTGTATATTAAAAAATATATATATTACATTGTACAGTGCTGTAGCTGAATTGGTACTGTATAAATAGCGGGTACTTGCGCTTATCTCGAATTCCCTTTTTAAGTCTTCAAGGCCAAAGACTTCCCTCCAGTACAGTTACTTATCATGTCTGACTTCTCAATAACTTTTGAAGTATTGGACAAGGAAACACAGTGCTCGACCCTCGGCGCTGAGAGAAGGGAAATAACTGAAAAAAGCAGAAGAGAAGGATGACAGAGAGTAAGAGAAAAAACGAGAAGAAAGAAACATCGGCAACCCCCTGAGCATCCAGCAGCTTAAAGGGGAGCTACCGGTATGACGCGCCCCGTACCGGGATGCGCGAGTCTGGTTTTTGTCTTTCTTTTTTTAATTATCTTCTTTGTCGTTCGCTTTTTCTGTTTAATGTTCTTTCTTTTTTTCATTCTCTCTCTCTCTCTCTCTCTCTCTCTCTCTCTCTCTCTCTCTCTCTCTCTCTCTCTCTCTCTCTCTCCCACTCTCTCTCTCTCTCTCTCTCTCTCTCTCTCTCTCTCTCTCTCTCTCTCTCTCTCTCTCTCTCTCTCTCTCTCTCTCCCCCTCTCCCTCTCTTGCACTCGGTATTCCTTTCTCTACTACTGCCTAGTACCGTTCATTCTTTCAACGTCTCACTCTCATCCCTCACCGAACAGATCCACTGTCCAGTATTTTTACTCTTTCATTCTGTCTCTCTTTCTCTGTATTATTGTCTTATTCTATCTCGTTAGTGGTTCGCTCTCGCTCTGTCCCTTCCTTTTTTTATATTCTGAAACGTTGAAAATGGATGAACGTATCTGCGGCTGATCGCCCGAGGGGTGATTTTTTAATATTATTAAAAACAATGATTTGATATAAAAGCGACTGTCTTTTACCGTTTTCTTTTTATATTATTTTCACACTAAGTAGTACATACATATATCGTGTTTAATAAATCTAATTTTTGGAGCATTTGCGAAATATTTTGCTGCTTTCTTTTTTCTTTTCCTTCAATATCCGAAATTACTATTTCGATATTTCTCATGTCACTTCTGGCACGCCCTTAATTCGGAAATAGCCTTTTTTTCCCATTGTGTTGACGGAAAGTATTCTTTTTCGCCATGCTTGCGGACGACAGGATTACTGGAATGGTTCTTGATATTTTTTGTTACTTGAAATTTTCAAAATTTTGCTAAGGTTTTGCGAACGGGTGCAAAAACGAGAGGGAGCCACTCTTGGGTTAGATTAATTGTTTGCTTTCTACAAAATTCACTGTTGCTTTTCCTCTATAACTTTAAAATGTGCTAATGCGAATTATCATTTCCGCTTATAACTATTCGTAAATGTTTTATTCAAGCTGAGAGGTTTTAATGAAAATATTAAACAATATCTTTTCGAACGTGTAAATAAAAAGAAAAGTGAAAAATTTTCAAAATATGAATTTTTCAATTTTCCAACGAGAAACAAATATTACCGTGTTCTCTTATTCGCATTCTCATAGAATATTCCCTAATGATAATGGGAATACAAAGCCGAAGGAAAGAGAAAGAGAGGGGGGGGGGGAGGTTAAAGCAGAGAGAAGAAAACGTAAGAGAAAATAGTGAAGAAGAATATAAAAGAAGCAAATCTTTTTAAAAATGGCAATAGCTCTTCCCAACAGACATGGACCATTCTTCAGAGGGCTAGGGGGTGGATTTAAAATATTAGCGATAGTATGTATCCTCTCACTCTCTCCTTTCTTCCCTCTCTCTCCTCTCGTAGCACTCGGGTTCTTCGGCCACCCTTGGCTGGTCCGAGTTTCTCCTCTCCCTATCTCCTGCCATTTCTCTTTTCGCCTTTCCCTCCCCACTTCACCCTCACGCAACCAAGGGAACAGGGAAGGGTTGCAGCGAGCGATATATTATATTTCCCAGACTACCCTATATATTTCTCGGCTCCCTTCCACTCTACCATTCCTACGGCACAGTTTGTACTATACCTACCTACCTACACTTTGGTACCTACAACCTACTACCTACTACCCCTCCCTCTGGAGAATATATTACTCCCTAGTGGTATAAGTCCCTCTTGGCTCTGGTTCCTGTCTCTTAGTTTCCCTCCATACCGTTTTCTCTCTCTCACGCTCTCTCTCTCTTCATTTCTATCTCACTATGGTCAGCAAGTCGGACTATCGAGTTGCAATGCTTTTATCAATTTTGTATACATTTTTAATTAATGCCACCACCCCTTTGTCGATCCTCCCGAAAATTTTTTGAAATCCCTGCGAAGATTCATTTATTCATGTGTACGTTCATCTGATTTTTTGCAGTTTTTTTCAGATTCAAAAATTAATTTTTCATATAATCTACAGTGGTCGTGTTTCTAGAGTTTTTGTAAAATTTCAAATTTTCTAAGTTTCGCATACTATTAACGTCGGATACGCGTGCAATGATTCTATATATCGTGGAGGGCGTAGATTACATAGGGTGCGCGCGGAGCGCCTACGGGGTCGGGATGACTGATGAGACTCAGGGGTGGCCACCTACACCCTTTGCACCCTCCCTGTCCCAACGTCAGCCCTCAAGCCGAGCTAGAGGGGTCGCCCTAGGCTGCATTTTCTTCCGTACCGACGGAAAGAACCTCGGAGAGACAGAAAGAGAGAAAAAAGACTGTAGAAGCTGCGAGCTGTAAGAGAGGGAGAGAGAGAGAGAGAGAGAGAGAGAGAGAGAGAGAGAGAGAGAGAGAGAGAGAGAGAGAGAGAGAGAG
>JASANN010000249.1:2300992-2390463 GCA_031762395.1 Calameuta pygmaea
ATAGAGATAGAGAGAGAGAGAGAGAGAGAGAGAGAGAGAGAGAGAGAGAGAGAGAGAGAGAGAGAGAGAGAGAGAGTTAAAGGGGAAATGGCAAAGGTCGATGGAAGTCGGAGGGTGGTTAGGGGTTAGGGATGGGTTAAAAGTGGAGCGAGAAACACGACAGACTCCTTCCAAGAATTCTCCGCATTAAGGAATTAGTATTCATCGAGATAATGCCAAGTCGAAACGTTTTTCCAGATCAATATCCAATCTTTCAAGATTCTTGTGACAGTAGTGGATTCCATTGCTGAACCAAGAAGAAGAATAAGACCTTATTTTACACAATAGACGATTTTTCATAGAAATATTACAATTTTTTTATTCCCAAATTCTATCCACTATTATACTATATATATGTATACACACACGCACAGATACACAGTTCTTCAAGATGAAACCACCTGAACATCGTTCAAGTGTGTGAATTAATAGAAATCGAATAAACGTATCTATCTTCAGGTGCTTCAAATATTCCTAAACACCCGCCTGTATAAACGAAAAAGAAAAGAACAGTAAAGACATCTGCGAATAAAACTGTAAAGACAAGAAAATTTAGAAAAAATCTGTATACATATAAATATCATTGTATCATCCTGATCCAGCGTTAATTCTTAACTCTGACCCGCAGTAAAAGGAAAAAAATAGCCCAGTTGTCCCGCGGAAAAAGTTGAACCATCAATTCGCACGCATCGGAACTCTGAGCGTCCGGGTCTCGGCTTAATGGATGGTTCATTTTTTGTTTGCCGACTTGCCACTAGAAATACGGCTTGCGCCGATCGGTGTGGACATCGGAATAGGAGTAGGAGTATAGGAGACGGAGAAGGAGGAAAAAAATAATGAAAGAGAATAAAACGAGTACACAGAATAGAAGAGAGGGGCTAGGACGTATGTATATACATATAGGTATACGCCATAGTAACACACCGATGCTGTATCCATTCTGCCCCCTTTCCTCTCCCTTCCTCCCTGGGACGTTCGTATGTCGCGTTTGTCCTCGTGTGTCCCGTTGTTTCCACCAATGTTGGATTCCCTTCGTTTTTCTGTTTGGTTATCGTGCGGCGGTCCGCGCGACCGACTCCCGGCCCGGACGTGCCTTTTGTCACGCGATAGTTTACAATTTCGTCGCCTCATTAATACAAAATAATTGATCGTGTGCCACAGACAAACCAATACATCGTAGCTGGCTAGATGGCTCTGTACAGGCTCATATATGGCTAGTTTGTATGACTCTAGGGTATATCTATATAGGCATGACGGCACGGTACAGATATTGATTAGGTATAGAAAACATTATTTTAATTAAATTATGTAAAATTGGGAGCGAAATTTTTTTAATGATTTTATATTAAATTCAGATAAAAATTCGGCTGCAACACAGGATACGATATGTATTCGGGCAATTGGTCGTCTGTTATAATTTTACGTCAGTCCTTCCGCACGTACGGAACGGATGTGCCCGCGAAACAGCCCTATATCGAGCTTGGTCGGATCTCGTTTAGGATCAGGGGACCCGCATAAGATTGTATAATTTGATTTAAATTTTAAATTGCATTATCCCTGCGAGGGTCTCTTTCTCTTTCTCGCTCTCGGTACCGAGCGCAACGACGACGCTTCCAGCGCCCAGCTACAAAACTTAATTCCGGGAAAACCGAATTGAATACCGTGACCCGAGAAGGTACGGAGAAAAAGAGAGTGAGAGAAAAAAATGAAAGTATTAAAAGGTCGAAGAGGGTAAAAAAGGTTCAGAAAATAAGTCCACTACGAAAATTGGTGATAGTACTTAATAGCAAGGGTTGAACGATAGATCTTGCGGAATTGGTAAAAGTAATAGAAAAAAAAGAAATTGGGAAAGAATATTTTTTTTCTATATTTTACAACCCCTAATTTTCCTTCACTGTCACCCCTCGATGCGAAGTATAGCGACGCACGTTTTACGTTTACGTAATAACGTCGGTTTATTAAAAATGGAATTAACCCGCATCCTCGTGTTATCTTATTACGATTATTCAATTTCACTAATTTGCTTAATTAATAACGCAAATCTTTTATAGTTTCGTGATTAACTGAGGGAATATGTCTTCTACCGTTATCTACCCAGGTAAAAGGCCAACCTTAGTTTACCTGCTACTAGAAGACGACGTCATCCTTACTTCATCTCGACAAAATCCTCGGCCTTTCTTGCTACGGTACAGCCTTGGTTTACTTTCACTATTAATATTTTGCCTGTATTATCAGAACCTTCACCACTAGCCGGTAGACCAGTACTTCGGTCAGTAGATACAGGTCTGACCCAATCAGACAGAATCGCACGTGGTTCGTCTAAAAGAAAATTATTAACCAGTTTCTACATACGACGAAACTTGCCACGTCGCAATAGATCGTACCATACGAATCGCTGCGTGGTAAGTACCTGGCCGTTTGCATATTCTATTATATACATATGTATATATATCCAGATTAGTACATGAGTACAAAGATAGACTGAACTTCTATTATATGTATATCTACATATACATATAGTGTACATAAGAGCATGTGTTATATAGTCGTAGGTAAAACTTTCTAACGTACAAATTAACGTTCGGTTGAATATTATAATGCAAACAGCAGGAAGATCTGCGCAATAACCTCAAAGTGGATACGAGTACTTATAACATTACAAGTGCTCCAAGAAAAACCTTCCATGACGTTAAGTAAGAACGTAATAAGCTACTAATAACAGATACGACTGTGTTTCGCGAAACGCTCGTAAGATGGCAGATACGTGAATTCTTTTTAACAGAATCTCGAAGGAACTCTACCACGTCTAGAGCGTAACGGATGTGACGTCAGTATTGCTGCAGCGAAACGAATGAAATACTTTCGTATTATAATAAAATGAAGTCCAATTCCAATATTCGATCCAGTCAGATTCTAATAGGTCTCGCAGTAGTTTGTATACCATTAGCTTTAGAATCATTCTACATATATTTTTCTCATTGTCAATTTAGGTTACTAGTTCTTTTCTTCCTTTTTCTTAAGTATATTATTTGTATGTAAATATATACATATAGTAAGGAAGAGATAAGGTTGTTAACCGGCCGATGTAATGGTATCAGTGACAGATAATAAAATTCAATATTATAGACACTCGAAGTTTTAATCAGGCAGGCATCGGGCAGGGGCCGCGAGGGCTGAACGCAAGGGGTTGGAACGCCGAACCAGGAGGGTAGGAAGGTGGATGTGCCAAGGGGATGGAGTATTCGACGTTTCGCATAGCAGAGCCTGGTTTTACTCGGGCGAATGCCTCGGACGCCCCTTTACTTCGAAACCCCCAGCGAAGTTACAACCCCGTAACATTACAACCCCCTGGCGGGCAGACATCAATCTTATCGAGGGGGTTTCCCGGCCTGGACTCATCCTAGCCCTCAGACTCACCCTCATCCCCAACCAACGGAACACTCCCATGACTCTCCTACCCTTACTTTCTACCCTCTCTCTCTCTCTCTCTCTCTTTCTCCCTCATACAAAGACATACCATCTCACTCGCTCTCGTGGGTAAAAGGCCTTTACCGTCTTTCATCTCTCTGCCCCTCCTTCCCTATTCTCTACCTATTGTCTTACCCTCCCCCCCCCCCCGCGTTCAGCCTCTCTCTCTCTTCCCCTCTCTTCGATCGCTATTTGTCACAGAGAGGACGTCTTAGATTGCCGTCGCGACGCTCCGTGCATTTGCATCGCTTATTAAGCCTGGAATTGTCTCAAAGGCTGCCGTACGTATACCTAACCTAAACTATAGGTAAAATGACGTCACGTGGAATTGTCTGAAACGTACCTGAAGGACAGACACGTGCGGACACGTTGACCTGATAATGACGACGATGACGTCATCCGGTCTTACCGACAAACTACCTCTTCGTTTTTATCGCAGTCCTGCGAGTCTGTGGGTTTGATAAATTTTTGTTTTTCTTCTCTGTCATTGTCTGAGCCGTAAGTACCGGGAGCTTCGTAGAGGAATAAGCTAGAGAGAGCAGGCAGAGCTTTGGACTTCTGTTCTTACAATAACGGAGGATGGGTTTTGAGTTAAGCCCAAGACTTTGCAGCTAGGAAATATTATTTATGGGAAAGACCGTGATGAGGGTTCTTTGCTGATGGTTACTGTGTGAGCGCTTGTAGAACGTGAAGCATTGTTAACCGGCTGGTTCGGTACTATTTTTGTTTTTAATTGAAATACGTCACAACGCAACGGGATAAATTTTCGTATACGCTCGCGTGACCCAGTGTCAAATGTAATTATAAGAACGCACGACAAAACGGTGAATAAACTCATATGTGGCTGGAGCTAAGTATAATTCATGACTCATGTGAGACATCTGGCGCGGCAGTCAGGCTAGTTTATTTGAAAAAAAAAAAAAACTGAATTACTTCAATTGAAGCGTAACGACATATTTTCAATCCTTTCGTATCTGTATAGCAAGAGTGCAGGTGGCAGCACCGATCATTTAACATTTATCTTTTAAATGTAGATTCCCGTGTGTCTTCGAGATGAAAAAGAAATTCGTTTGGTATTAAAATATCGTATAATCTCTATGGGCTGTTTTAAAATCAAAATAAAAAAAAAAGGGATCACATGAAAAATCGTATATGTAATTTCTTCGGACTTTTTTCTTCACTCGCGAGGCCGCTCTTTGACGAGAGTTTCAAGCGGTACCCGAGAAAAACGAGTGCTCGCGTACAGGCGAGTGCGACTTTTGAAAAAAAAAAGAGGAAAGTGAAAAACTCATGGAAAAAAACGACATCGGCTAAAAAATTTGGATGGAGGAGGACGCCAGGAAAAGAAGGAAAACATTCAACGGCACGTGATATTTAGTACCGTTATTGGCTGTGTAGGCTGTGTCTGACTAAGTAGGTACGTACCTACTACAGTGGCTTTGAAACGACGACGTCAAGCGTCGTGAGTCGCGTGAGATATAACAATAACAAGAGATAGGAGGGGATGGCGAAGGGGTAGATGAACGAAAGGGGGAGAACGAAGTAATGCAAAGTAGGTACGTAGCCGAAATTATTAATTCCGCGAAACGTAAAGTATTCTCCTTGCCGAGGCGTCCGTTCTGGCGAAGCATTTTTAACGACGCAAATATTTAACGCCGAGCAGCTCCCAAAGCGTTACTTGTGACTTCGGGGGGGCCGGAGAAGCCGTCGGCGTCGCCGTCCTTTTCCACTCGTACACAAGGCAGAGCAATGAGACCATATGTATACGAATGTACATACACATGTACCTGCTTATCTGCATGGGCAGCGAAGACCGGCTGTATAGGAAAAGGGATGAAAAAATATATCAACAGACGAAAAGAGAAAAGGGACGGAAGTAAAGGGGGGAGAGGGGGCATAGGCCGCGTGGTAGAGATGTAGCCGACAGTCAACTGAGACTATACGGCGGCTTTCCGGATCACCATAAAGATTACCCCGGTACTTGCCGAACTTAATCCTACCGAAATCCTTACCACCACCCCGACGTACCTACCCCTCGGGAACATTCGACCAATCCGTTTTTTTTTTTTTTTCGTGCTTCGTACCCGCGGAAAATATTAATATCGTCGCTAGTAAATATTTTAGAGAGATGAAAGAGAAAAGAAATTATTTTTTAACAGCTCAACGCTTCCCTGATTTAAGGCTTGTCTTGACTTTATAATACATGCGGGCGAATAAATAATATTGACGATTCTAGCAAAAGAGACACTTTCGTATCAGCTACTGACGTACCAGAGGAACGTGGGTCCGGCGAAATTAAAAGAATTAAGAGGAACACCCTCCAGCTACTTCCCTTTGCACTAAGGGTTGAGGCTCGCGATAGGAAAGGGTAGGAAACGGGCTGTCAGGACCTCAGGCGAGACGGAGTCGTCGTCTCGACGTCACGTTTCGCTGCCCTCGGAATGGCGAGGCTGATCCTGGAAGTATGAGTGGACGAGGAGAGTAGGAGGATTGGCATGGCGTACCAGCTCAAGGTAGATGGAGCCATCAACTACCCCCGGAGCTTTAAGGGATGGAAGCTGCAGCGTCGAGTCACGTCCAAGTAGCACACCCGACGGGATGGACGCTTATGGGGAGTCAGAAATAAAGAGTTAACATTTCATCTCTTTTTTTTTATTTTCATTTCTTTCTCTTCCTTACGAGATACAACAGATGTCCGCGTACTTTATTGCCGCATATTACACATATTACGTAGCATGTACGTCATGCATATATATGTATACGTGTGCATGTCAGAAATTGTATAAAAAATTTCTTATCGCTGTAGGAATTTTTTAATTGGAGAAATTTGGAAATTTTTCTTTCCATTGCATCATCATAATATTGTGAGTTCAAGGCAATAAAGATCTATCGATATTTATTGATCATTGTAATGATAGAGTTCAACGATGCGATGACTTCAATATCTATCGGTTCATAGTCTAGTAGTATACATCGATCGATTATTTTCTATAGATCTGTTTACTATTATACTTATATATATACTAGATGATTAAAAGATTATCTTTCGTTATCTTTTTCAGATAATCGATTATCATTGTGGAATATAATATTGTCAGATTGTACATGTAATATATATATATATATAAAGTTTTCAAAGGGTAGTTAGGAGGACGTGCGGGGTTCACAATGGCAAGCGAATGTGTTTTTAAAAAAAAACTAAACCTTGGGACATGTGGCGTTCGAGTTCTAACCTACTCTAACCTGTCGTGGCCATTTCTTAGCCCATCACAATTTCGTCTGTCACACATCAGAATTTTTTTCGAAAATTTGGTGTGTGTACCGCTTTACGGTCCTGACAGTATATCTTAAGTATGTAAATTTTATCAGGACTGTCCTGCTAAGCACCAACTGTCCTCGGAACTGCCAATACCTTACAATACGACCGGCAAAAAGTCCTGAAAACTGCCCTTCTTAAAATATATATGTATATATATATATATATATATATATACATATATATATAATTCCGTATATCTTTGGCTTTAAGAATTAAGTATACTTAATATACACAAATGTATGTATATAGTATCTATGTATACGTGGATACGGAATGAAAAAATTGTAAAATTATATATAGTAACGTACAAAGAATACAAAAATTTCGTTCGTGTCTCCCTGGTTAAATGTTTTCAATGAATTCCACGTCCCTCATAACGTACCAACCCCACAGCTCCACAGTTTTCTCACCCCTGTAACTCGCGCTCGACCTCCTTGAACCCTACTGAACCCTAGTCATCCCCGCCATCCCCATCATCCCCCCTCAACATTTCAGTCCGATTCCACCGTCTTTCTACATTTTCGCAACCACGGTACGGGATGCTGCTCTTTTGATGCTGGACCAAGCTCGATGGATTTCTTTGAATTGAAGATTTAAGACATTAAGCACGAGAGCTTCGTAAACGTTTGACTTGGTCACCCTCTTTCATTCACTTTCAAAACGACAAACTATTTCAACCCTTGAGTTGACTACTTTCTTGAACTTTTTTATCGGTACTTATGAAACTACCTGTACCGTTATTACGTGCTCATGAAAACTCTGCTGGATTCATTGGCTGTTAATATCATTATTATTTCTTAAGCGTACATAAAGAATATTTTGATTTTAATAAATTTTATATTCTAGGTTAATACAGAAATTACATTTTTTTGTCTGTTTTATAAAGGATATTTCTATTGAATTTTGTTCACGAATCGTATGACAATGGCGACGAAAATGCGACTCCATTCCCAGAAGCCTGGATTAACGAAACGTTAACCCTTTTAACTCTTTGAGCCAGTGGGTCAAATAAGACCCTCATTCAAGTCTTTTTGTTTTTATCGTCGCGATACGGGCGTCGCGCTGTCAGTTGGCTTAATGCTTCTGAGTAACGCACTTATTAAAAGTACTTTGAATGACGCAATTGGCCTCTTTAAGTGGACGGAATTGACCAAGTGAATTTCCTTCGTACGCACGATCCGCGGTTCTTCATGAAAATTCGTCCCAAAGTATCTGCGTCCCGTTTAACAAAGACTTGGTCATATTTGTACATTTTTTCAATTTTCAACAAAATTTATTTTTGTAACAGTATCGCTGTTGCCAAATAAAAATATCGCCATATATATATAATATGTCAAATACGCACACCGTCTATAAAATCGTTACCCGGTATATGTATATTCAATTACGTATCACGTATGAGCCCAGATGAAATATAAAAATCAAACTCGTTCGAAATAATTTTTCGGATAACAAGCAACGGCGTGTCATAATCGTTTTCAAAGCCAGTCTGATATTTCCTATTGGAGCAAGTCGACGTTTCTAACCGGTTAAAAATACAATGCTACGACA
Organism: Calameuta pygmaea; assembly: GCA_031762395.1. Taxonomy (NCBI): domain Eukaryota; kingdom Metazoa; phylum Arthropoda; class Insecta; order Hymenoptera; family Cephidae; genus Calameuta; species Calameuta pygmaea. The sequence goes on from JASANN010000249.1 coordinate 2,309,370, forward strand.
TGGCGGCTCATTCTTCGTCTATGTTCTTTTATCTCCTTTGCTTTCTCTTGCTACCGCTGTGTGCGGGTGACGGGAAGAAATTATTTTTTTATTACTTTATTTCCCTCGTTCCTTAACTTACACCATGAAAAACTTTCAGTCGTACGTTATACTCGGTCGCGCGGACCGCTCCGAGATAAATAGAAAAGCTCTGCCGAAAGAGATACGACTTCGGATGCTAAAAAGACGCAAACCAATGCGCGTAGAGCGCCAGACCAAGTGGCTGTCTGACTCTGTTCCATTTCTACTTATACCGAAACCCTAAACCCTTAAATAACAATTTTTTGAAAAATGACGGTACGCTTTTGCAAAAGAAATTTTATTTTCTTTTTAACCAAAATCGTTACATGGGCCATTCCGCAGATTTGGATATATGAAATGTTATTTTGGATAATTTCAAAATTTTCTGAATCTTAAGCTAATTTTCAAAACGTTGTAGATACGGGACACTCGTGTACGTGAGGTAAAGTTATCCGGCGACCTGCAAACAAATTCTACATTTACACAGCTTGTATAGACACATGTATATATACACACCTGTGTATAGATAAATGTATATGCGTACACATCTACTCTTGACTTCTCCAAGTAAATACAAATATTCAGGACACCGGCAGTGCTGCCTCGTACATTTGGGTTCGCGCGAGTGCGTAATGCGTGAGTGCACCAAAATGACGTCACGTAAACCGTCCACGGGAAACAATGTCTCTTAAGTGCACTAAGGTATTTAATGTATGTATGCCCGATGCGTGCATCGCTTCGTGTATTTTATTCTCTGTCTCGTTTAATCAGCCGACTGCATATCGACAGTGACGTCATATTTGACAGGATGTATGTCGTATTGGGGACCCGGAGGCTTTCGCCAGAGACAATGGCTTAGTTACTCAGAGGGACTCTGGGCTTTCCCTCCTTCCGACTGTGCCGAGTTCCGTGTTCCTGGTGTCCCAGTGTCCCAGGGCGACGACGGGGACATTAACAAAAGAACCAAGCCGGCCTGCGCTGAGCTTGCATCTATTATTTAGAAGCCACGTGAATATTCTATTAGCCACGTTTCACGTAGCTCACTGGCCGCTGCTGACGGGTTTTCTCTCTATGACATTACTATATATCTATATGTATGTGTATATATATATTTCTCCTATACCTGTCTACTTCTCTATAGTATTATCAATCCGCGTTATCACGTTATCACACGACAGTGACACAGTGACTCTCTACTGGACAATTGAAGTATGACAAAAGGAATAAGAAAAATACACATTTTTAGGTTCTCCCCGTGCGCGAGTTTTAACGAAATTCTTATCATTTTTCTCGATAAAATAGGTTAGTAGGAAATTTTGAAAAATTCAATTGCCCAAGGATCCTCGCGCAATTCGGGCCGATAGTGAAAAACCACCGAGTCGACTTCTTAATAGAACGTTTCGCTTCGTTACTTTTAATGACGCGTCTTTAAATCAGCGTTAACGTCGCCGACGACCGTTCGCTACCAACCTTAACTTCCCCGTCCTCGTGCAACGTTAACGACTCTCTCGTCTTCCCTCTCCCTTTCCACTCTCTATCGTCCTATCAACCTCACTTTCTTTCTCCTCGGTTCCTCCCTTCGCTATGTCTGTCTCACTTCAACTACAGTGATTTACGTATATCGTATCCTTCCTGTACTCTTACGTATTTCTTTCCTTCTGCTGTTCTTCTCTCTCCTTCTCTCCTACTCTCTCTCTCTCTCTCTCTCTCTCTCTCTCTCTCTCTCTCTCTCTCTCTCTCTCTCCCCATTGCTCCCTAACTGTATTTACTTGTTGCTTTTTTTCTTCGTCCTGCATTCTCCGTAGTTCGTTACTCGACGTCATTATTATCCAGCAACGTTAACGTCGACGACCAACACCTACAGAACCATTGGACGCCGGGCGTCTTTTTTAATATTTTAATTTAATTCGCTGACTCGAGGACAGAATCGCTCATTTGTAAATCTCCTTAACGAATATATACTTTTAGATAATTATTTTTGGTCGATGTAAAGTCGACAAATTTGGAAGCAAAAAAAAATGGCGGAGAATTCGGATGAATATGTATTTGATACTAGAGTGTGTATATATATACATATATATAACGTCAATATATTTATTAAAGGCATATGAAGTAATACAGTATACGAGCGTGACGTAGAACTAATTTACCGACGGCGCTATTGTCGCTGTTGCCGACTGGTAAGCGTGGCGCCGAGTGAGCGTCGTTACGACTCGACGTCTAGTTCGCATTTTCACGAGGACAGTAGAAATAACACGTTGAAATACAGGGAAGAGGGGTAGGCACCCCTTGGAGGGGGGGGGGGGAGTGCGTTTCATCCCCAACGGAGCTTCATGATGCGAAGCAAAATAATGAAATAATTTTTTTCCTGGCGTCGCGACGCTCCGCGTATCCTCCTCCTGTCACAGCCGTGAATTTTTACGCTGTTGGTACCTTGTCGCCGTCGTCCCGTATGAATTAAGCAAACAGAGTACTTATAGTAAAAAGTCAAAGTAATGATAAACAAAAGTAAGTCGGATATGCGTGAACGTGCGCGAGGAAGAAAAAAATTAATGGCATCGGGGACGCCGTCGTTATTAGTAATAAATGCGTGGCTCTCTGAATGTCGTTCCCAAGCGATTCTCTGGAGTTTCTGATAATTGCTATATCGACGTCACATTGAATATTCCGCAGGATTCCGGGGTTACTCGAGGGTGAACAAGCCAGAAGTCAGCGTCGCGACGTCAGTTTCGCAAGGTAGGGAGACAGGGTGACGCTGTTTTTATTTTTTATTTTTATCAATCCCGGAGCCTTCCATCGTCCTACGACGCGTATTCGAAACTGTGGGGGCAAATGAAGTCTGCCGGAAAATAGAAGGGCACCTTAAGGCCCCAGGGAATCAATCGCGTACATTAGAAAATTGCAAATTACAAATGCGGGATGTCACGGGGGTAAAGAGACGGAGAAATGGAAAAACCGTATACGAGATAGAAAGGAAGAAAGATAGAGCGAGAGAGAAAATTGAAAGAGCAAAATGAATAGGGAGAGATAAGGAAAAAAAATTGAAGAACATCCTGTGTTTCCGCAAGTCTGAAGAATGTTACGTCGAATAAAGGGATGTGTTTCTTTTTTTTTTCACGTGACTGATTTCACGGAACACGTATACCTACTTATCGGTGACATTTTGAATTTTCGCGGGCGAATTGTTTGCTACGAGTTCAGTCGATAGTTGATTATCTTTTTTTTTATTTTTTTCTCCATACTAGGCTAAGAGAATAAATCTATTTTTTCCATGCACGTGCCTTTGTTTTCCACCCTTCGTTATACGGCTCTCCCCGCCGTTGCCCTCTTGCTGTTTCTATGTATTCCTTTTTTTGCTTACTCGCTCCGAGTCGATATCGCGCCGATATACCCGTGGCGCCAGTGAAATTATCGAAGCCATCGAAATACGATACGACCCTACGTGCCGCTTCAAAATGAAAGCCCCAAGCGTCTCGCAAATACACAATATAGGTACACGCACACAGAAACTCGCCCTATCTCCTTCGGTAAACCATATCTATAATAATTTCGTATAAATTTTGCGAATAAACTTCGTTGTGAATTCTTGTGAAATTATGTCAAATTTTCAAAATAAATCAATCTCCAAGGTATTTTGCGTAGTTAAAAAAATATAACTCAAAATCAAAACAACGTGGTTCAATAATTTACGTATGAGAAAAGATAACGGGGCTTTATGAGAATTTTTATAAATAATTCTACAGGTCATTCACAAAGTTACAAAAGTAACGAACCTTCGAACTTCCACCAATAGCACAGTCCATTCCACGAAGGTTATCTCTCCTTTTAGGTTACGTGCAGTGTAGTCGTCGACGTATATACGTCTGTCCTTCTCATATCCACGTGAACGCGTATAACGCCGTCTCTCTCGCACTCCCACCATATATCGAGAATATCAATAAGCCACCATACATTAATATGCTCGTTCTACTTACCAATGAGGAAACTTTTTCTCACTTTTCACAGTACGATAATTCCAGCCTTAACTGACCCATCTCATGTGACAGCTGTCAAATCAACTTCATATACCTATACCATTATCCCAGACACGAAGCATTACCTTCTAATACGAATGAATTTATATTTAAAAAGAAGGGACACTGGTTAACAACTTCCCGTGAGGTCGTATTGAAATTTAAAAAAGAGTTAAGAAACAAAATGGCGCGGGTGAGTTAGAATGGAAGAACGAGTCTACGAATCGAACGCGGAGCAGTGGCTTCCTTAAGGTTGCTCCAGCTACTATAGAGCCAGTTCAGAGTGTAGCGCGCTTCGCTGAGTCAACAGCAAGTTTTAACAATCTGTACAGTGTGCTGAACAGCACAGCAATCAACAGCACAGCGCTGTGTATCAATATAGCAACAAATCCAGTGCTGCTTATACATTAGTATATCTACGTAGAAAGGCGATATGCTATAGCTGTTCTATGCTCGCGCAAAAGGAATCGCAGCTGCTAGATGGATAAGATGGGTGATCACGTGAACCGATGCGTTATAATGAGAGTAAATAAGTTAAAATTCTAATATCCGTCGCCGTCTGATATAAGTAGGTTAGTTCTGTTATCAAAAGAATCGGAAAAGTTCTGTGCATAGATTCTGCACAATGTTCGTTTCGATAATTATGTTTATCGTTTACTGGTCCGTATACAAGATACGAAAATATTCAAATGGGGCTCTGTGACGAAATTTCAAATTGTACACATTTTTTTTTTTTCAATATGTCTTTCGAATATTTAGCTTTGCCTCGGTCATCTTACAGTGCGATTACTTTGATTAGGGATTGTTCTACAATTTTATTTTTCCATTCTATGTTAAATTTTTTCTTTTTTTTCAATAAATCATTCTGCATCAGCTGGCCCACATACGTATAATAATCACACACGCACGCTGCTTTCCACGTTTCTTCCGCGTTGTGTACCAATCGCATATTTATGTTTCGCCGGACACGATTAAAATGCAAATTCTACCAGGTCTATGAATACCATGAAAACATAGGTTGAGTCTGATTACATGAATTATTTATGTATAGTATACATATATAAGATACAGAGCACAATAAAAATTCAAGGACCAGGAGAGTGTTGTGAATTATTATGCCGGTTAAGCGTTCTCGAAACACTCAACGCTTAATATCCAAAGTACAAGTACTGGTATAGAAGCTCAAAAAACAAAAGAAAAAGAAAACAACCCCCCGACCTCCCATACAGTAAATGTTTTGAAAGGTGAAAATTCAAGCCGCACGCGACCTTCGCAGTTACATTGCAAACGTGACATTACCTTAAGTTGCATTCAGTAAACGGGTGCACTCCGTGGGTAGGAGGTGGAGGGGTAAGTGTAAGAAAAAAAAAGTCTACGTAACGAGTGACGTTATATAGTAGTGGGACACACGTGAAACACATTGCAAGCAAGAAATTCATTTGTACTTTTTGCACCGTTTAACGACGTCGAGTGGCGATGCTAGTACAGGTAGGCAAGATCTATATATATATATATATAGGCCATGTGCATTTTAATACGTATAGCACATATATATATTGTATATACAGGAAGGGTTGCATGTCGACGTATTACTGCAGGCCGAGATGCAGCGTCGACGACGACATACAAATGCGTTGGTTGCACGCCGACTGTACTTATGGCCTTAGGAAATATGACGTGGTAATAGGAAAAATTATTTTTTGTTATTTCACAAAATATGTAAATATGACGTATGCTAGATTATACCAAAAACAGGAATATCCTCTACAAATTTCCGTGGTCTTGTGCACGTCTTGAAGGATATTTGAGAGTACGATTTTTCAAATTGAAACTTGTCGCTCTTTTAACTTTTTTTTAGATGAATTTTGAATTATTTTCCATTTTCAAAAATTTAAATGGCTACTAGGCAACACCTGCTCTATCCGACACGTGCCACGTGGACATAAACGCCTACGAGGAATCCTATTTCGCCTAATATTCTACCCTACCGCGAAACGTAGATACGACGGAATCGAAGGAAACGCGGCTTAAAGCGGATGGCATCGTATACGTCTGTGCCGTCGGGCTGACTCGGTGGTTCTGCCAGGAAGGTGTGGTTGCTGATATTATACGAGTACAGTGTACGCTCATGTAGCCATAGGATGATATCGCTTGGATTTTTATTATTGTCGTATGTTACTGACATATTCTGCTTATGTTAATGATTACGTCGTAAAACTAAATAATCAGTTTCATATACGATTTTTCATTATTTTCCTTATTAAAGTCACGATCAGAATATCTGGACAAAATTATATAGATTTTTAATCATTTTTAACGATTTTTAGAATTTTCTTGAACGATTCCTCTTCCGGGCAACGTATCCCTATCTTTCTTTTCTTTTTACGCTAAAAGTACAGACGCTCCGTAAGCAAATTGCTACGTGCTACAGTGCATTGCTACGAAATGACAGTGTTCATGGTATCGGGATCGAGGAATCGGGCGCGTGTCCGACAATAAGTAAAGTCGTGAAGTATCGTAGTAACAGCAGGTACGCGTGTACAGTGAGAAAGAAAGAGTAATATAGAAAATAGAGTGTGCGTGTGAGAAAGAGAGAGAGAGCGAGTGTCCCGTTTTCATGCAAAGTCCGGCGCTCCCTTAATTTGACGATATCCGCTTTAACGGAATAGACGTTGGTACGTTCCCCTTTAATATACACAACGTAAAAAGTTTCACGACGAATAAAGCGACGGAGAGAGGCAGCTCGGATATGTTTTGTCCGTGCGGCTAAAGTATCGTAGCGTCTCGCAGACGTCCCGACGCTTTCCCGGGCCTTATACAGGGACGCGCGTAATACCGGAAAGGCCCTAAATATTTCTCAAAGAAGTCGAACGATTTTCGCGAACTTCCTAGTCAGGCGGATGCGTCGGGTTTTCCGATCGGCTATGGACAATAGTTGCGCGGGCGTCGTTCGACGCGAGTAGGACGGGCGACGTCGAGAGAGAGAGAGAGGCAGCCAGAGACGATGGCTCCGAGGGCCCACCGGATTGATATTGTCCACGTGTCGTATCTTGGTGGGCGTCCTGCATTTTTTGCGTGTTTTTAAAAATGAAAATTTATCTCTGAATCGACAGGACGTCGCACGCCGCGACGTCTCAGAGAGAAATTTTCTTTTTACGTGTCTCCAATAAAATTGGAGAAAAATCGGCGACGCCCGCGAACGGACAATTGTCGGCCGGGCTGCGGGGACTCGTTTATTTTTGCATTTTAAGGCATTGAAGAAAAGAAAATGTTAAAAAATAGTAAAAAGCGAACGGGACGGGTGTGGGGGGGTGGCCTGGTAGGGTGGTGGAGTGAAGGGGGGAGGAGGGGGAGGGGTCAGAAAGAGAACTCGAAGGAAAAAGGAGAAGGAAACAGAAGAACGACAAGGAGGAACTTCAGAGAAATAAAGACGGAGATTCGGACTGGCAGCGGAAACGAAAAAGAAGGAAACTCGGGAGGATGGGACACGTGGTATAGATAAGAAAGGCAGGAAGAGGAGCCGGAAGACGAAGGAGAACTTAAGGAAGAGGAAACTAAAAAGGATAAGGACGTGGAGAGTAACGCGCTTCTCTCTGTACAGATAAAGCATAGTCGGACGACCTAGTGAAGCGGGCACGGGGAAAGAAAGACTAGGACGGAATGAAGAGTAATAAAAGAATAAAGGAGAGAGAGAGAGAGAGAGAGAGAGAGAGAGAGAGAGAGAGAGAGAAAGAGAGAGAATAGAGACTCGCCTCGGAGGAAGGAGTCTGAACTAAGTGAATATATAACGGAATACGTAACCCAATGCAATGGCCTATAAGAATCTATTAAAAATATCGATATAATTGAAAATATTTTATTAAAAAAATAAAAAATTTACACTTTGCCCAAGACCTCACGAGGCTCCTTCCTAGATTCCCAAGTGAAACTAAAGTGCCGTTAGGACTCTCGCACGCTCGTTCCTTTGATCGTGCCGCCGTCCTTCGTTAGAAAGAAAAATTCTCCTTTCTCCCTTTAATCCCCTTTATCGTCTCTTCTCCTCGTCGTATCATCTTTCTCCGCTGCTCTTACACGCTTGGCACTCTTGCCTTGACTACCTTCGGAAACATGACCGGTAGGCCGAGGTCGGATCAGACATGGATGCAAGAAAAATTGTTTGGGAGTAAAGGGACATATCACAGCATCCCTATCCTGTACCAAAGACAGGATAATACTGACTGACGTGCTGAATATGGGGTTCGAGAGTGGTAAGGGGCGTGTAAGAATCTAAGAATAAGATATTTTTTTCGAATATCTATACTCAATACGTATATATACATATATGTACACTGTAAACACATACTATACTTTATACGCAAATCTACGCATGTCTCTCTACTATATATCTATACATCCAGCTATTCAGATATACGTATATAACTGTATATACATTTCTACATTTCCACATAGTACAGAACGTATCCCAGTAGATACTACGTGAAAATGCAGAGAAGCTTCGGCGCGGCCTTCCAGGCTTCTCCTTTATAAGAGAGAATGCTGACTGCGTATTAGCAAGCTTTTTAGAAGCATACGTGCGTGCGCTTCACAATGGTGGGTAGGAGTAGACGACCCTTTTCATTTTTGTTTGTTTTTTTCTCTCGTCTCTATTTTCACTGACTCTTCTAAAAAAATTCCTCTCTCTCTCTCTCTCTCTTTCTATATACACACACATATATATATATATTCGCGTATCTTCCTACCCTCCGATACCTTTCCTCGTACAGTAAAATCTTCCGACTCTTTGCTCCTGTGAATTTTTCTTTTTTTTTTTTCTTTGCATCTTTTACCTTTTATTTTCTCATTATTTTCATACTTTTTCCATACCCTCTGTTACGAGCATCGAGCATCTACGTTGTATACGGTCCTGAGAGCGACACGCGTGCATGACGCAAAACTCTTAACTCCACGCACATTCCTTGCGTGTTGGCTGGATATTAGTAGTGACGTATGTAGTTTGTCAGACGTGGAATACTAGCTGGTTGGTTAGTCTCTATGGATATGTATATATATATATAGCATATACTACATATAGTGTGTACAATAAAACCCAGTTGACTCAGTAAAAATACAATTTTCGTATAGCGCTGCTATTCTCGCTCTACACTTCACAGCCGTTACGTGACATTTTGCGAACTGGTTTTCTTAACGGGTATTAAGGATTCTTTACGGCAAACTCGGAGGAATTGAGAATGCTTTGAATTTTCGAAGCTCCGTTTGATTCTTGCTTTATTTTTCTTACCTCCTTATACTGCGTTGCCTCTTCGTTCTCAAGGATATTCATAGAAGCTTCGGATGCCTTTCGTTGCATCGGACCCCCCGATGCGCTCCGGACGGAAGGAATTAAAAGTTCTAAGACGAAGAGGGCGGATTTTCAAAGTTCTTTTCGCCTTCTTATAAAAGAGCGCGACAAAGTTTTTTTATAGAAAAAAATTTTCGTTCCTTACTACATAGCATCCGTCTTGCTGTATGCCCAACCCCATTAAAAAAAATAGTACATGCTGCATTGGTTATAACCAGCAGTAAGAACTTCGCCCATACTGTTAAAAGATTTGTACTTAAATTTTTAAGCAAGAAAATTCATCTCGATTTCGATACCAGTCCATCCATCGTACCATTGAAATTGGAACGAAATCGAAAATCTAACGCACAAGTAATATGTTGAAATAATATTACTTAAAGCTCCTATTCATATATGCTCAATCCTCAATGCATGCGTCTAGCTCACTCCTACCATACGCAAGCCTGATTTATGTATCTCTTAAAGAGAAACGACTCTTCGATTCATCCCATTCGGACTCCACGTGTATAAATAGATTGAATGGGAAATTATCAAGGAATATCTATGAGCTTGCATCACTTAATTGCATTGAGCTTTTTATACCCATAGTCAAATAAAGAGTATAATCCAGAGTGCCATACAGAAGACTGCGATGGGTATAGCCGGAGTAGCAACATCAGTAGGTATTCCCCAGCATCTAAATTCCAGAAATAGTTCGACCACTCCAGCTGATTTCCCTCTTCCTGGTCCTTCTCTTATTGTTAGCTTTAATCATCCCCTCTCTCTCAGACCTTCTTTATCGTACATTCAGTTTCCCATGACACTTCTCTTCGTCTCTCTCGCACTTGTTATAATCGTATTTAGACCCCCCCCCCCTCTCTCTCTCTCTCACACACACACACACCACACCATACCCGCCTCTAACGTTGCCCAGAGCGCTGCCAATTTCTTGTAGTGCATTCTCGTCCGTCCGGACCTCTCGGCCCCATCCTGTCTCCAGTCTCCAGCATCTAGTCTCCAGCCTCCTGCATTGTTCCCTGGAAGACAATGCCACAAGTCAACCGTTTCCAACGTCGGAGTTACCTACCCCCGAAGTATTCTGAGAGCCCTCAATATCCGCATAAACGCGCGAGACTAATTCCTACCCGGAGTAACTCTTATCCATAGGTTTTCGGAGGAATAAACAACAGTTTTCTATAATATTACGGTTTACGATAAAATCCAAAAAAATTTATTCACTGAACGGGTTTAGGTATTAACGATCCGTCGTTAAAAGGGTATCGTGTGAATTCAATAGAAGAATTCGATAAGGACCAATTGTTACTAGACTCTTGTATTCATTGAAGATCATTTAGTTTACTTTTTGAAATTCTAGTTTCTTTATGATCACGGAGACCGGAAATGAGGTGTCATACGACTCCTGAAAATGTGCTCCATAATCAATTTCGTTATCAGAACTCAGCATTCAGTTACGTACGATTTTATGGATATTCGCGACGAGTCACTCCGGTGGCAGGGATTAGTTTAGAAAAATAAAAAATGACTAACCATCCATAGAAGTGAGTCACGAGACAGGTAGACACGAGGCGCGAAGGAGTAAGAGGAATGCCTCGCAAATTCGAAGGAAGAGAACCAGAGTGCCGTCGTAAACTCGAAGCAATGACAAATCGCCAAGGCATCGACGTCCTCCCATGTGTTCTCTGAGCGCCCTGCCTTTTCGCTGACTTGAAAACGCAGCGCGAGTTGTATGGGTACCGTAAAATTAGAACTTCACGTTGGCTGCTAAGTACTGACCGAATGCCTCACGCGCCTACAGACGTTATATCTACGTGTAAAATGAATAACGGGTCGGTAAAGTAAATCGAACAAAAAAAATGCTAATTTCGACTAAGTCAGCCACAAGATAAAAAAATGAGAAGACGAGTGAAGGCTGTGATAAAAAAGTTTTCCGAAAAAAAAAAATGAAAAAAAAGAGACACCGAGTACCAGTAGCCAATCCCGTGCAACGTCGATTTGACGTGTGGTGCCTTCCGGTGTTCGGTGTCTGGTCTCGGAAATGAAACTCTCGTATCGAAAGGATAAGATCCATTACTTTGTACCTAGACTGTACCGCGTAAGAGTAAAGCCTGCGTTACACGAGTGTACTTTGGTGTGTCTGTATATCTATACATACGTATTATACAAGAGCATCAGTGTGAGTGCATACGTGTGTGTAACAGTGGCAAAAAAAATGAGAGCAATAGAGGCCCTTGGTGGGAGGGCGAGGAAGGGCGCGGAGGGGTGTATGGGGGCATGACGAGGGACCGGGGGAGGGTTCTCAAGGAAAAGGAAAACTACACGATGCGGAGAGGTACGGACAGGACGAGAGGAAGGTAGGAGCGAGAGTTTACGACGTGCGAGAGGGAGAAGGAGAAAGGAGAGGAGGAGTAAAGAAAAAGAGAAGAAAGAGGGGCGAAGGGGGGAGGGGGAGGGCGAAAAAAGTCTACGTTGAACTAAAATGGTCGGGGGATCAGGGAGGGTAGGTGGGTGGGTTGGTACTATGGCAACTAGAGAATTACGAAGTGTGTATGCTAATGTAGGAAGTTCAGTGGCCCTGGCCCATGGGGATCCATAGGGCCCCATCCTGGCTGGCCCATGAGGACTATTCTACTGGACGCTATGTATATGCGCCACGCTAAATACGTTGATTACTTGGGTACGCTGCGCTTTGCTAATGAGGATGCTTGAACTTGATTTTATGATTGAAATATTTTTTTTTATGTGGATGATTTTACGAATTCAGATAAATTTGTTTTCATATATTTCAAGGACTCAGAGACACAGAGAGAGAGAGAGAGAGAGAGAGACGGACGAAGTGTACCTTTGAAATTCCCGCGTAAAGCACCTAATGCGAATTCCTTTGAATGTTTCGTGAATTCCCTAGAATTGGCTGGCTTGCTCTTGTGCTCTTTGTATTTTTGGGGATTCCCAAAAATGATGAGGAACCGTAGCGGCCACGCTACCACTATACGAGATACAAGGGGTAGATTGTTAGCAAGATGGACAGCGACTGATAAGCACGGAGTCTGCGTGTCATTGTCGTGGTGTCAGGATGTCGTCGAAATATCCATCCGAGGACATTCGATGATAGATGAGAGCCGATACGATCTTGAAGTGTCTTGGTCTTCGTTCTTCATGCAAGAGACGCTTGTCCGTTTTACATCTACGGGTCCCCTTTCCCCGCCATGCCTCTCCATTCCATGTGAATATATATATGTATCTAAAATTTTCTTACGGACATAATATATATGTATAGTACCATACATCGTACTTGGATATACATAAGACTGTTATATAATAAATTTCAGGTACTGAAGAAATTTGCACCATTTCTGATCTTCTTCTTCGGAGTCTTGATATACGTGATATGTGTATATGTGTATATACACTTCTACAATTGCTTCTTTCAATCTTCTACTCTTCCCTCTGTTCTATGAATTTCACGAATTTCACGAATCTCATGAATTTCTCGATCCTTGGTGATGCAATGCCCGGCGTACCTTTGACAGAATCTTATTAAATTCCGCAGCGCTGACCACCGTTTCAGGGAGGTTGGTCTTTCTTTGTTAGATTAGTCTCTTCATCCTCTCTTAACTTCCAGTCATCCTCAGTGTCTTGGCATTATCATTTTCCAAAATTTTTGGACGCGAAAGTATCGCGAGGGGGTGAAAATTTTTTTTTAATTATCAAAATTTATGTAAAACTATCTTTGGGGCCTGAACGCGAGAAGAAAAAAGTAGAATAATCGATTTTTTTAGCATTTCGTTTCAGATCGAAGATAATGCACGTTTTCGTTATACTGTTGAATCCTGATGATACCAGAGCAAGGAATTACAAGTAGTCATTGCTTCTTATATACTGTAGAGTTGAAGGACTCCAGATTTTTGTTCGTCCAATCGATTCTTTCCAAGCAAAGAAAAGCTCAGTAAAGGAAACTGCAAAAGGTAGAAAAAGAATAAGAAAGAAAAGTCAAGAATTCATGTCAGGGTAGTAACGCATTTTTACTTGCTTCTTTTTTTCTTTCTTTTTTATTATATCATACTTCCAGGTTCTTCTGTAACTGGTACAACTGAAATTTCATATCCCGCACGACGGAGAAATGTATTCAGAGATTATTTTACGACGTGGAATCTCGCCAAGTCCACGACTGCAGGTGTATATATACATATTATCGGCAGTACTTCTTTTCGTTTCCAAAATAGAGCCTCGAGGTAAAGCAGCAATTTAACAGTGGCGTATTACACAGAATACTGTATTACTACGCAATGCTGTACACATACGTACTAAATGCTAATGAAGATAGAAACCCCCATTAACATTTTTTTTGGACTTTTTTAAAATTTGAAAAAAATTCAAAATTTTTCTTTAACACTATCTACCCATGGGTCGCTGTTCGAACTTTGTATTGTTCCCAGAAAAGGTAAAACTGCCGAACACCTGCGAGGCAGTAAGAGAACAAAGGGGGATGAAAAGGAAAGGCCATTCTTTGAATTTTGAGTAAAGATAACGGTACCACTGAGAGTATTATAAGGGTTTACTTCCAGCCAATTGTAATTACAATGGTAACCGTTAGGGGTGTTAAAATAAAACGATCTCGTCGTATCTTCAAAATCCACCCCTAAAAGCTATCCGTCTGTTTTATTGTCCCCCGCTGTTTATTAGCCCTGAAGAAAAACGACGTGCAACGCATAAAATTGTGAAACCTGTAAAAATAACAATATTAACGAAAAAAAAAGCGAGGGAGTAAACAGGGTAAAAAACTATAGAGCGGACGTGGTTGGCGCGTGTCACTCGACGTAGAACCCGAAGCCGGCAGATCAGGGAGGATCGTGCACCCTCGTCAGCTATCGAGAGCTTGAATCGATGTATCGAAGCAATATATCGACTATGACGCGATCTGTCATATTTTGTGACGTGACGGTTGAAGGTGGATAATACGGACACGCGTCCGATCGGAATTCCATGTCCGTGAAAAACACGAGCAGCCATGAAAAGGGGGTCACCCCATTTTGTATATCCTATATCCGATATACATATGTATAACTTCCGTATGATTTGGCTCGCCAGCCCTGATCTGTTAAAATACTTTTGAACCAATAATTATTTTGAAGGTCAAAATTCATAAGGATGCCAGATAGAAAACTATATCTATATTTTAAAATTATATTTATGTAGATATAGATATAATTTTCTATCAAACCACGTGCATTTAATCTTTTTAGTCGGGTATGGAATTCAAATTTACCGCGCATTTCTTACGGTATTATAATCGACTTTATAAAAACATTTAATCGTACCGGTCCAGTTGGTTGGTATGCCTGTACGATTACAGAAGACTTTGGGTAAGTTGATCTTTTGTTTCTTTTTTAACTTACAAGCCTTTTTTTTTAACAAGCCTTCTAACTTCGCTCATACCGACACACTCGTTTTCTCTCGTTTCCTTTCAACGGCTGCGCGGTCATTTACATTTTTATGAAGTGCAGATCTGCCAAGGCGGCGCTGTATATATTTTTCGCGAGTGAGACGCTATTACAAGAGCGCAACGTCCTGACGAGGCGAATAGCGTCGTTACTGCAGGGTCTGTTTCTTAACTGTGTATGATATCTACCCTGGCTTCGGTTTCAGCAATTTTTTTTTATATGCTATACTTGCCACAGGCACGTACAGTCTATATGGTTGGCTGATTTTTGCGTGAATTCAAAAATTTTTTCCTCGATTTCGATACATCCGCCAATTCGCAAATTTCGCTCTCACGCAACTTTTCGCAATTGTAGGTTATTTCAGCGACCTTTTTTTTGGCATGTATCACCACGCATTAGAATCGATCGGCAAAGCAGCCAATCAGCTATTCTTTTTGAGAGGACTGTCGCTGAAAAGCCTGTGTGCGCAGGCAGTCATGCACACGCTGTATCCTTGTAAACTGTAACATGTAAACACGTGCCCACTGGTGCACATGCGAAAATGTGTAGAAATTCGCTTAATCAAAAATCCACTCCAACGCGTTTCATCCTCGTCCAGATTTTGAGCGTGTAATAGTAATAATAAATTTTTATTTTCATGCCCATTGAGCATCTCAAGGACCCTGTTGAAATCGTAAGAGGAACTATGTACGTACCCGGTGAGTGTATTACAGGGCAAATGAAATGATGTAAATAATAATAATAATTTTTAATAATTATCTCACCCAATAAATGTTAATTATATAAATTAATATTATTTGAGACAGACTCAAGACTCTTATGCGTCAAGCGGCTTTTGTCATTTCGAATAATTAAAATCTCAACGACTTCAGCTGACTACGTGGTCCGTTTCGATGCGCGCGCATCCCGAGACTCTCTACAATAGTATCCAGGTCTTGGAACTGAGACGCCTATATAGTCTCCCTTGTCACAGTACAGTAGGCTTCGGTATACTAAAGCATTCCGTAAGACGTTTCAAAATAATTTCAAGCAAAAAAAGCGGCTTACGATCTCATCCACAAATGGTATAGCCATTGACATCAGAAAGTTGGATACAACTTTCGTTCAAAGAAATTTCGGAAAATCGAGGAAGAAAGAAAAACGTATAACATTTTTCCAGAAACAACCACGGCCAAAACTCTTACAGAAAGCGGGAGGATCAACACGAGCGAGATTCTAGGGATAAAAAAACTTTTCATGATAAACCCATTCCAAAAGTCATTTTCAAGATTCAACAAAAAATTGAAAAGTCCAATTCGAGGGATTTTGAGGATCTTTCAATTTGCTATAGTGTCAAATTTATATGGATCTTCTAAACTCGTACGACTATACCATATCTATATGATTGTGATTTAATTTTTTTTCTTATATAAATTTTTCTTCATTGGCACCCATGCTATAGTATTTTCACGTGTACCTGCATTTAAATTATCCATGTGACCGTATGCCCGTCAAATTATACCTATATATATAAGCATAAATGCACGTACGCACATACGTATAAGCAAACTGCGTACAACGTCGTGGTCTCGCGTATGCGCCACTGTTTATTTTATTACGTAATCTAGGGCAATAAACTTTGCTCGGGTTTATTTATCCCTAGCCAATATTTGTTTGCAATGTAAACTCGGCGCGCCGGTCCGCCCTGCCCGTACCTACTCTCCTGGCTATGGAATATCGACTACCGTGTTTTCCAATACATCTACTCGCAGTACTCGAGCCCGCGAGCAAAATGATAAAATTTACGTCCCGTCAACTTTCGCGCAAAACCCTTCAAACGGACATTTCTGAATCTTACCCTGAATACAGATACAAGTAACCCAAAGCAAAACGTCATCGCATATACAAAAGCGTACAGACTCGTGTCAGTAGAAACGTAAAGTTAATAGTAAACAAAAGAGCTTTCGGAAGGGCCAACTTCCTATGAGTCTTAAAGTAAAGAAGTCTCCTGAACAGAATATACTCGTGGACCTGTACCCTATCGTGACACTTCTGTCTATTGAATTTCTATCCCTAACCTTATTGGATTGCTACAAGGTGGAACGAAGAGGAAAGATAATACAGTGAAGTAATAAAAAAAAAAATCTTGAAGCTTTTCTTTGTTGTCAATAATTTCACGATTCTTCCAGCGTCTACGTCACTAGAGTCGCATTTGTACAGATCAAAGGAGATTCTGCATAATCATAGGAATAAAGCGATTTAACGCTATGCATAACCAGGGACTAGAAAGAGGCATTTCGGTCGTCTATCGGACTACGTGAAATGCGAGCTTTAATCCAGCTGGCTAGGCTGCTTCTTTTGGCGAACAAAAAAATTTTTTTTTTTCATACTCGCCGCCGCCTTCCTAATCCCATTGGATTTGTGCACTATTTACGAGGAGGGCTATTTTATATGTATGTACTATCTACTTGATACCTGTATGAGGATAGTATATATGCATGTTGCGGGTAGTAAGTAATATATATATATATTTCCTGTGATACTATCGTATCCCGTTCATTTTGAATCTGTCTCTACGATAATCCCTATCCACGCTTTATAATTCGACGTAACCGGTATCGGCGTTCTAATAAACTATCAGATCTAACGGGAAACGATAGACACGAATTGGATGTTAAAAGCGACGATTAAAATTTGACGATAAATGCTATTAATAAAAAGTAGTCTTATCGTAACTCTTGACTAATGGATACGTGACAATTTTAGTTTTATTTTATTTCCTTGAGTAATTGCGTTTTATCGGGCGATTATTGCTACGGGGCATTTCCAGAGAATGAAATATTCCGAATTGACTTTCTCGTTGGCGGGAAAATTCAAACTTTTGATACGACACAGATGCCTTTTCTTTTTTATAAATATTACTTGAGAAATTGTATCTTACGTAGTATGCAGTTTATATCTCTGGTACTGTGATCAATTCGCTGGTAAATTTTCATGAATTAATTTCCAGCATCTTGAAGACACTTAACCGTCTGACCTGGCGTTATCTTGCTTTATCTACTGGAAAATTTAACGTACGCCCTCGAACGGCATTTTATTTCAATGGCAACGTATTACTAGCTGGCTGACATTATTTGAGAAAAAAATCTAAATTTTTGTAAATCGCATGAATTTTCTTTATCTTTTTATATACATATTACACAGTCATTCACTCGTTTGCTTCGGTCCACAAGAACTTCTATGAGACCATTAGAGTCCTTTGAATCAGTAATAAAAACTAATAAAACCGACGTAAAGCTATATCTATATACTACTAGAAATTATGTACTAACGTACTTCAGACATTCGCGAATATTACGGCTTTTGTTCTTAAGCCGCTTCTTGCACTCAGCCGTCTTATTTTTCTTTTTGTTGCAGCCACGTCCTTCCACGTCACTGTCGAGCTTACCACGAACAAGTAGGTGCAGTGCATTATATTACTAGGAGCAGAAAATAAAGAAATTAAAAAAAAACAAACGAAAATTACCAACACACTTAATTATAGATACAGTCCCAAAAAAATTGGCACATATAATTTGTGCAAATATACATACATTTTTTTAAGAATACTCTTCGGATCTACAATTGTAATTATATATCCGATATTCGATATCAATATATTTTTGATTCGTGAATTTATTAGTTTGCTAAGTCAGCCAAGAGAACCGAAGCCCAAGCAGTAATAATAATGGCAACCACGTCTTGCCCGGTTACGCGTGTAATAACCGTTTGCAACCAACTGGGTTTGCCAGCTATCTACGAGTAGAATGTATCGTATTCGTACGTGGATATATATACATATATATGACGTTCAAGGTCCTTTTCCTCTCTTACATAAGATCTACCATATACAGTGTATCTTATGCAGTGACATACATACATATCTATTTCTACCTTTACTGTATCCTACGCGTGCGTGGGCGAGCAGTACTCATTTTCTTCTTCGACGCGTTTAATTTGAATGCTGTCATCTTTTTTTATTATTTCCTCGAAAAATCTTTACTTCCCATAGGACGGACGATAAATTATTCCCAGATTATGTAGACATTTTTCAGAGCTGTTATACAATGTCTCCTGCGTCTATATATATATGCTTGGTAATGAGTATCGATATTTCTCCGACACAGTCAATTATTCTTTGGTGGAACAGAAGGAAAGTCATTTCTTACGCGTACGAAGGCGTACAAAATATATGTATACATATGTATGTATGTAGATCATATTTTTCATGTATATACATGGATGTTATAAATACAGAAACTATAGATATGCATATAATAATTGACTAGAGTTCCAATTTCCTGTTCACAAAGAATTTCTACAAGCTTCAAAGACAAGACTAAGGTTGAGTCGTTACTGGCAAATTGCAAAGGCAGTATATGCAAATGGCAAGTAATTATTTAAAAAAATTATAATTTTTTTACATACTTTGGCATTTTTTTCAAAAATAAAAAGTTTAAGGAATACCATTAAAAAAACGTTTAGATATTTATATTTCAATATGTAAAATTGTGCAATTTTATTTCGAACGACAAAATTCCACTTGCGATTATAGACACAAAGGATGCGCTTCTATGCGTGATAATAGCGAGTGGTTGCCCAGTCGGCCATTATCCGATGTATGCCAGATGACGCAGTCTTTATTTCCTTTCTGAGCGGCTGGCAAAACGCTGAAAGCTTTAAGCATCCACCGATTGCGAGCAGAATATTCTTTGTGGGAGTTTCGCCTGATATGTGCATACATATACACATATGGTAAAGTCCGTGAATATAAACAGTGCCGAACCAGTACGATAGTTACATATGTTCACGTATGACGACCAGCTAGATATAACAGTACACAATGTTACTCAGGAGTATATTGCACCAACCGAAGTTAGCCGATCTATTTGATTTCTATGAAAGAACCAACTTCAGGTTGTACAATGCTCCAGAATGCCTATATACTCCATAAACATTTGGGTAAAAAGTATAAAGATTATTTATACTGTCGTTTAACGTTCAAATATATGATGAAGGAGGAATTACCTGATTTAAAAAAATATTAACAAGGAACCCTGTGATTCCGTTTTAAGTCGTCATCAAATTATACTGGAAAAATGTGACTGTTGCAAATACACAGGTAGATCCGCGAGGCAACAAGTATGAATTATTTAATCTCATTTTCATTTCTCTCTCTATCTCTCTCTCTCTATCTCTCTCTCTCTCTCTCTCTAGATACAATACAGATATAAAGATAGATTATCTTCTAGCGCGCATGCGCACGTAGATACAATAAATTGCAGTGTATTACTTTATTCCAGATTTAAACCGACGCAAACGCTGGCGTCGTTCCACGTTTACGCGAGCGTTTACTGATCAGATTAGCCGTTTACTTTGGCACGCAATTCCGTGCAATCCACCTTCGATAATTTTGTCAAGCCGCGGGATGGGATTCGCGATTTTACGGAAAATACTCAAGTCTACCAATAAGAATTCGAGAATTGCGCTTATAACTGTGTTGCTATTTTATATATAATGGGAATACGCTATCCGACTGCAGGATGAATAATATCAGTTAAGAATGACGTATTACTTTTTTACTCTTTCTTCATTTTTTATTTTTTTATTTACCAAGCAGAGAAACACGCCAAACGCTAAGGTTAATTCTAAATATAAATATATAAGAATATCGTACTGCGCATGCGCAACAGGAAGACGAGTTTTCCGTATGTCACAGCGGCAATGAGACCTTACGACGAACGTTTAAAATTGTCGCAGACTAAACATTGTACTCGTTGTTTTTCTTGACCAATCCGTAAAGTGTTCTTGACTCGTTTGGTATATATATGTATATCTTCCAAACAGTATATATATACATGTATATATATATATACCGACAATGGTCCATGAGAACATCATATATAAGATGCTGCGAGGTCAATAGTTTATTCGGATTTTGTGAATAAATATAATGTAGGAATATAAAATTTGTATTATGCAAAATAAAAACATCAATGGCTGTCATAAGCGAATTCCAATTTAATACTGATTCGACAGGTAAAACAGGTTTTGCCTTTGCTTCTGCTATTTAATTAGCCGGTGCACTTGCGTTTGGCGTCGTCAAGCGTGGGGACGTCCGTTACAACTTCGATCAGTGCATACCATCCAGGACTTCTGTCTCGAATATGTTACGTATGAATGTACTATATATTAGCATATATATATATATATATAGTCCCTTGGAATTAACTCTAAAGATATGTGTTACTGCGTATTATAATATATACATATATTATATATGTAACTGAGTAGCTGCATGTACCTGGAACTAGGTAGATATGCAACTGGCGACTATTACATGAAAATTATATTCGTTCCCACTGCGTATATTCTTCCATAATAATATCTTTAATAATACATTCCCGCTCGATGAAGAACACTTGCTTTCTACCCGACATTCTTTTCCAGCGATGCTCTCTCGCGATGCGTTCTTCGTATTACATTATCAGAGTGTATAGGTAGTGATTAAATAAAAATAATAATATAATACTGACGTACCCTTGCTACGAGCACAAAACACTGTACCGGTAACAATGACTCTTTGCCGAGGAAAAATGTTTTATTCCTCCAGTCTATTTTTCAAAATCCACGTACAAAGGCCGATCGTCGAAGAGGACAGGAGCCTCGTAAAGGAATAGCTTTGATAGGATTTTGACGTAGTGAAAAAAAAAATAGAAAGCAAAAAAATGAAAAATAATTATTTTTATTATCGAAAAATATTTTCTCATATCAAACAGATGATTGGTCGATTTTCATTGGGATGAAGTATCGTGTTTATATGTACACTATATATGCACGTGTATGTGATACTGTTTTCTTATGTATATAGATAGCTATAGAGAAACGACGATCGCTATCGGGGCCTACTTCGGCCATTCGAGCTTAAGACGACGTGGATGTCGTTAAGCCGGCGCGGACTTTGCAGGATCGCTGTCTGCAGGATAAAGGCTCTCGTATAAGACAGCGCGCGCGTCCTGTCTGCGCGCCATTTTGGCATTTTATCGGCTGCTTTATTGGGTGCTTAGACGAGCGGTTCTCCGTACACGTTCCCAATCCTCTTTGGTGTTAGAAACGTCAAAATATCAGTTCACATGAGAACCACTGCCGCTGTACCAGCAATTCCATTTCCTTCCTTCTTACTCCTATGAATATTTCCAGTGTGGCAGCTTCGACCAGCGACGTCACATTCTCATTATGTTTCTGAACGCAGATGAGAGCACATATTGTCAGTCGAAGTTATCCGGAATGCACCTCTGGACAAGTGCATCGATATATTCAAGATGGCTGCCGATTAAAAAACTAATTAATCAAAAAATCAAATTGCAGTCTCGATATATTCTAATTAAATATAATGACAATTATATATTTTGTTAATTATATTGGATATATATATTTTTTTCAAATTACTCAAATTTCCAGCACAATCTTTCTTATCTTACAAAGTCTTGGTCCTGATCCTTCGTTTTTATACTTGTACCTCTTCCCTCTCGAGACACTGTAGAAGTGGGGGTGTGCGCGTTTCATGTTCCTAGTTTCAAGTTGATACCCCCTGTGCGAATTCCAAAGTCTTCGTGAAACATTCCTGAAACACTTTCCTATCTCGAGGCTGAATTCTGGACCGCCCTGGGTTGTTTGATGGGATAGGATGGGAATTGCGCAACCCCTTACACTCCCCCCTGCGCCAAGAGATAACTGCCAATACGTTTTGTTTGTTTTACATCACTTCTCCTTCTATCTATGTCGCTCTCATCTTTCTCTCTCTCTTTTTTCTCCCCTTTTCTTTATTTACCCTCCTACTTCCATAGTGATCGTTACTCTCTTAAGTCTGGGACTACCTGACGTTCTCTTTGGACCCATCCTTCTCTTTCGGTACCGCCTTATTCGTGCCCGGATCGAACGCTGCAGGTATTTCGGTATAATCGGCATTTTGAAAATTCCTTAAATTCCCAAAATTCATAACCTGACCTAATCTCACTGTCTGACAAAAAAAATATCTTTTCATAATAATACATCACGTTTATAGTACGAACTGAGAATTCGCTCTTATCACCCAAATAAAAAATGCCATATATTAATCTTTGTTATCAGTAAGATAAAATTACCTAGAATCAACCTTTTTTTTTACATATACACAAATCACAGAGTGATTGTACTCTGAGCCCATAACTCCCACAACGATTACCAATCTTACAAGATATTTTCCTTATGACATGCAGATTACCTTGATTACGTTAAATGTCAGGATACACATTCCCCTCTCACTGTATACACACATATACATATATATACACCAAATCCCGTTCAACGACTATTTCCCATATCACAAGTCAATATTACATGTATATATAAAAATATCGAACTAAAAATCCAAATCATCTTCTAAATCCATATCTCGTTATCAATATGTCTAATTACCACAATTGCAAAAAAAAGCGTAGAGCAAAGGCGTCAGCGGTAACACAACGTGCGTCCGTAGCTAATATCGCCTCGTACAATAGTCCCGCTGTTTAAATACCAAGGATAGGGTTACGGCGTCGTACCGAATTGCAAACAACACTCAAGGTAAGCGAACGCGAAATGGTAAAACATTCAGTCAACACCAGATGAAAAACAACCTCAGACGGAGTCGGACGGTTCTCTAAATAACAACAGTAACGGACGCCAAAGCGTCGTTACTAATATGACTTCACCGAGCAGTAAAAGTATGGTCAAGCCGCACATACAGCATATCAACATACATGTACACAAGGGACATAACTCTCATACGAATAATAAAAATCTATTGGTGCATTCAAACGAAATGCACCAAAGCCGCCTGTACCTGAAATCAATGCACGTAAGTAGCAAACGTGTCCGACCACGTGTATCTTACATATCCACTCATGTGTTATATAAAGTTACACGTTGACGTTCTAACTTCTCCAACAGTATATGTACATACATACATATACACACATATGCACACTCCCCCGCGATTCCTGCCTTCTAAGCAGCATTAAGTGGTGACTTCCATTCCGTATATTAGAGCATGCATTTTACATTGTAGCGGTACCGTGGACCGAGACAGGGGCAGAGATTTAGGGCCCATAAAAGTCCAGCCGGGTCCAGATACTTTTAATCTGTGCGCCGTGCTCAGTGGTGCCATAGAGGGCGCCCGGCAAAAACGTATAAAGTATGGCACTAAGGTAGAGAGAGAAGGAGAGAGATAAATAGAAAGAGAGAGAAAGAGAGAGAGAGAGAGAGGCACAGGTACCTTGGCTGAACCTGAGGTCCCCTCGACGACCTGGCCGTCCTCGTCGTCTACCTCGAATGGCTCTGCTGGATACGTGGGGAAACGCGGAGGAGGATAGTTTTAATATTGCGGATATACGGGACCGGAGACGCCGTCATACCGGCGCGAGATGGCCGCTCTAAACTGGCAGACTATGTCCAATATTCTTCGCGTATGTAGCTTATACGTACGTCTCTCCTCTTTCTTCTTGGAGGATAGGGGTTGGACAGGGCTTTGTAGTGGAAGAGGAGGAAAGGGGTCTGAGGGGAGGGGGGGGGGGAGGAATATAAAATTCTCGAGATATCGCCAGGACGTCCTTTTACTATTTTCTCACCCTGGCTACCCCTTCCTCCCCCCAGCCAACCCTCTTACAGCTCCTTCGAAGCGCTCGATGCCACTTTCCGTTCGTAGTTATGCCAGGTGGCTTATTCCGGCTGTGGCTATTTTCTATTACCATTTCTATCCTTATTGTTATTCACAGTGTTACTTGTGGTTGCGGGGAAGGGGGGGGGGGATGAGATCAATGTCTTTTCTGAATTACTTATTGGTCGTAGATATTACTATGGGTATATTTTTTTTTTTGTGGTTATAATTCGTGTGATGTTTAATAAAGTTGGTAGTTTCTGACAGAGTATGAATTTTGTCATTTCAATGCAATTTTTATGGAGACGGTATAGTCAGGGTAATATGGTATTTCTTAAATAGAGGATATATATATATATAGCGTAGTGCAGACTGTACGCCATTAATTCACTTTGAATGCTCGTGTTTTCTGCATACGTATCTCAGCTACCATGACGCCATTGAAAAGATGGGAAATTGTAAAGGCACAAAATCCTGAAGTGTATGGGTGTGCGCAAACGCCTATCTGTGTATTCGTACTTCAGAATATATATATATAGAATGCTCATACCTATCAGAGTGGGCCTAGATTCACCGACAGCGATTCGTAACCCTAACTTATACAGTGATATTTTCTCAGCGAGCAGGAAGAGAGAGAGGGGGTAAGAAAGGATGAGGGGGAGGGGGGGAAGGAAAGAGAATTCTCTTCGGCAAGGATAATAGTGGCACCTCTACGCTCTTAAAAGAGCGGCGGCAATTGAAATTTTAAGTCTAGGCTGCTTTTGGCTCTTGTTAGTTTCTTTTCAGGGCGAAAGGGCACTTTTCCAACTGTTGGGAACCGACGCTGCCTCAGAAAATTTGCGCGTTACGATAGCACTGCGGAACTCCTATTGGTCTATTTTAGAGAGTTCAATCTCCTATTCAGACGTCCGGTTTTGTATAACGTCCAATCCAACGGAAATGCCTGCCTTACTTTGCACGCGGCTTTCATTTAAGAAATGATTCGTAGCTGCTGCTCTCTCTCTCTCTCTCTCTCTCTCTCGAGAGAGAGAGAGAGAGAGAGAGAGAGAGAGAGAGAGAGAGAGAGAGAGAGAGGAACGGCAAAGGCATTTAGAGCCTTTTTCATCGTTTCATTCCCATTTTCTAAGAGACCCGGAGCGAATAGTTCGTTTTTTGGATTATACAAAAATTTGGCAACTCTGCTTAAGTAAAATCCTGCTAAATTTTGTAATCACGCTTTACCGTACTACCTTTACTTCACTTCGAATGCCTCGATTGACACTGGTATATAATAACGTTATACTAGTTAGAAAATCCATGGATATTGATAGAAAAGTAAATTTCGTTGAAAAGTGTGAATTTTTGTAAAATTACAAAATGATGAAGTTTGAATATTTTCTTAATATAATTTTTCAAAGTACCCTTTATATCCAAAAATGTCTGATCCAGTTAAAAGAATTCTCCAATATTCAATTTTATATATATCTCCTCTGTAGGTAATACAGTTATACGTAGAATACGAGGATCGTAGCGTTTCCCATTTTGACCAACTTCTAAAACTGTTTTAGTACGAAGGTTTAAATTAATACGGCCCTAAAGTTTGATTAGGGTTTCATAGGGTTTCTCCCCGTGAGTGCAGCGAAAATGTTGTCCTCCCACAGTGCACGACGTTATTGCAATGTAAAACTGTTATACTCCAATTTTACTAGTTCTATATCTAATTGCCAAACGCGATTAGTAATTTCGAAATTTTCGATCCGTAATAATTTTCAATCATGCACACTGAACTTTTCGCTCTCTCGGCTCTGTTGTTTCGCGCGATACGCACCGTTTCATTTTTTATACCTTGCAAAGTTACATTCCGATTAGTTAGAGGCCAAGTATGCTGCGTAAGTAGGCACCTATGTGAAACCATAGCGAGTATATAGGTTTGGCTCTTTACCAAAACCGGAAACCGCATGGAACCGCGAACCCGTGCATTATTGTGCGCGGCAGTTGGAAGCCTTCCAGATAATTCCCGCGCCGATAATTAATACCATAGGTTAGACCAGCAGTTTTATCCTGTGGCCCTTGCGCCATTGCGAGCATCGATAAAAATGGTAATTTTTGAGGGATGAAAAAAAATATATATATATAATGGGATTTAGGTATATTCGCAAGAAGTGTACCGTGTGAGAAAAAAAATCTGATAATATATATAATTAAATAAAATTACATGGATATCGATCGAAACACTATAATTCAATAGCAAGTGGCAGATATGGATTTTATGATAAACATGGAAAATTTTTTTTTATATTATTAACAATTTTTAACGATACTGTATAAGACTTGGATACTAAAATTATTTTAAATACGAATATCATTTTTATCTCGAGAATTCGGATTATCGTATTGTATTTATGCTGTAAGGTCTGTTATCATGTAATGTCACGTGACGTGGAACGATCCGAATCTTATGGACTGGTATAGTAAACTTCATAAAATTCTAGGCAATGATGGGACAGCTATTATTTTCCTGGCTGGACGCGGGAACTTTATTAAGAAGGAATGATTAAAACGCTGTTCTATTGTCCGGTGCTTCTTTATAACCGCGAGGATCAGGAACGGTGACGTAGGTGGATGGATGTATATATGTATATACGTATATGTAAACTCCACGCATCGTAATATCCGGTATACATTGGGATGGTGACTTTTTTTTTATTAGCAAACTATAATGTTAGAGAAATGGTGCTACTTTTTTTTTAAAGTGACTGTGTAGAGAAAATTGGAATAAAGAGATTTTTTTACGGCAGATTTAGGAAAACTTTTTGGAAAATTTATGAAAAACCGTCTGAGAAGGGATTTTCTTGAAAATGAAAATTTTTTTTCATTTTCTGTTTTATTATCCGTTTCACATTTCTCCGTGCGCTTCGCTTCGTGTACATTTACAGCGGCATGCGACTACAGTCTCTTTTATCTTGATCCTGGGCGAAACGGAAGCAACGGTAGACAACTCGTAATTAAATTAAACCCGCGAAAAGTCGTGGCTAAATTCTCCATCTTCCTTTCTATACGATCACCCTCGCGCTTTCATCCTCCTGCTTTCCCCTCTTTCTGAAGAACCGAAAATTGTCGGTTGCTTCCTAACATCTTGTCATCTCAGCCACAAAAACGCAACAAAAAATTCACCAAATAAAAAGCGCGTTAAAGTTAAATTTTTTTAATTACAAAAAAATCACATTTTCATACCAACCGTAGTTCGATCAATTAATTCCACACGTGATCAAATTTTTACTAAAATAATATAAAACGTATAAATTTAAAAAAAAAATCATTTTTTCAAAATCCCGTAAAGTTTAGCAATCATGGCTAAGATATAAAGTGGTGGCGGGCGGGGGGGGGGGGCGAATTCGAAAAAAAAACAGAAAATATGAATTCGCCTTCTTCATGTGCGGTCATGCCTCTGGTAAGTTCTTGCATTGTTCATCAAGTTCCCGTAGAGCGGCGAAGAAGGAACGACGGCTCCAAGAGAAAGAGTAGGACAAGGACAGCGACAAAAGGGTTGGCAAGATGCCGCGCAGTGGAATACGGCCTGAAGATTCTTAACGGGCTGTCGTCCGTGTATAATCCGGCATGCACTCTTTGAGTCCCAAGGCGACCAACCACTCTGAAGATCCAAACGTTTTTTCTTACGACCAAGTTGGATACCGTTAGGTTGCCTAACCCGAGTCGCATATCCTGTCCACATCTCAGTTGTACTTTTACCAATATATTTATCAAAATTTATCATGTTTACGATCCATTGTTAATTCAGGCAACCATAGCCGTGATCCTTTAGGATTTAATTGAAAAACATTGAATTTATTGAAAATACACCCTCTGGATACGTTGCACGAAAAAAATCATTTTTTTTCAATATATTTCCCATTACACGCATACAGAATATTCTGTGAGAGTTCACTGCAGGGTTACCGGATACGTTTTCACGTGTGATCGAAGTGACAAAATGTCCCCCTTCGCGTTATTGCATATAGATATGCACGTGGAATGCAGCGAAACGAGTGCAAAATAATACAATTTACATACGGACGTGAATTCATTTAATAAGCATGACACTTGGATGCATCGTTTAAACTGTTTCGGTCATTTTTCAGGAATAATATTTTTTTTTAAATTGTTCATTAATCGAAAATAGGGCAATTGGCACTGAAGCGAATATATATACATATATACTATGTACAAGGACCATTAATTTTTGCGGTAATAACGTAGTGCCTTTACGAGCGCGAAAGTTCAAATAAAAATTATAGCCGACCGAATCTTATCAGTCGGATATTTGAGTGTCGATAAGAGAAAGGGCGAAAGGTCAGAGAGTCTGGAGGAGGGTAAAGAGAGGCAGAAGAAGAAGCGAGACAAGTCAAAGAGGAAGAAGGATGGATACGTAAAAGAGGATAAGATCGACAGAGTGAGTGATAGAAGAATGAAGGCAGAGAGAGAGAGAGAGACAGAGAGCGCGCGAGAGAGAGAGAGCGAGAGAGAAAGAGAGAGAGTAAAAGGGACTCTCTCCCATGGGGTTAGATAGCTAGCGCCGATGGGGAACTGCATAGTCAGTCCCTATAGCTACAGGGAAGAGGAGAGTAGAATTCCTTAGGTTTAATTAGAGCCATTTATATGCGGGCAATGCAGGCAATCTCGTGCGGCCATCTTCCTATCGGCGGGACACGTGAAAAATTGCGCATTCCTACCTCCGCCGTAGCGAACTAAATTATACAACGCGATCCTCGAACTTTGATACAAGCATCCTTTCCAACCACCTACCCCCCTCCCACCGCCACCCATCTACCAAATAAGTAGAAAACCATCGAAAAATTGGAAGCCATAGATCCCACTAAATATTGTAACACCATGGACACACGGATTTCATGCGTAGACATAAAAAATTTTTATAGAGACAAAAATATCCTAGGCATCGTACATAGATAACGAATATTATCCATTGGAGAATAATGTTAAAAAAACCAATAGAAACTCATAATTAAATCCCGAATATTAATATTACGAAAAACTGTATAAATCATAGATTTTAAAAATCTACCGCGTTAACAGTGCCAGCTACAATATCTACGAGGACTGTACTGAAAGTATTGGATTTCATATTTATATTCGATTGGTCCATGAAGGATTACAGGGAAACTGAATCAAGCCGATAGTCCGGATACGGACCGATCGAAGATTATCGTTTATTGAACAGTCCACCAACAACGAGTTCCCATTAAGTTTCTCTCACCTGATTAAACAAACTTATTTTAATATCAAACGTTTCGCAATTCATGTCCAGTGCGTTTCTATTTAATTACCTCTTGCACGTGCATATATATGTATATACACATGTATACAGTGACGTCACAGCCCCTTGCAAGAATAAAGAATCGAACCAATCATCGACAGAAATTAATATCAGCTCGGTACGTAGGCTGGGGAGGGAAGAGGAGGGCTGGTACGATTCCAGCGGGTTTGACAGTCCAACCCCTCCGAGTCTTGGTCATCGTGATACCCCCCACTTCTCTTCCAACCCCATCAGCTACCGGGATGAAGATAAACGACGTAGCGTCGAGATGCGTTTGGATTAAATGAATTCCATACGTCCGCACGGCAGCCAGACGCTTTATATCCCGTAACGGAAGGAACGTGGAACGCGGAACAGGGATATACCTTCTTCTGCCGTAAGAAAGCTAAAGGAAAACGAAACAGGCGAAAAGGCCAGAAAGAAAGGTGAGGGTTCCAGCGCCATCTCATTTGTCAGGCGAAATTACTCTGGAGGGATCTTTCCCTTCCGGTTGGACTCCTATCCTGCTGAACGACCTGGTCCTGGTGCGTTATTGCGAGTTTTAGAATTTAGGATTGAACATCCTCTTGATTGCTACTATACCCATGGCAAGAGAACCCTCCTCTGCCTCCTACCCCCCCCCCCCATCCCTTACCACTTGTCGTCATGTTGGCTCCGCTTGAAAATAATTACCAGAGAATGTGGATATTAGCTGCTCTCAGTGCTTCTCTGAATTTCAATATTAGCATCGTATACCTTTAGGCTATGAAACCTCTTAGGCATCCACCCACTTAAATTGTCATCGGAGTAAGATAATAAAATGAAAAATTGTACCTCGGAGCTATTTAGCATAAAATTTACAATTTTTTATAATACCCAGTCTTCAGTCACTATTTTTAGACTGTGGTCTTCATGGATGTCGGTAATGCAGGGATCGATAGAAAAAAAATTCAAAAATTCCTTTCTACCCAAAATTACACGTGCTTCTGCAATCACGATCAACCATTTTCGATTGAACCAGCATCCGCTTGGAAGAAAGTTCCTCCTTGGTCTCAATGTAGACACTTGTACAGAGTACCGCAAGAAAAGTCAATCACGATCATATAGATATAATGTGTGTGGTTAGCGAATCGCCTAGTGAATACCGTCTATTTACGTAGCATTTGTACGTTTGGTATATTTGTACTACTCGAGTGAATTGGTCGAATCGAGTAGAGTAACTTGACTGCATTAACGAGTAAGAGCGAAGTCAGAATTTTCAATGATTTTTACTATGTACGGGTCCTTGGTAACCATTAAAGTCCCTAGTCCATATAAAGTCAGATAATACAAAAGAAACAAATATGTATATATACATAACCTCGATAAAATGTAAAATCATAATCAATCTTCATTACGTATTTTGTATTAATAATTTGTATAGTACATTAAAAAAAATATATTAATTAGCTGAAAAATAAATTATCCCTAGATTAAAAAATAGGATGATTTTTACTGACATACCAAATTACGAGCCAACATGGTAACTAGTGAAAAATTCACAAAGGCATGAGGAATATCGATGATGCCAGGATATCCATGGCACGTGCAAGTTCAGTTGAAACGAAATCGTCATAGGGTTGTTCCGGGTGGAAGGGGTAAGGGGTGAGGGGAACATGGGCTTCAAGGGAAGTGACGTAAACGGTTAAAGTGACTATAGTGGAAAGGCTCTGGTTTGGTGCAGGCCGCCACGTTGGTTCGTGGTTAGTTATATATAGGTGAGCCAGGTGACGCTAAGCCCTCCTCTGCTACGAAATTAAACTTGGGGGATTAAAGTTCCGAATTCCTGGCTGCTTGCAGCCTGAACGATGGCTGGTCTCGTGAGATTCAAGATACCACGCACGCTATACACTCTCTTTCTTTGAGTTCTGAGGAACTTATATCGAGCATGGAATATATTGTAGAACCCTGAAGTAAATATCCTTTATGAGAGCATCAACTGTGGTATTTATTGGCAACTTTACTGATCGATATATTTAATATACTCAATATAGGAGTGAATACACAAATTTTTGTAACTACAAGATTCATTGGTATTCTTTGCCTTAGTTCTTTTTTTAATAAATAATAAATCATAATATTTGCTATTAATTTTTTTTTAATTTACACCACTTTGAAAATCTATATTAAATTAATATAACAAGTATGATGTCATTATAATATTAATAATAGTTGCACAATAAACCGCAAGGGTAGTTCACAGAGTGGATACGTGTTAAAGGATGATTCTAAAGGAGATAGATATGCGTAAAGGCGGCTTTGTTTTTCATCAAGGATTTCGTGAGGTTTTACTAGCAACAAAATCTTTACGATAAAGCATAAACGGGGATACACATAGACAAGCGAAATGCGCTGAGAAATAGCTGCGTACGTACTAACCTATATCTACTAGATTGTCTACATATTCAATGGGATATTCCACTGGCGTCAAAAAAAAGCATCAACTTTATATCTTAGTATATGGTATTTCTTATAGTAACAAAAATTTTTTCCTTCCTTTCTTATCACGACCAAGATTTCGCGATAGCTGCTACGTAAGGCGAGTTTCTTAAGGTTTCGAAAGCAATAGTCGCAAGTCTCACTTGGTTACGACGGGCATCGCCAGTACGCGGTAGTCGTGTTTTCAGTGGTGGCAGCCCTGCTAGTACTACCAACTTTATATATATATATATATATATTCATGTATCTACGTATGGCAAGGCACACCGTATGCAGTGCGTTTTTATCGCCGGTAATATCTTCTGTCCGGAATGATAAATTCGCTGGAGTTATCTCTCGGGGGGGATCGACTCACCGGCGTCATATTTTCCCGTACACGGCGTACGCCAGCCAGTCACCCAACCAGCCACTGACTATGCCAGCCAGTCACCCAGTCAGCCACTGAGTAACCATCGAAACTATAAAGTCAGTCATTCTGCTTGAATTTATTGTTTAAATAAATTATTCTAATTACCTGTGATACCTTTAACCCGAGATCCCTACCGTTATTTTCGGCACTCGGTAACCCGACACCATGGGTCACTAATGTCCGCGGCAAATCACACGATCTTACTCTTGACAACAAATTCTTCAAAAAAAATTCGTTCTTGTTTCTTAGAATTTCGAGTACAAAATTAAATTTTTACAGTTTGGTAAAATTAATTTTTTAATCATTTTTTGACCTGATTCAGTTAAATTAAGTGTTTGTACGACTATTGGCTTTAGAAAACAAATTTTTAGTACGCTTCTTATCGATAATCGTAACCAATGTGGTTATCTGTCCCATCAAGACCAAACTAAAGATGGAACAAGCTCGTATCTTGTTGACATTCATTTTCGTTCTACGGACAAGAAGATTAGATTGTTCTTGGAAATATTTTCGGCTTCGAGTACATCTTCTGCTCTCGATGATATTACTAGGAGCTAACGAGATTCCGTTCTGTCTCTCTTATAGGACAGCAATTCCTCTAAACGATATCTTCTGGTCCTTTGGGATTGTATAGATGATAATGTAGAAGCCTGTAATTTCAGCAGGAGCATATATATATAAGCGTCAATAGATAGCAAGTAGTAGATAACAAATTCGTAGAAACGGGTGTCCTGGAGCATAAGTTTTCATGGAAGAGAAAAAAAATATGAAAAAAGAAAAACGTATCCTGAGCATCTCTTGGGAAGTATAAAAATAAAAAGAGAAATAAAAGTATCCTCGACAAATAATCGTTCAGATAAGAAAAGGTTGATTTATCAAAAGAAAGGAATTGTAAAAAAAAAGTATTACGTATATATGTATGTATATATATAGTTAAATATAGTCTACTCGGCTCTAGCTCCGAGGAAAATTAATTATAATGTGAAACGTTTGGTTCTGCGCTACGTAGTTACGTAGAGTACGTACCCCACCCGTGATATTTTTAATGAGCGACGGAAAATCGACCCTAGGGGTGCTTTAGCTACGGGTGCCACGACTCCCCGAGTCCTCGTCGTCCTTCTGAGGTTGAGTGGTTAGGGTAGGTAAAGGCGTTGGAGGGGTGAGACTTCACTACGACAGAGGGATACTACTGGATTCAGGCATCCAGGAACGTTCAGGGGGATGATTTCTCTTGAAGGCGGCAGCCAGCAGGGAACAGCAGGGGTTGTGCGCCTAGGCGCCTCTATGGGGCGTTAGGGCTAGGACATAAAAGCACCCCTGCTGATAGAGGGCTGCAAGTGCCAAGTCTGAACTTAACTGGCTACTGGGACATACAGCCAAGTTCGGTCGAATACGCACATATATATATATATTTTTTAGTATATACCATTCTCAATAGCACTTATCGGTAAACATTATTTTGTCTGTCATTAATCAATTATTTTTTTTCAATTAAATCCTGGGGCTTAAATGCTCGTCTGAGAAATCCTTGTAAACCCCTTAAGGCTAACTTCAGGCTTTACACGGGATAACCTTTACGTATACCGGCACTCGTCGCCATTGCAGCCGGATAAACTCAGCATCCCACAGGACGAGTAAAACGGAAAAGTCGAATAGCTGGCTTGAGGATAACGTTTAAAGGTATAGTCTTGCTCTCTGTAAACAGGAAGTTCTTTTCACAATAAAAGTAACAAATCTACACAGACTGTAAGTATTGTACGGCGATAACTTGAATTTTGATTATCTGCAAGATCACTTAAAATATTTGTAACGTAAGGCTGGGCAATTAACCTTAGAATTACGTAGGACGCCAGACACTCGGAGTTATCAAGAAATTTCAAGAACGTTAGAGAGCCAAGCTAGGATCTGATAAACAATGAAAACTTGCTGGTTATCCCTCGGGGTCGAAAGCTTTGGAAGTTCGAGCTTGTCCATGAGGTTAGGTCCTGGGAGGTTAGAAACGGAAGAGCGAAGGGTCTCCCTCACGGCTTAGCGGTTCAAGAAGAAGAAGAAGAAGAGATAGAGGAAAGGGGAAATAAGGGTGTGAGGTGATGTTACAATTTTTATAACAAACAAAACAAAAGTTCATAAAAATCATCGTTAAAACTTTCGGAGCCGTTCCACCCCTCGGACCTCCCCTTTCCCCGGAAGCCCCAACCAAAGTTGGATGTCCGCGGGGAATTAAGAGTCCGTGAGACAATAAGTAGACTGTTTAAACTTGGTAATGAAAAAAAAATTCCACGCCATTACGTGATGTAACTGTGTTTGTGGGTAAGTTGTAATCGACGAAGAAAACATTATCGCCATTATCGGCAGTGATAAGAGAAGGCCGGGAACTTTGAAGTAAATAAAAATTCCAAATTTAAATAGCGAATTACTAGACACTCGTTTTTGAATTCAACGTGTTGCCAGGTCCTTGTCAACGCAAGGTTCATTCCTCTTTTTTTTTCACCCCATCCCTTTAACACGGTTTGGGGTTGCGCTCTGGTGCCAGGAGGACAATAACACATGACACATATGCGGCTTCTAACCCCTAACCCCCACGTATTTCTACTTCGTGTTTCAGCTGTTCCCATCGTCCTCTTCTATAACCTTGCAGGGTGCCGGACGAACGCCCCAAGTTTTCAGTGGGGTCGAGCAACCCTCACGCCCCCGTACGCCCTTTCCGAGAGACTCTTTCTCCAGGGATTCTTGCTCTCGTTACGGTACCTTATATTGTTATACAGTCACGCTCTCTCTCTCTCTCTCTCTCTCTCTCTCTCTCCCTCTTTTCATTTTACTCAATGTTACAATAGCCGCTTTATGGGTAGGCGGCGTATACCTGCTTTACGCATAATTTCTAATTCCACGCTGACTGACGCTGATATCATTTTTCATACCAAGGGTTGTATGATTAAGGCTGTTGATGGATTCATTATGCAATTTTTTTTTCTTAGGATACCCTGTATATCCACTGTACGCAGATACCTGTATAGGACAAGTATCCAAATTCGTGTTAAATAAAATCCAGGAAATCTTTACGTATAATTCTAGGAGAAAACATGTCGATTGAGTAAGCTGTCAAGTGCAAATTGGCTTTGCGAGAGTCTCCATGGTTGATTGGAAGGATAATAAGAAAAGGTATTGAAAAAAAAGGAGAAAAAAGGAGACGGAAATGAAACGTATACAAAAAAGGGGGGATAAAATTCGTAACATGCATCGAAAGTTTCTTGGTAGGAAAACTTGATTTGGCAGGTGGGAACGTCAGAACGTAGTTTCGCAAAATAATCCACGAATCGTGCATGAAGATGATGCGGCAGAGTAAGAGAATAGTAGCTACGTAAAGAGAACGAAAAGAAAGCAAGAGAAAGGGAGGATTAGGTGGAAGTAAAAAAAAAAAGTCCAATTACCAAGGATGATGAATGAACATCTGCGAATTCGAGCGGGAGAAAAATAATGTCTCGTCATTGGAAGAGGGTCGCCTATGGCTCCTGGTGGCCCCCATGGAAGGAGTATGGTTTTGTAGTATGGTGGAACCATGGTGCCTACGGTGAGGAGGAGGGCTGAGAGACACGGTAGTAAGAGAAAGAGAAACAGGAATGATAGGTTAGAGGGTTGGCGGGATCGAGAGAGAGATGCGCTTTGAAAAAAGTAAGAGAGAGAACGAGAGAGAGTGAGGTAAAGAAAAAGATATAAAGAGAGACGGAACGAGGGAACGTTCGAATGGTGCGTTTCTTGTGTCTGCAGATGAAGCAGAGGTCTCCAGAGTGGTTCGGCGTCCACAGAAGTAGTCTCAAGTAGAGTCTGTTTAGAATTCTTCCCTCGAGGACCGGAGGAGCCCGAGTACGGGCCGCAGGAACGACCAAGAGGCCATATACCGGGCGTTCCGATTATAATTCATTTCGAATACTTTTCAAACGAATACACAGTGTAGATACACGTATCTGCATAAGATCTAGAACAATCCCAATTATTTAGGTTCGAATCCAGTTTAGAAAATTTTTTAATTTTTTTTTAATGATAGATTTATTTGTTACAGTACTTGCTGGAATTTCGCTTTGACAATATTTCGTTTGGTACCTTGTTTTTTTTTTAACAAGTCTAACACGTTTTAGATATCGACATGGGTATCGTAGCTAACTCTCATACATGTAGATAGGCGAGAGTGAAGATTGACACTTTACGAAGCTTAACCTTTAATCTTTTTAATCCATGACCCGACATACGCCAGCCCAGATATATAGACGCTCGTGAGTGAAATACAAAAATCGATTTTCCGAGAATCCTGAAATCTTAGTAAAAAATTATTTTCTCAAGTGCCCAAGACGATCCACATGGTGGGGGCAAGAGTGCACATAGAATGAAGAAAGAAAGTAAAACCCATCGATATTCGAATCGAAGTCCCAATAAGTCCCGAATGGTAACAAGTGAGAATTTCGTTGGCCGTTACTTTTGGACACCCGTTGGGTTCCGGTGAAACGGAGAGGGGCCGGCCGGACGGACAGGATACGGGTGATGAGGGTCTGAAACACGGACCCGCCGCCGCGGCGTTGCCAAATGTATTTCTTTCTTCGTATAGGACCCAAATCCCAAGTCCCACTACGTTCGACGGGGGTCCCCGGCTCTGCCTTTTAAACGAGGGGACCTGCGCCATCAAAGCCTTTAGGAAATTCGCACAACCTGCCTCGATCCTCCTATCCCCCTACCTTCACCTGTTCCCCGTCCACCGAATACCAACCCTATAAGAACCCATTGCATACCGCCAAAAACAAAAGAACCAAAGGGATGCAGGACAGCTGTGGGCCCAAAGACACAGTAAAAAAATTCACAAATTTGTTCACTCTCAACTAAGTCCAACCCGCGCCAAAGACTATTTTCAAAGTTCGCAACAGAACCACTCCCGATCGATTCTACAGCACGTGTACGTTGTGTTCCTGGAACGGAACGGAACAGTGGACTAGACTGAATGGGTTTGCCGGGTAACACGTAACACTAGCTGCATACGTTACGTACGTATATCCTATACTGAAAGCACCTATGGTCCAATGTTACCTTCGTGTATGTACCTCAAGTGCTACAGTGTCAGTATTCTCGACATCCGCCTATGCGTTAGCACATAGCTACGAGTCGATCGAGTGAAACGGGTTGCCTCGCAACACCTGTTCCATGTGTGGCCACAGCTTTTCCACCTATCGGTCATACGGATAGGTAACTGCGTTTCTACATACGTGGTGTTAGGTTAGGTTGGTTCAAATCGCTAAAGCCTATCTTTTCTTGAATAGGCATAGATTCGAACTTTTTATTAAACCATAGTTGTGGCTCCAGGAGGACTTCCTGGCGAATACGAAAGTCCTGTAAGGGGACACCACTCTTGTGGATAGTCCTGGTGGCCATACTTGGGCCCAGGTTAAGGATGGCACCAGCCGGCAAATGTACCTACATAGGTACGTATTATGGCGTAACTCGAAACGACCCGTACCCGCTTCCCAAGGGTTTTGTGAAACTTAAGCGGATCGCGTTCCTCACTGCCTCCTGGATATGACGACGTCCCCTTGGGATACTTCGTTTGAGATATTGAGATCAATCGTGGATGCATGAATTCCTTAATATATTTTTTTGCCCCTTTCTCCTTCAGGATTTTACACAGAATGTCGTTGGCTCTCATGTTCTTTGACGCCGTCGAAGGTTTTTAGAGAATTTTTCTGGCTCTCGATCTTTTCTTTTGAAAAGGAATTCGAGCCCTTCTTGGAAAGGACGACTATTTACAAAAGTAAATATCTCTAGGAATTTTTTTTCTTCACGAGTCACGTTCATCCATAATTTGGATCAATTTTAATACCGTGGACAAATACTGTGGACACAAAAATCTGACAGATTACGCAATACTGACTGGGGAAGAAATATTCTTTCGGATGTAGTATATCTCCGGCGTCGCGACGCTTATTCGACGTCCCCGCACACCATTAAGGCTGCGATACAAAATATAACCTAGAAACCATAGGTGAGCTCTTTCCACTGGGTCTTTCAAATGGGCCAGGGCAGTCTAACCTCCTTTCAACGTTGCACGCATCTCGTGCTGAGATCTTTAAGACGACGTCGGTGCTTTCGTGTTATACGAAACCGACACGACGCCGGCCGTCGCGCCGCTACGTAGCTCAGCAAGAGTTACGCAGGCAGTGAAAAGAAAAAAAAAAAGACGTATAATGTAGAAACGGTTTCTTCAAACATATGGTGGATAGAAGGGGTCTTGATAAGGGGCCATAGACCCTCGGACCCTAACCATATACATGTATACCAATGGGGCCCTTTTTATTTCCACGCACAAAGCTTACACCCAATGCTTAACTTAAAATATAAAAATAACCTAACATACCTCTAAACTGATAACTTCATATTTCTTCGAACTTTCAAATTTTATCTTTCCCCCCATTTGACATCAGGCTTCACGTAAATTACAAAAATATATATCTTACCACTTTTCTCATACAGGGTGTTACACTTTCAAACCATACTCTCGAAGCTTATTTTATTTTACAGAGTTGGCAGCCTGACGCTACACGTAGGACTAGAATATACATACTACGCAGGTGGTACTCGCCACTACGCATGGTATAGTATCGTATAACGTATACACTATAGTTGCCTATCTAGACTGTGTTATAATATAAATAATTCAGAAACGGGGGTCACCTATCGCACGTAATACCTCGTCTGTTAAATATATGCGAGGAAATGCTAGGCCCTATATAGTAACACGCGAAATATATTCTCTTGCATTTACAGTTTCCTTTTACACTATACCCATACTCAGTATACATATATATATATATAAACACAGCGAACGTATTACCAGCTGCAGAATTTAAGCAGCATTATGCATAGACGTACAGAGCCTTGAATTATAATATACTTAAATACGTTTTGTCCTTTAAGCTTTTACAACTACGTCAAAAAGCAGTATGTGGTGGTTCCTGTTTCTATATAAATTATTTATAATTTCTCAAAAAATAAAAGCTATATATATATATATATAGGCATTTCAGTATAGTATGTAATCATCGGCTACTTTAAATAAATGGTACCTTGCCGATCTTGGTATGGTAACCGGACTGTGATAATTTTGCCGAAACGATGAGATCATGAAATTCCACGTAGAATTTCATGAGTTCGTGGAATCGCGCGGTGCGTACCAGTTATAACGACGTAAACGCGTTCCGGGCGTCGTTCACTCGAGAGGCGAGACGGCATCGCGATGGCCTCTATGGAAGATTGCGCGATATAGAGAATCGATTTCGATCGAAAGAAAGAAAGCAGTGAACTAAATAATGAAAATAAATAAAACCGGTACGCAAGGCGTGAAAAGTGAATTCGAGCGGAAAGAAAAATTAACGG
This sequence comes from Calameuta pygmaea, assembly GCA_031762395.1. Taxonomy (NCBI): domain Eukaryota; kingdom Metazoa; phylum Arthropoda; class Insecta; order Hymenoptera; family Cephidae; genus Calameuta; species Calameuta pygmaea. The sequence goes on from JASANN010000249.1 coordinate 2,349,500, forward strand.
TATCGATCACGATCGATAAACGATCAGGAAATAATGACCGATCGGTATCGGCTCGTTGCGAATCGTTTCTGTGACAGTATAGATTTTATATATCTATTTATAGATGGATATACAGTAATACAGATAGTTCTATACCTGCCGTGTCTGCTTGCCTTTTTAAGCAAGTAGATGTAATATGTAAGACAAGAATATTTACGTCTTTGACGGTGTGTATATCTGTATCTGTATATATATATATGTATATATTAAATCTAGATGCGTAGATCAACTTTGTAAAATTCGACTGGAATTCCGGAATAAGAGGGTTGCTAGGACGGAAAGGACCGGAGAAAAGGTTAAGAATGCTGTCGAAGAACAGAGGAGAAGAGTAGGTAGATATAGTATCCATACGTGGACATATGTCTATATAGAACTAAAAGCAGGAGAGAAGCTGCCAGAGTCCGCTGTTACATGAGTAGTATCGATCTTAGAAATTCCTGGCAACGTCCTCTGATATCCTATAGGCAAAGGCAGAACGTACGGACGCGAGTAAACACATGCTGTAGTGAATTCACGAGCACGTGTGATAAAAAGAAAATGAACAAAAAATTACGTTTTCCGTATTGTGAATCAGAAAATGACGAATCGTGAATTTTAATTATTTATTTTATATCAGACGAATTTCATTGAGAGCGAGGATGCTGCAAAAAAATCTCGTTAATCTTGATCAAGATTATCTTTTTTTTTTAGACTATCAATACATTTCACAAGACACACGATTCCCGCATCTCACACAGCATCCGGATATCCTGCATCGGTTCAGTCGTCTGTATCTCTATGAAGAAGTGCACGATGTTATATAGTCGAGGATACGAAGCACTTGCCAAGAATGCTTTGCGAAATGTGTGTTAATTTCGAAGAGTCCAAAAATATATTCTTGATTCCGTAAATAGTCCGCGTGATAGGGTGATGCTCTGACTTTCTCAGTATCTTTAAAAAGTATCAAACAGAAGGTAAAAACAGACAGGAAAAATAAGAGGCAGAATAGCGAGGGGGAAAAAAACTACTACGAAAAATAGTACAAGAATTTTTTTTTAGCTCCTATCGAGCGTCTCATAAAGTATACCTTCCTTTAATGTGCGAGATGACGATCTTGCGTTATATTTTTATTTCAGTTTCGTACGTTCTCCTCGTGCCTTTTTTCCACACGTATTGCCACCTGAGTACCTAACTATATCTTTATATATATATATATATATATATATATATATATATATATCTACGATATATGTACCCTACATCGCTCGCAATTTACCAACGAGCCGTGATAAATGCACCAACCCGTCTACTCGAGTACGTCTCTCCGTAGCAAATTTTCTGTTGTGCTTGATGTGTGTCCTATAGGTTGATACATATACAGTAAGACACGTATGAGAGACAGGAGCTGCCAGGAGCAACTGTAGAGATCGCGTCCTGGAGCGTCCCGACGCTTCCTCTGGCACTAAAGCTCGCAGTACGTCGCGCGTCGACTTTTTTTTTCTTCTACCCATCTCTCCGTATCCCTTGCTTCTGTATTCTTCAACTTTTTTTTCGCACAATTCTTCTATCTCTCTCATAAAAGGCGTTTCCGTATCCCGACGCTTGGCGCCTAGACGGCGCGTAAATTTCTTCGAAAATTTAAGAGCGCCCCGAGCCGTAGGAATTTCATCGGCGGAACGGGCATCGTTTCGACTGGTTTACTCGAGTTTTCAAGATTCGATCCCCACGCCACTTTCAGGACAGACTGTATCTTTCATATTTGCTTAAATATTCGAAAAAGTCCCCCAAAAAATAAATGACAATTCTAAACGATTCCATATATGTGCCTTGGGGACTATTGACTGATACCGATGCCAGATATTTAGATAAAAAATATAACTACCACGAACCGGCGAAAAATTTAATTGTTTATTCTATTAGCTGTATATATATATATATATATGAATCTACACCTAACTATCCATATTCCTTCCTACAGAGGACTTCCCAGAAGTATCCTGATGCTCTTCTTCCCGTTCTAGATTCCATCGACTTCTTTTTACCGTTTTGACAATACGTGCGGATCCCATGCTCGGCTCAGGTGCAACCGCACACATTCGCGATCTTACATTTATGTACGTGCGCGAAGTTCCGGCGGGTGAGCAGATATAATTATTGTGCTCCTTATTAAGGAATAGCAGCTTGCCGAGCGCACGTCAAAACTCTCGTCAGCGCGGCGACCGCGACGTTTTCTAGAGGAGACTTAACGTATATACAGATATAGAATTAACAAAGGAGACAGCAGCAGCCAAGGTGTACCTAGGCTACAAATTCCCGTAGCAGTTGGAAGCGGGTATAACAATGCAAGAAAGAAAGGAAAAGGAGTAGCAAGTAAAATGAGAATATAGAAAGGAGGAAAGAAAGGAAGTGCGAGCCGGATGGTAAATAAAAGAGACGAGCAAGCGGAATCAGTGACAAGTGAAAAAAAAAAGTATAAATAAGAGACGTCGAGTATAGCAGGTCAACTGAAGAAAACAAGCGCAATTAAAAAACCTTAACGTTCCGCCATCTTACGCGTGTCCAAGATAATGACTTCTTCCTCGAGCAGAGGAGCAGCCATCGTCGTGAACGTCTGAGATTAAGTAGCAGTCGACCCAGAAACTGCCAGCCTTGTTTTACCGGACGCAACGAGGTGCGTCTGTTGTGTGCGGGGCATCGCGACGCCTGGAAAAACAATAAATGTATTATCCCACCTGTGTAACTCGTGCCATTGAAATATGTAGACTAAAGAAAACACCATACGCAACGGTCGACGCTGCTCCTGACATCCGTTGCGACGTTACCTTCCGCCCGACTGAACTGGAATTTTTCTGTAAAGAACAAAACGAGGAAAGCAATTTATAAGAGACAGAGACAGAAGGAAAGAGAATACAAAATAGAAAGAAGAAAAAAAGGGTATACAAACCCGGGAGAACGCTCCAATGAATTTTTTCCACTGAATCCTTCCTGGCTCTGCAGTGACTACCGGACAAGCATTCGATTATGTAATCGAACGTCCATCTTGAATTTCCACCATGATACATTCTGGTTTGGGAGTAAATGAATTGACGTTTCTTGCTTACTGTGTGCCTCTGTATTCCTATCTCTTTCTTTCTCTATACGGCATACGAACAGATCACCTACCGACATATCCATAAACGTGCAACGTACGTACGGAAGAGGAGTTCAGATATATCTACATGCGTATAATGTATATATATATATATATATATGTATATACATATATGACATATAAAGAGGAAGTCCACAGCTCGAGAACACAGAGGCGCGGAGAGCTAAACCAACATTTACTGTGTTGAGAGGCACCGAGCCCAGTGGATCCCACCCAGGCAATCGTCATCGTCCTTCCTACCCGCCATCATGGAATTACAATACTTGCAAGCAAATTATATTTATTCAGAGCATACTTGACGCTAGTCGCGCACGTTCCGCGTCGTTCGAACGATTGGCCAATTTCGGGTTTATTCGAAAACTCATTGCGGGTACCATTGTGTCTCACTCAATTACATACGGGTAAACAAAGACAGGACACGATACTCGTAAATACTGGGGCTGTGTGTTTAATAATACATCCTTCGTTTGCCATCACTTTTACTTACTCGAGAAAGAATTCGACGTGGTCGACATTCGTTGTATACGTCTCTGTTTCCTTTCGCCTGTTAACGTAACCTTGTTAACGTTGGGACTCCGGTGTTTTCGACTCCCTGAAAAAAAAAACTCTTGACACCGACGACTCGTAGCAAATTTTCTTTGTAGTTTATAACATGCACGGTCACTGTTATTATTATCTCGATCTGCCTGAGTACGCATGTTTCCATAACGTGACATTTTCGAAAGGTTTACAAGTACACGACGTCGCGCGCCTCGCTCGAGTATTTTAGCTTAAGAAGGGGTATTAAGGAGTTGGCACTACTTGTATAGTGACACGCGATCCCATGCTAAATTTTTCTTCGCGTTGTTATCAGACCTGCTTCTGTCTGACGTTGGTAGTATGATTTCTAGTGTTTTCAGGCGTAGTATTTTGTCAGTGATCAACGTGTGACAGTTCGTACAAAAGTTGAGAGAATCGTTTCGAGTAAAGAAGTTACGGGGAGTGAATTGACTGGATTATAGGAGAGTGTGTGTGAAAGAGAGAGAGAGAGAGAGTCACGTGCGAGAAACAATTTGTATGGCAAGCACAAGCATAAACATTGCCGACCGCGATACAGAGATTAATGAGGTATTTCTCCTACATGCATTATGTTACATACCTGCCTATGTATATAAATACAATATATACATATATATACGCTGAATAGTTTTCAAGGGAAGCTATAGGCGATTGACATCATTTGCCACCATCATTACGGTCATTGACTGCCTATTGATATATATGTTATACAGGTAGTCGATAATTTCTACAGAAATAGAACGCCTGGCAATGCTCTGGCATATTGAGAATATAATTTTCGTATATGAATATTACGTATGGGGTAATAAAATATTTTCGTACAATCGAGTAAAATAGTCTCTGTATTTCGTTATCCTTCTATCTTTCTCTCTTCGTAATCGTGTTAGGATCCCGTTTCAGTGACCGTGCAATGGGCGACCCCATACATGAGAAACAATTTGTAGAGCAAGTATCAGGGGGTTGTTGGAGGTTGCTGCGGACTGCGGCTTCTGTGGATCCGCGGGTTCCTGACCACACGATGCCTTCTACCTCTGGGAAAACTAGACCCGCGAAACCCCGACACTCTGCTGTCCCTGGACGAGCCTGATACAGGTTACCTTGACAACACTACTTCAACATTACACGAGAATTCCATCTGTACCACTACCCCGTATCCTTTCTCCCGAATTTACTCCTTCAATACATCCCACGAAACCGTCATTAAAAATGAACGCGACACTGGCTAATTATTTAAACCTCCCACCCTAGGTGGAATGCCGTCAAAATTGAATAGACGAAATGAGAAAAAAAATAAAGTCCCTAACGAAGAACTGCCAAAGAGTATAAAAGGAGGTGAAAGTGGAGTGAAAAAAAATGTACCATAGAGGGAGAAAGAGGAGTCAAAGAGAAAGCAAGAAAGAGAGGGTGGCGAGCAGGGATCGAAGCTACCGGAGGAGAATGGACGGTGGACCAGGTGGGGCTCGGCGTAAGGGGGTTGGAAAGCGTGGAGTAGTGCGATGAGGTGGGACGCGGTACGAGCAGACGGCGAGAGGGGAAGGGCGATGTGAAATAGGGAGAAAGAGAGAAAGAGGTAAAGTGGGAGATGTGTCAAGCATGTACCGAGTAATTCATTGCACGATCACTTGTTGATGCTGCGGCAAAAAGGGTCTCTGCTCCAGGGAGAAAAAAAAAGCGTGTTGTACACCTCTCTCGGTTCCGGCCAATTTATCCGTTCGGCGTTAAAAATAGCAGATAATTAAAACAACTTTATCCACGGTGACGTGAAACGAGTGAACTTGTTGCGTCGGGGGTGAACGTCAAAAATTATTACGTACGTACTATAAGAGTACGTACGCGATAACAAAGATTAATTTAGGTGAGATGAAAATCTTTTAAATTTTCTCACGGAGATCTAGGCGACGTATGCGTCGGTGTATTGGGTCGAAGTATTTTGAGAGAAGGGTGGGTGAGGGAAAGTGAGGGGTGAAAGTAGGGGGGATTGGGGGGGGGGTGAACAATTTTACCTTTGCTGAACTGTAAAAATATCGACTGGTCTTCCTGTTTAATGAAAGGAAAACAATGAGATAACCGACGTGCGTCGCGACGCCTTGTGACGTCACGGACTGGCATCTGGATTCTGAGTCCTTTTGACGCTGCGAGAGGGAAGAACGGTCGGGATGCTGATGGAAGAACTGGAATTGGTGGTAAAGCGGAGAGGAGACTCCTGTACGAGTGAACATTGAATGGACCTGGGAGCGATGCTGGAGGCTAAAATCAACACTGCTGAGAAAACAGACGCCAGGATGGAAGGGGACGATAGGAAAATTGTGGATAGGAACGAGACTCTATGCTTTTCTTTATCTTTACCTGATATCAGGTTTGGCTTTTATTTTTATTTTTATTTTTTTTTTTACAAATACAAAATTTCGGAGGTTTTACAAAGTCGTCGAATAATCATTAATGCGTGGCACGGATCATTTTTGTATTTCTTTTTTAGTATTAATAAAAGAGATTCAGAAACAAGAATAAAGCAGAAATGAATGGAAAAAAGAAGAAAGAAAAATAAAGTGGTTACCATCCTTCTAACAGTGAAAAATCATTCCAGCACTTCTCTCGTACACGCTTCTCCTGGCGCTTCTCGGACTTCTGTGTCCTCTCATTCTGAGGCGAGTGGCTCCGCCGACCAAGAGATACCGAGATGATTTCCCCTGGAGGCTGCGTGTGACGTGGAGAATGTTTGCTTTGGGTATACCAGTCATCCCGTGCTCCTTGGATCCTCTCCCGTCTGCCTAAGAGCCATAGACGAGATCGTCTTCGTAAACAGCTTCTACACGCAATGAAGGAGGTATCGGCTCTCTCGCGTCATCGATATTAATAAGAATAGAGGTAAACCCACTGGCTCTACCTACCGCTCGGAGTGGCTACGTGTCGCTGTTGCCAAAAGTGCCTAAAAAAAAATGTTCAATCAAGAAGAAACAAAAATACCACTGAGTTCATGATTGCTATTTTTTACACAAAAAAAAAATTGCATTTAAAAATAATCAAGAATGAAATGTAACACCTGACTGGAGTTAGCAAGAATAATGGTCCAGGATGATGATGACTTCATTGTGATATCAGGATGAATAATTATTATGGTAGAAAATTTTGAAATACCCGCACTTTTACTATTTCGTATACTTCTTCCCTTGTATAATCTTTTGTTGAAGATTTTTTTAACGCGCATTTCGCATATCCCACTTGAATTTCGCGATTTAATTTGAATCCAGTCAAATGTTATCTTTCGCGTCTTTAAGTATATACAAGATCCTTGTGGTTAGCCCACTGTAGACGCTCTCTTGTCTCTCATCGCAATGTCTTACCCAGCACGATGCTCTGACACGATTTCGTATCAGGTTTCGCAGTATAATTTTGCATAAATATAGAAGAAGCTACTAACAACTACGGTAACCGGAGAAAAACATCATGCACGTTGTTAAGAGATAATAAATTTTCAAAAACAGAAAGAGACAAAAATAAAGTCTAAAATTGTCTAGATTCATTATCAATTGTATTATATAGTATAGCGGTTGAAAATTTTCTCTCTCAATACCCAATTAATTTCACGAGACAGTAAAGATATCGAGGTTCCTCCTACACATCCTCCAAACCAACATATGACGTGGGCGATTATACTGGCTAAACAAGAATATCTAAAAAAGAAATTCAAGAATCTCAAACCAACAATCACGTAAGATGTCCCAGTATATATAAGACTGTGCGAATTTAAAAATTCCACTGTACCAAAAAAAAAAATAAGAAAACGTCTCAGAAACCGGATAAATCCAGCATCTCTTGAAACACGCAGATTCCAGGACTTGCTTGATTCCTTGTAAAGGATGCTGTATCCACGGAAGTTAAGGTACACGTAACCATACAGAGTCCACACTGGATTCGCTGGACCAATGGATGCTGGATCCATGGAAAGTAGTACGAATCGAGCCTGAAGGTAAAGCCGCTACCCGTTTCTCAGGACATGAGTGCTAGTTGTGGGTTACGTGTCCCTGATATACCACACGCTATTGCGTTATGCCATGTATGTACATATGAGCATGCATGCGGCTAATATAGCGGCTTGGCTGGCGAACTTTAATATAAGCCTGTATGATGTCCGCACCTACATATATACACGCATTATAGATATAAGAACGTACGCATACCGTATCGAGTATATATATATATACACACATATATACACATACGAATATATATATATATATATATGCTTTAAGTTACATATAAAGACAAATATACAAATGTGCATGCACTAAAGTTCAAACGGATACGCACGTAGACGTGTACGCAGGCGGGTGGCTGGGCTGCGTGCGCTTCGTGCGATATTCAAATGAGGGTAGATCAGTTGCCGTAGGCTATACACGTTTCCATACCTCCGTGACGGGAATCGTTTTCTTCTCTTCTTTTTTTATCATTTTTTTCCCCCACTTTTTTCTCTCCTACTTTTCAAACTTCCATATAGTGGCGTCTTTAAGCTTCAGCCAGGTCCTCGGTATAGAGTGCGTTCTCTTAAACAGTCATACACACCAAGGGTGGTATCACTTAATTTTTTATCGGATAAATAACTCGCCAAATTTATTTGTCATGATTATCATTTTTTGATTTTCAAAAAAATATGGGTATTTTTGTAATCTTAATGACGTAGGGAGACTAAGTGGAATATTTTACTAGGGATTTTTTGCGTCGACTTACCTGCATGTATATTACGCTCTATGCGTCTAGTTGATTTTCTGTTATTTAACTCGCATGGCATACGATTGCGATTGGTAATAAGGAGCGAGAGAGACGGAGAGTGGTGGGTATAAGGAAAAAGAAGAAAAATATAAGAACCTGATGAAAAAGTCGAAGAACGAGGATGCAAAACGTCGATCGGTTACGAAACCATCCGTAGGTCCGATCTCGCGAGAGGCTCCTTCGTATCGTCGGCGATCCCACTAGTAATCTCCTCGCATATTATTAATGTGTCGAGGAAAACGTGACCGGCGCGGATGTTCCACGTCAAATAATTCCCAGGATATGCTTGAGAGCATCCTAGGTACGTACCAAGGAGCATAGAAATATTTCTCTGATCCTTTTGAAAGGATGCGCGAGTCCTTAATGGGACCGGATACATATTCGCAGTTTATATAGATATATGTGTAAGAAGTAATTCTTATATGTATATAAAGGGAAAGGATAGAGTTTTAAGAACACAAGCAAATTCGTGTCCCTAGGGGCTTTTTTAATAACATACCTAAATGACTTGTGCACATATATGGAAAAGGTAGCGAAGATTCTGAAACGATATGTAACACATGCGGTTGATCTTGGCGAGCAAGAAAGCTGAGAGAAATGGAAGATGCATTTGGGTTTGCTTCTTCTCTTTTCCGAACAGGCAGCGTCTCGATTTCGGGACCCATTCTCGTAAGAGGCGGCTCTTTTCATCTGTCCTTTGGGACCTACGAGCGCGTACCTGATGCATTCTGCTCCCTCCCTACAGACCCCCCTTCGGGCCCCTATGGACCCATCAGGCCCTGAAGCCGCCACCCCCGCCGCGGTGCCCCAAAAAGGCCCCTCTGACAGTTGACAAGTTGCTCTTGGATTTTTCGTCCCACCTCTCCCCTCAGCGGTTTGCCCGGAATCCCTTTCCCTCTGGGATTAAAGGTGCCTGCACAAGAAATCCTGCGGGATCACTTTTCCCAGAATTCGTTGCTGAATTATTTTTTTAGTAATTAAGGAAATAAATCAATACCGTAAACATTCGTGGAATCTTCAAGTTTTGATAAAGAAATAACTTAAGAGTAAAATATTTAATGATTATTTAATAGACAAATTCGTAATCTATTTAACCTTATCGTTGATAGAGAACTGTCAATCGATTTCACAGATACAATTTTTTTTCCTTAAATCAAGGGAACTGCCGTCAATCCTTGTCATGGTGTGAACGTAGCCTTACCCGAGACTCTCAAAGGCAAAATGAACGACTGCAGTGGCGCGGAACCCCATGGCGAACGTCGAAGGTCGTTCTCCTCCCTTGCTGCTTCTCCTCTTTTCCCTTCCCCCCTTCTTCCCATTTACTCCAGCAGCCCTTCCCCTCCACCCTCTCCTACCTCGCCCCATCCCTAAGTCAGATCGTGTCGAACGCAGAGTCCCCGTATATTTTTCATTTTCGTCCGACTTCCAGAATGGACCCGAGCGGGATCTGGGGATGCTGGCCCTGAGTTAAGATGAATGGCTCACAGTTGATGCTGCGTTTACAGCCTGTTATCGAATATGTCAACAGATACATCAGACACTCTCGGCAAACTTGATCGTAGTAGGTATAGGTATACCAGATCAAAATTAGGCATGTCCAGGTTGAAGCAAACAGTTCTAGAAAAATTTCATCCCTTACCCTCCACCATTCTCGACCCCACAAACTCCAATCGCTACGACCTACGGACAGACAAGACGAGGTCTTAGAGAAGCAAGTATGTCGTGAACCAAACCTAACCTCTGTTCGCAGGACGTACTCTACACGTGGGGAGAAAAACGATGGCGGAAACCCGTAAGAAGATGCCAAGAGAACAGTGCGAAAACAATTGTCCACTTTGCATACGTAATTGCGAGATACCGCGTGACTCGCAGATTAAACGTTCTTGAAGAAGAATGGACCACCCTCGTGCTGCACGTTCGTAATCAAACGTCCGGCAGTTCGGCGAATCGATCATTTGCAATTTCCCATTTCTTCGGGAAGTCCATGTCAGGTTGGTCGTGTCTTTTCAAAAAATTTTAAGTCTATGGCTGAAGCATATAGACAAAGGGTTCGTGTGTGATAAAATTTTTTACCAACATAAAGAACACCCTATATACATATATACAACATTTAATACCCATAGTCTCGTATAACACATAGAGTTCGTCACGTCTTGTCGCGTAGAAGGGATTGGCACACTTTTTGGCAAAGACCCCATCTCTGCCGTACGTGCAGAGCGGACGAGCGGTAGGTGGGACAGGCATCAGATATTCGAAAGAGAAGGAGAGGGAGAGACCAAAGAAAATAGTGGGTAGGGAATATGTATTTTTATGAAAATCTCGAGCGTAGCCCGTGCGAAGCGGAGTCTGGCAGTGGTCCAACGAGAATTGAGAGATGCCTTGTCGCAAAACAGATAAAAAGAAAGATGCTGCGAGCACCAGAGCCAACCGTGTCTACTTATCCAAGTATATATACACCTTTCCCTCCCCCCCCCCCTCTCTCTCTCTCTCTCTCTTTCCTTTCACGTGTGTGTGCATGTGTCCTGCATCACCTTACTTATACGGTTTTTGTCAGTTTTCGTCCATTTACACCCCCCTCCCCCTTCGTCTCTCCTCCCCTCCAGCCCGAAATCAGCCCTTCCCTTCAGTACGTAATGCGTGTAACTTTCTGGATCAAACGGACCGACCGTCACCGAATACTACACTGAACACGAAAGACACGGAGGAGGAGTACGGAGGCCAGAGCAGCACCGAGTTACTGCTTGTTCTACATCCGTTGCGACAGTATGAAACTCAAATAGAAATCTAAATCAGGAGTCCACTTATTTGCTGGGAGCACACACACACTGGGCTAACGTAACGTGACTGCTTGGATTTTTTTTTCGTGGAATTTTGATAAATTCTCGTGGGCATAGATACTGGAGATTGCGATTGAGAGAAATTATGACAATAATGGATATACGGGTGTGATGGCCAGGTGGGGGTTGGAGGGGTGACTGGTATGTGTATAGAAAAAAAAAATTGTGGAGCATGTAGGGTGTATACGTAGAATTTTACTTCTATCGAATAGTTACGCACTGACGCTTCTTTCTGAGATCATCAGGCACCTATAGAGGGGCAATGAATCCTGTTTTTCTTTTCTTCTTTACGTTGGCAGGGGTATTCTTTCTTTTTAGATTTTTTTTTAGCTAGTGGAATATTCTTAGAATGGATGAGGGATGCTTGCCGGAAAACCCTCCTTGGGGTGCTTCGACCGTTTTGAATAGTGTAGGTGGGAGCTGGTGTACGGTTTTTACAGGTGCAAAGAGTGAGGGGTCATATGGTGCCATTTTATATATTCGAAGGGACCATGTGGTCTTTGAATATTTTTTTATTGGCATTCTCCATTTCTTCGTTTTCGAGAAACTCGACAGGTGAAACCCAAATTGTATTGCAAAGGCGAATGTGGATTCTGATCTATGGGATACCTGAGAGCTTGGAAAATGTGAACAAAGAATTGAGTATAGGTACAGTATATGCACATTGAGTGCATGGCGATTACGTTTATGAAAATATTACTAGATATTGTTGAAGAAGATATTCCATGGCGAGAGAAAGAATTTTCGAATTTTTTTTTTTATTTGCAAAAATATTCTAGTACATTTCCTGAGTACGATCCTGCGGCTATTTTCATGACTGGCAAATTTAGCTGAATTATAATTATCACCTCGATAATACGGGTTATGTAGTTCTGGATAAGGCTGGTGCAAGTTTCATCATTTTTTTTGTGGAAAATAACAAAAAAAAAAAAGAATTAAACGAAAATAAGGAGAAAAACGATAGAGAGGCCAATTCCACGTAAGTAACCACAAAGATCTTCATTTGGGTCCGACCTGCTCTAAAGGAACAAAAATGCAGCCATAACTCTGACGAGGCTGTGTCTGAGCACGATATGTAATTATATGGTGCAGCCTGGTGCAACCTGGCCGACTCGTTCACGTATAATGGCAGAACACACACGAAGCCTTCGAATCATTTTTTTCCAATCGTCATTGAATCGACTGGTAGAATCCATAACTGGGACACTGTCCCGTAAGACTGTTCGTTACTACCCCTATCCGTAATTAAAAAAAAAAATTGTAAAATTTCAACCTAATCGACGTATCAAAAAATTCTACCAATATTCACACATCAGATTAGGTCAATGAAATTCCTCAGGTCTTCGATACGAGACGTTGAACCACTCACGATGAAAAAAAATATTTCAGGGGACATCTTCGTTCATAATTCAATATAAAAGAATCCCCTAGACCTTACCCCCGAATAAACGACAATGAACACTTAATTACACGTTAACGAACAGAGAGCCCAGGAAACACTTGATATGTCGTCCAATTAAATCGTCCGAAATTTTAGGGTCTGTATTGAAATTTTCACCCTATCTATCCGTTACGGTAACCCCAAATGAATGTACAGTCTCCACTTACGAAATATTCAAAGCTAACGTTCTGGATCGTCTAGACGGCCTCTACCCAGCCGCTCTTGACTATGTATACCTGAGAGAGGGGGCTAAAAGGATATGCGTATCAACAAACGCCACTCCTAAGGACAGTAAGGATAATGTATAATGGTATATCCATCTTGGGTATATCCAGATCGAAAGCTTCTACGTGATCGTATTGGAAGGACCTGGGAATCGGGGGACACTCGATAGGCCGTCGCCTTTGTATATAGTACCTACATGCTACGCTGGGTTATACCTACAAGCATCACCGAGAACGCTGCGCGGCTACTGAAGGAGCCTGGAAGAGATGTCCTGCCATTATCATCTCGGTAATAGCAAGGTACGATCGAGGCTTCGTTCGTGCTTCATTATATACAGTGCCACCGTAAACCTACACTCCATACAGAACAGTCTCTTACGTCCCTTGCTATGGTATGGATCAATGAAAAATTGATGATCATCAATCGATTGAATAATTTGTTCGGACACTTCGAATTAAATAAAATTGACAAATTTTTTTGTTACACAACAATTCCGAGATAGCTTACAATCACACTTGTGATAAGAACGAATATTATCTGTACTTGGGAAAACGTCCGTTACCATCCGTAGCTAGAGGTACTTCAATTAATTATATACAGTATACACTGTTGACACTTTGACTACTGTCACGTCAACGTATATGGGTGACACCCAATTTCGACAGGGGTGAAGTGTATGTGTATTGCATATCACGCAACGGGTAATTAGCCGTGGTCTGGTAGGATTTTTGTAAATTACAGTGTGGCAGTCAAACTAGAGTCTTTAATCGAACAATCTTTTATACCGATGCTAAACTATTTTTTTTAACAATCCTTTACACCCATGCTGAACTGTTTGTATGATTATACGTATCTGGTTGTGTAGGTAATTAAGGAAATTATTGATCGATTGAAGTTAGACTATTAGTCCTTACTGAACGATCTTTTATGTCCCTGCTAAACCATTTGTTTTGATTGTATGCGTGTGATTATAGAGATAAATAAAAAATTTCGTATACACATTTATATTTCTCAATGAATATTCCCAGTACCTACTTCGTACACCGGGAGAACGTTCGGGGTCATACAGGTATTTCAGTTACAACTGCTCGGTCATCGATACATAAATTGATCGGACAGTGATTGTAAATCGGCTATTTGATAGCCCGATAAAATCCTCGTGAAACGAAAACGACTACGCGAACCGAAACGCACGTATGAACTTACACCGCTCTTGTGCAATGTACTTTCGTATTGGTATCGGTTACTGAATGGTCCTTGCTTGTTCTTCTATCGGGAGATAAAGCTTAATTTTCATGAACGTGGCAAGTGAGTCCCGGAGTAAAAATGGGTAATGGGTTCGTAGGAACAAAAAAACGTTGAACTGTGACATAATCGCACGCTTATCGCACTATATATCGATTAATCGCAATCGATATGTTTCAACGTCAAAATATGTATAAGCAAAATTGTGAAACTTTTATTTATAAAAAAATTCCCCAAAAAAAATAAAAGACGTCAAAGCAAGAAAATAGAAATCAACGCGATTCTTGCACTTCAGGGTTAAACGGTAGAACGGCTGCTAATTATGGTTGCAGTAGTTAACCATAATGGATGCAGCTATTACTATGTTTATGGTAGACCCTAACTAAGCATATATACGCTACAAAATAACGCGAAAATACTGCAACCTTAACATTGAACAAAATAAATAATTAAAAAATTGCCAAACAGGATCTGTTGTAGGATTAAAAGTTTTTTTTGGTCATTTTAATCAACGTAATTTGCCCGGTAAGACTTACGGTAATTCCTTAGTGTACCATGTGAAATAATATAAAAATAGAATTTCTTCAGGATACATGGGGTTACCCATAGGAAAATTTCTCATTGCCAATTATTGTTTTGCCAAGGGTAATATGTAGTGTATCAATGTGAATCAATAGAAATCCCATTCGATTACCTTAAAAAGAAAAATCATAAGCAATGCTAATTTTTTTCATTAACAATATTTATTATCCCCATCTTCGCGGCTGATTACGAATATGAAGATCCAAAGCGTTCTCTTGACAATCTCAAATGTTCAGAAGATGCAGAGATCGTTAAGACTCGTTGGTACAGCCAAGAGGGATGCTTGGCGGATACTTCTCAACCAGAGTGGCTCGATGATGCTTGTATGGTTAACAGTGCTCGTCCGCGTCTCAACCCCTCGGTCTTTAGTTCCACCCTTTCCTCGTTAACAAAGCTCAACACCTATCCCCTTTCTTCTCCGCTTCACCCCATCTACCTCTGTATGATGCACAGAGTCCCACATCTTCCAAAAGACTGTCCGACCTTGATATTTCACTTAGAATAGGTAATTTTGAAAATAATTTTTTTTTAAATCATCCCTCAATTTTTTCCAAGATAATTATTGCAGCGGGTTGATAATAACATATGAATAAAAAATTATGTGAAATTAGGTAAAAAGGTTACGCGCTCATACAGGGTATATATAGATGTAACGTAGTCGGTATACCAGGTATACGTATTGCTGTATGAATTATACAAAGAGCAAGAGGAGAGGAAGGAGCACAGGAGAATGAGAGAGAGAGAGAGAGAAAATGAGTAAGCAAAGAGAGGAGAGCGTAGCGGGTACCAAGAGATGTTATCTTTTTAGCTGAGAGCAAAAGCAAGGCGGCGCATGCATGGCCGAGGCCGCCAACTGCCGACTGCGACTTTGCTGCGACTTGAATATAGCTGCAGTCTGAGCAGCGGAACGGCCAGAGAGTTCTCTGTGCTACCGATGGAAAATTTAACGAGCCAGGTCAAAGGTCAGACGTGACCCCGCGCACGGTTATTCATTGTTTTCTTCCCTATGGACTGGGGACCGGTCATCCAAGAGGGTGGAATATGTATAGGGATGTGAACTATTCCAAAAATGAGAAATCGGCCCAAACCACCCCTGCAGTACTTTTGATAAATAAATTTATAAGAAGTAATTATCGTCTGATTAAGATATCACCGTGCAGGTACCATGCTAACAGATATTTACTGTAGCTAGATTAAATTTTTGTTAAATATTAAAAATTTGAAAAATACGAAAGTAAAGGGTATGACGACAAGAAAAGATTTTTAAAAATTTTACATAAATTCTTAGAGTGTCTACCGACCTGGTTAAACCGACTGGGCTATGCCTACTACCTACAGGGTCCTTTTCTCGATTCTTTTCCCGAGCACCGGATGACATCTGCATCATGTGAATGGGCCTTTATTGAGGCGAGATTGGCCATTGTCGTGATGAAATTTTCCAAATGTCAAAAAAGAGAGCCGAAAGGACCCTGCCTTACTTTGGCAACAATAAAGTGCGACTTTAACAAGCCACCCTTAATGGCGGGCTCACCTTAAGCCACGTTTTTACGGGACGAAACGACCATAAAAGTCTTCGAATCCTTTTGTGCGATACAATTTTAACCGTTTGCTGCACGCCTCTATACCTACTGCTGGAACGAGCGACGGACTTTGGTGGACAAATTAAAAACATTTTATTACCAGGGTTCTTAAGCGATACCGTGGGTGGATTCCAGTTAGAAACCGAGTAACCCCGAACAGCCCCGAGCAAAGTCGAATTGTACCCGAACTAATAAAATGACTAAAAATCCAAGCAAAATATAACCATTAGTCATTTTCAAAAATCGAAAAGTCATTTGCATTTGAATATTGGTGCAATTTTACCTACTCCTGTTTAAAATTTAAAAAAAATTTCTTTCACTACCATAAAAACACCATAACATGACTATATACAGTACTACATACATAATATCCACTGTTAAACAATAATCAAAATGCTATTGCTCAATTTTCTCTACTAATACAATTTCCTAATTGTACACCGAGAAACAACAGATATTATTGTCAAAGAGAAAAAGTTATTCGCAACGTACCATCTGAGGCTTTCACGTGCCGGCACAATGCAACACTAGCCGCAGTGTCGATACTGACTTAGGTTTTTCCTAGTAACGGGAATGCAGCATAGAATTCCCTGCTCAGGGCTCCGCACCTTACCGAATCAGGGTCATAAATTTTTCCGATTTTCCTAGAAATAATAAAACACGACACGGTTGATTTTCTGCGCCAGTGAACAACGACGCAACCAACATTGCCCGTTTCGTAGGATTCTCGAGGATTACGTTATACGCGAACAACAATAACAACAATAACATCTCAAGTGTCCTTTTGCATGTCCTCTGATAAGCAAACGTTACATCGTCAGTGTCCTTTCACTCGGCGACATTACCGGCTGGAAATTTTATTAAAAGAATATCGAAATAGTTGTTGCGTCATTAAAGGAGTATATATCTGTATACATACCTGCTTACGTACCTTAAGCGATATACGATTCGTTGTTCATGAAAGAAAAGTCTGTTAGAAATTGAAATTCATATATATATATATATATATATATATATACACACTCCATATTGTATACAGCAATTATATACACGTATAGACACGTGATTTCCTAAATTTCTTGGAGAAACAGTGTAAAACTATAACAGCTTTGGACTCTTGCCTCATAAAAGTTATTCTATGTCGCTTACGTTCCCGGGATACGTGGGAAATGGATTTTCTGCGATATACTTATTTTATCATAAAGATGATTTATGGACGGCGCCCAAGCCGATATTAAACGAGGATCGAAAACATTTGTTGCGTAGACGCGCCCAGCGCTTTTTATTGAAATACAAATGTTACGAATGTCATAGAGATAATGTAGGGAGTGACTGTACCGTACAGCCTATACTTATGCATTTAGGTCGTTACGGTATAAAAATATAAGAATTAAAGCCGAGTAAGTTCGACTGGCAATTCTACTGACGAAAATGAAAAATTTTTCTTTGCAAAATAAGACCAAAATTTATATATAAATTTTTAACCTTAACATATTATTACGTATACTTAAAATATTAATAGGATACTTACTTCATACGACTAAAAATCAATTGTACAAACTCGTTATCGTATCCATCCTGTTATTCGTAAATTCGCAATTTTTCCTCTAAATGCATATCAAAAATTGCATTTCACTTTCAAGCCACGCAAAACCTTCGTACGCATTTACATGACAAATTTTAAGTGCAATAGGTGCATAAGTTACCACGGAATGCAATCGAGACCTGGAGTATAAATACAATGTCAAATAGTTAAAATAAGCACGGATGCCGAGTACAAAAGAAAAGAAAATCAAGCATAAAATCCTTGAAAGTAATTAAAACCGAGTTACAAATGCAAAAGAATAATTTACGAATGATTCAAAGAAAATTTTGCACGTATAATCGTCAAACTTTAATTAACATTCATATACGACTTCATAGAACAGAACAATATAATTATAAATAATACTGTATAAAATTCAATTTCATTTATTACTATATCTCCTAGTTAATTGCAGCCAAGAAAATTCCTTCAAAAAGTCTCAGTGTAATAGCCGTCCCCTTATAAGCAGAGAAATAAGGAAAGAAGGTTCCGTCATACGCGTAACAAAAGGTACGTTCGACGTAGCTGGAAGGGTCGGTCACCCCAATCTCGAAAAGCACCTCAGGTAACTCGTCCCCCCTGTTTGTACGGCAGTACCTGTCCTGGCAGGACACCCCACGTCAGGACGAATGTCAGGAGGTCCTTTTGTCCTGGAAAATGTGCACAATGCCCATTCAGCGTCGAGCGACCCTCCTCCATTCTTCGAAATTCCACGCACGGATTTCACTGGATTTTCTTTTTCTCTTTCACTAGCCGATCCTTTACGTAGGTATATTCTAACCTAGCGTCTAGTTGAGATTAAGGCTATGCCTTCCTTTTCTGTATATACAGTCCCTTTCATTCCAATTGCAAAGATCGTAGGTAAGTACCTACCTACCTACAATCGGAGGTACAAGGTCTTAGTAAAAATGTCTCCTTAGACATCCTTCTAGAATAATACATTATTAGGATCGGACGCAAGAACGTACGAAAGCGTTTTAAAGAAGTGGGTTGGACACGCATCGAAGCGCACCAATACTTTCTTAACCGACTGTCCATCAGCCTGGATAAGGATATTCTCTGGTAGTATAACTATACATATAAATACGATTTTGGCTAGATCATAGATTGTATCTATAGATTCTATTTTTGAACTATATATATATATATATATGTGTGTATATGTATATGTATATAGCAAATAATAAATATACGGACAGAAACCCTCAAATTCAAAAGTTCCATTTCTGATCCTTTCGTTGGTCCTGGTCCATGTTGTTGCTGAACATTTTTGTCACATTCAGGATTACACAAGCCAGGATAAAACGAAACTCCCGTCGTCCCCAGAGACGAGTCGAGAGTGAAGGACGTCGCTCGTAGTCTCGTCGTTGCTTTGGCACAATTCCAAAATCTCGCTTGGGATGAAATCCAAAAACGTTGAAAAGAAAAAAAGCCGTAAAGGAAATGTAGAGAAAAAAGGAGATAGAAGGGGAACGTTAAGCTCGACAACGCTACCACCGGGGTGGTGGCTTCCGTCGCGACGTCGTTCTCTATACGTCGACCATCTACGACGAACTACGATCTACGAAGACGACGTAGCACGCGTTTTCGACAACCGGGAGGAAATGACGTGCAATGAGGATAACCATGACACTTCGTATTTTAGGAACGTGAACGTAGCAATGAAACAAGTATGTATGTGTGTATGTATACATTGTATATACATACATATATAATATGTAAGGGATGATTGTACTATGTACACGTGGATACTTGTGAAATGGATAGAAGAGACACGTAAAAGGAAGAGAAATGTTGAAAACGAGGAATGCAAAAAAATGGCTACGAATGGATAGTGGAGGGGGGGGGGGGGAGGGCTGGAAGAGTGATAATAAAAAAAGTAAAAGGCCGGGTTCTTAAAAAACGTAACATATTCTATATTTAACAAACATTTTTTCATGTTATATTTACAACTCTTTCCTTCTTCGTTCCTTAACATTGTGTGTTCGTTTTAACGTATCGTCTTGAGTATTTACAATGCAAATTACAATGCGACGTCGGACGGAGTGATCAGCAGGCCGAATTCCGTTGCAAACTTCCCACCGTCGTACGGAGTATCTCGTAGTTGATGATAAATATATTTTGAGAAAAAGAAAGATTTTACAAAATATTTTTCAAATCTTCGTTTATACAGCGATATCAGAGTGAAATTACGGGGACGAATAACAAATTCCATAATTCTGAAAAATAATGACAATTTTAATGCAAATGAACGACTTGATAGCTATGAGGTAATCCGTAGCGCATGCGCATTGGTACACAGTGTATAATACCAAAACGAGGATGCGAAGTTTGCAAATTCGCAACGAGAACATAATTGTGTCTTCGCTAAAGCGCATAAGCCCATTTTTAACCGCATATGTTTTTTTTATAATTTTTCTTTTATTCATCGCCACTACGAAGTCACGAATCAAAGATTTCGTAATTTGCCTTTTCTATTTCTCTTATTCGTCCTCCTATTTGATAAACCGCTTTATTCCTGTGTAGCCAATATCTTTATTTTTCATTTCGTATTGCGTTAAGGTATAGTCTGTTTATGGTAAGTTAATACTTCCGAGCAATATATTAGTCGATTCTATACCTCTATTATGTATAACAGTAACTGTTTTACGTATCTTTATCAAACGCCACGGATCGATCGAAAGATGTTCCATTAGTGAAGAAAATTCTGTGGACATTATCAAAAGTGTTGACGACTCGATCGAAATTTTTAATCGTCTACGTAGATTCAAAAGGATCATGTATTTTTTCTTCTTTAATTGATAAATACGAAATTTTCAATCCCAGTGACGTCATAAATGGAACAAATAATCGAGGCGTCGATTACGTTTGTGTATAATAAATGAAAACTTGTTGCTAGAGAAATTGAATGAGTGAGTCCAGAGTATAACTGTGGGTGAGCCAAAGAGAGACAGAGAGGTGGTGAAAGACAAAGAAAGACACAGGGGGAGGGAGGGGGGAGGCAGAGAGAGAGAGTGAAAGTAAAAGAAAAAAAGTACTTAGAACTAACATTTGGCATTTCATTCTGTTAATTAAACTATTTCTTAGGAAATTATCTAATTCGACAACATTGAAAAACGGTATTAGTAAGGTATGTAGATATTTCCGGTATCGTACAAGAAATTGATTGACGCTATCGATTTTAATCACGTGCCTCGGGGATTTATGAAAAGTTTAATTGAAAAAAAAAATAAATAAAATAGCAAATTCGAATTGGAGAATATCAGATCTTTCTGAGCCACCTGCAAACCAAACGTGGAATTCGATGAGAAGGTATATGATAATCTTGTAAAGTTTTGTGGTTCGCATAGAAACCACCTGTCGTCGGTTCGAATTTCTTAACCAGTTTTTATATCGAATATCATCAATATGGCAGCTAGAGTGGTTTTACCATATGGTGAGTTGGTCGTATCGCTGTGGCAGGATGATGAAAAATTTGGAAAAGCTAATGGGATGTAAAATCCCCCCAAAAAAAGTAGTACCTACCGAGGCACGTGTATTGATAAAAAATCGATAAGGTCATAGGTCATTCCGCCCTTTTAATACGTGTACGTGTAGATGTCACGGTGTACGTTTATGCATGCACTTATATCACACAGGCTTTAATCGCCGGGCGCTCCCCCCCCCTTCTCCTATCTCCCTCTAATGCGGCTGATGAATTCGGCGCGCTAAAAGACACTCCGTTCCAGAATTATTTTTTATATAAAAGTCTATAACAATGAACAATGAAAATAACCTAGCTACAATGGTTCTTCGTGTGTGGTTCGTTTCCGTTAGTTTTTTTTTCTCTTCTCCTTCCTTCTCTTCCTTGATCTTCGTCTCATCGTACGTAGCAGCCACAAATGTTGACGCGGGTGTGTTTTGCTTTTTTTTTCCTTCTTCCCATTAGCGTACATCATGCTTATAGATAGCGTAGTCGTGCGTGGAGCGCGTTTCCGAGAAAAAAAACGGCGACAACATTGAAATGTTGTGTTTGTTCAACTAAGAAAAAAGTTTTCTTTCACAAAATTTTATGATGAAAAAAAGATTAGACTAAAAGAAAAAAACTAAAATCATTATGGTAGTCGTCGTTTTTGAATTTTCGCGGGGAAACGAGTACCGCGCACGCACGTAAGTTAGTCGTCGCAATGAAATACAATAAAGTTGCTTGACGCATGCGCATCTACGCGCTTGCCTATCCGTGATATTTTTTTTGTAGGATTTCCGCCAACGCTCGGCTTTTATCGGCTATCGTGAAATTCGAATATCGCGCAGGAACGTCGGATAACGACAGGATAAAAATTTATGTTTCTCTCATCGCGGATCACAAAACTGTGGTAACGGAGTTATAAGAAGGGTGAGAAAACTGTAAACTACGATTCACCCTAAGACGCAAGTCCAATCATAGAAACTCGTACAGACACATTGGATATAACGGATTCGTGGATATAACGGATTTTGGATGGATAGCTGGATGGATGGATGGATGCCCCGCAGACAATTCGTTACATCATTTAATTAATTACAGCGTCTCTTCTGGTCCTTCTAAATCGCGAAACAAAATGTTATTTACAAACAGAAACTTAAAGACTTCCTATCGCGGCGCGCATGCGCATTAACCAACACGGCGACACAGCGCCTCTCGCGGATATCGTACAAAACTAATTGGTTTATTAGAAGGTACGTTACTTTAATAATAATATTAACTCACTTTACGTCTTTTAGTTGTAATGCGTTATTACGTCTTCGGAAGGAGACGTGTGTACCTCTCACCATGTGAAATCGGCTCGATCGTCAATTCCTCGATTATTTTAATTAAGGAAAAAAGTCTCCACAAGCTCTACAAATACAATTCGGTTCATCCTACATATCCATAGTGGTCACGATGTTCACCGTTTACTGCCCATGGTATCCCCCTGTAACGTATAGGAAAATGGTATGGTACCTTCAACATCCTTTGCAATTTCCTTTATCAAGGATAACCGAAGGATCGTGAGAAAATCGCATAGTGTCCTTCTCTGCGCGAACGATGACAATTAATAAATCTGTATAAACTACGTCATTTCTGATTGCATATAAATTTTCTATACGCATTCACCAGACAAATTCTCGTGTATTTTGCACTTGAATTAGCCACAAAAATTCTTTCGAAACTTCACTGTACATCGTATTGCAACATTGCCCGTGTCATTTTATTATTTTATGCATGAATATATTTTCAATTTAAAAAATATATAGAGAGAGAGAGTTATTCACGACATACGCGCCACCTGAAGTCAGCCTGCCTATTTGATTGCTATGGTAGAACCACCGTCAGATGATTCACTGATTTTAAATAACCCTATACATGAAAACCGTAAAGAGACTCGTTTTTAATTAACCGTACACTAAAAAGATGTCCACGTCTTGATTAGCGGATTACCTCTGGTATAATATAATAAACTAAGAAAAAGAAAATAATATTCCTATTAAAATTCACTAATGTCCTAAAAATGTGTCCTCGTCCAACAACACTCGTACACAGACACATCTCATCACACTTTGGTCGTCCCAGCACAAGTCTCGTAAAGATTTTGCGCTGCTTACCGATACGTAACGACCGCCTTAATGAGGTACACGAAAGACAAAAAACCCAAGTAAGACCAAAAAATAAAAATATCCTTCAAAAAAAGGAAACAAACATGCACGCGAACGAAACTCCCACAGTCGAGCCAAGGCGAGTGGTATGGTTCAAGGAAAAAAATAATAACAACAATAATCAATAAAACAGCCTGGTTCACATGTAAGAACCTCCAAGTCGTTTTAAAAGTCAATGTGGGCATTTACCATTTTTTTTAAATACATCCAGCGACGAGCGAATGAAAAATGCAAATGATGGTATTAGTGCGTCCCCCCTTCTCCCCACCCCACTACACAACCCTAACGAGGTGCATCCGGAATTGGGCCACTTGCCGAGCATCCGGTCCTAACGATAATTTTGATAATGGCAGTCATGACGTGCTCCTCGTAAAGCCCGTGTTCACAAGGTGGTCGCATGTGTTCTCCTTTTTTGTCTCAAGTCTCTACCACACAGCGCGATGTATAAAGCGCGCATGTAACTTCTTTGATTTTCGTTATCCCTTTCTACTCCCTCAGGCCGAGTCTTCATATCGGCGAGTTACCATGCATCAGGTATACACGCGTCTAACGAGACACGCTAGGCGAAGTGTCGTTGACCAATAAGTAAGCAGTAATGCGCGTAGAGTCTTCGGATTTAGCAGAGAAAGAAAAAATAGTCCACATTCCAGTAACGCTTCAGCCTCCCAAGCCTGGGCATCGAATCTACGTGGACCGTTGTTTAGAGGAATCGCCATCAGCGCCGCCGGACCAAATAGCCGTTTAAACTGGGTGGAAAAATAGTTAGGAAGGAGGTAATTCACGACAATTTCTGCCTAATTCGAAACTGCCTTCTCAACGGGCACCGCAAATGAATGCAAATTGCTCAGTTGTGTATAACAAGCGTCGCTGCGTTTTTACATCTCTAAAAGCCTCGTTAAGCTTGGGAACGCTCGTTTCTCTCTCTCTCTCTCTCTCTCTCTCTCTCTCTCTCTCTCTCTCTCTCTCTCTCTCTCTTTCACTCTCACACACTCAATCTCCATCTCGTTTTCTCTCTTTTATGCTTTCCCTCCACAACAACGACTCTTTCATTGCACTACGTTTATCCGTAAAGATCAATTCTTCTTTGCCGACGGAACAAGACAATTTTGAGGTTATGAAAATCAATAACGTAACTTACACGAAACGCACCGCCAATGCTTATTGAGAATATTCCGGTGTCGCTTCTGGAACACATGGAAAATCTCGATCGCACGTTCTATTTACGCCCGAATGTTTGAAGTTACTATGAGAGAGGAGAGAAAAAGGAAGACGGTATCCGTCGTTGTACACGAATTTTTTTATCTTTTTTTTTCGGTTCCTACACATACACGCTGTACGCTGTGCCTATGCTACGTACCATGTGTGTACCAAGCGCGTTACTATTTCGCGCTGCGAGCGTCGCTGGCAGAACGCGAGCGTTCGTTTCTCAGAAGAAGTCTGCAGATAGCGGTTATCAAGGCAGCCACGATGGCCGACCTGCCTGTCGGCCTAAACACCGAGATATCGGTATAGCGCACGAAGACCATACTAACCTAACCCGTAGGCCTCCTCTATATACGCTCAGTGGTAACACGTCCCTACCTAAACTCTCTTGGCAACCATCTCCAGCTGTCTATCGGCCGTTACGAATTTCATTCCAAGTTCCCTCGAGCGAGAGCTTATGGTAATTTTTTTTCTTCAAGATTCTCCCGGTACCGTCGCTCCACTATATTGATACGTCCTAGTAAATTCCGGAAATGAAGGTTGTATTCACGGATTGAAAATGACTTTCGATTAGGTATTTGCAACCTGGTGAAACCGATGGATTTGAAAAATGTAAAAAAATTTTTTTATATATGTATACACATATCCAAAGTTAGGTTATAATACATTCTTTTTTTTTATGAGTTCATCAACTTTTTGAACGATTGATAAAAATTTATTTGAATTCTACGTGGATACTTCCACTCCGAACGTCATTATTACTGTTCCCGGAGTTCTACTTTATCAGTCAATGGTGTCAAAGAGCCGTTCATTCGTTCAATGTTCGGAATCGATCGTACGACAGATTATGTTCGTCGTCGCCGGCTTTAAGTTTCTTGCCTGAATTCGTTGCGATGTATATCGATACCGGCTGGCCGCTCGAGCATGAAAATACATCTGACAACTTTTGTCATTGTATTATGAAACTGTCTATAACTGTACTACAGGCTGCACGATAAGAGAATCTTTCATTGGCTGGTTCCCGGAAAATTATCGCCCTTTGAAATAATATTTATCTCTTGCCAACGCGACTATATCCGAGGCACATGACGTGCTGCGTACCTGCTTCGTTTTCAACGCACACGATTAAATGCGAGAGTTTAACGTTTATACAAAAATATGAAATTCGAAATTGCATCTAAGCTTGGAGTAAGGCTGTATTGATAAAAAAAGTATGCAATTTTTTTTTCTAGCTTTAGGTCATTTCTCAATTTCTCTTTCTACCTCATTTCATACTTACGTCTCTGTCGCTAGGACTTTTGACGATATAAAAATATTTTACAACTCAAGTTTCACGTTAAAAAGAAAACCAAAACTTTCTCGTCTCCTCGTCGGCGACCTTCCAACCCCCTATCATCCCCCTTACCACCCACTAAGCGCAGCCAGGACCAATTCGCCCGAGTTTTCACCCCGTCGTAAAGTTATAAAATTCCCAAAGTTTTGTTTCTTTTCGCGAAAAAAAAAGTGACAACAAACCTCCCTACTGCAACCCCACTGACACTTGTTCAATCTGGGATTGGATGAAATGCAATTTTTTCTTAAAGTGTATCCTAACCACTTTGACCACCCGATCATACTAGGTTTACATACCGTTGCTGTATGATATAGTAAACAAAAAATTATTTTCTCAACATTCACTTTTTTTTTCTCTTTCGTATCTACTAATTATTGGTCAAAATGAATTTATTGCCAAGGCACAAAAATATTTTCCTAATATAGGATTCTAAGCGTATTACACAGTTTAAGCACACGCATGCACAGGCTGCTACGGTCGTTCGTAGGACGACTTTCGAAACCACGAGAAACTGTTCCCAAGGTCCCCCACGTGGAAGTATTAAAGGCCAGACTTGTACGTAGACAACCAAAAAGATTCCGAACGGTATAACGTTGAAAAAAAAAAGTACCCCACGCCGTGAAATAATTATTTGCATGCCTGCCCTCGACTCCCCCCCCCCCCTTCGCCCTCAAGAAAATTCAACGAGTCGTCAAAGCGATAGACTAAAGACGAACGTCGTAACCCGTTGACTCTCTGATACTTTACGTACTGCCATTGTAATTGATTGTTACAATTATTATGGAATCGGGACAATTGCACTTTCGTGCAACGTGGAACAATGACTATACGAGTGACAAGTAGACGCTTGGAATTTTACATGTAATACCCCCTTAACGCTCTGAGCGCATCCCCAATACGGAAAGTTCTGAATGATAACAGGAGAAATGTAATTCAACAGGTTATCTATTCTTGAAAGATATAATTGACGCAAAATTTTTATATTTCGCACTGACTATCTCGAATCATTTTTCTTTTCCTCGATTCAATCCCTCAATCCAAGCTAGGAAAAATAATAATTTTCACAATAAGGATTCAAGAGAAATGCACTCCCACGCGATGCACCAGAAGGTGTCGATTCGTAAAGGCACAAGGGCCGGTGAGCATCGA
Organism: Calameuta pygmaea; assembly: GCA_031762395.1. Lineage (NCBI taxonomy): Eukaryota > Metazoa > Arthropoda > Insecta > Hymenoptera > Cephidae > Calameuta > Calameuta pygmaea. The sequence continues at coordinate 2,376,829 of JASANN010000249.1, forward strand.
CCTTGTACACTTTTCTATGTACGTGCATGGTGTGTGTGTGTGTGTGTGTGTGTGTATGTGTGTATGTATATATATCCTTACTGGTGCCAAGGCACAGGCACAAGGAACATGTATATAAGGGGAGCCCAGGGTGGCAGACAATGAGTAACGGGTCTATAGTCAGGGGTTGAACGTGAGTCCGGGGAACCCCCGTATCTCCAATCGATTACAATAGCACCTAACCTAGGATATATATATATATATATATATATATAAAGAGAGAGAGAGAGAAGAGAGAAGAGAGTCGTGCAAAGTTTCCTCCTTTTCTCGACCCTTCCTTCCCTTAGGCTGCCTGCCTGCCTGGTTGCCTCTATTCGGTTCGGTTCGACTCTACTCGCACCCGCCGTCCCCCGTCAAGGGTGGTTACGACCCTTCCCTAACGTAGCTCTACGCAGCCCTACATTCGCCCCTGCCCACACATAACCCTAGACTCTATATGCTCTTCATCCCTCTTCTTTGCCGACCATCACATTCACATAGGCAAATGCAAGCAGAGGGAGAGCACCACCCTTATGGCTAGGATAGCTCTTGCCACCCTCGCAGCATCCGTGGCTTTGAATTTCGTATGAATTTGCCAGTAGGATTAATTCAACTATTTGTCAGTATACTGAAGAACCTAGCGAGATATCCGTACGGTCTGCGGATGACACTGTGAACGGGACTTGAGGATTGGTTCGTGTATACAGCTTCTTGGGAATCGCCGTAAAAGTTTCGGTCAGATTGATTTTAAGGATTGCGAATGAGAGAGAGGGGTGAATTTATATATATATATATATATATATATATATTTTTTATCCGCTGGCATTACTTTGAAAGAGGTTGACATTGCTCGTTGAATTTTAGTGGGAAGATTAAAACTGCAAGAGTCGAAAAGGTTTTAAGCCGTGTCCACACTGACTCGGGTATACATATAGAAAAGAAGGTAGGTCCAAAGGCGCTGGAGCACTTTGAAATCCGACAGAAGTAAGACAGTCGTAGGACGGAGGGGGCAAAGGGCTGCTGGGAAGTTTTGAATGAAGAAACTTTTGGAAAACGACGCAGGGCCAACGCCGACGCTCTCCTTCGCTGCGACGCAACTTCCCGTCCGACGAATAATACACTGGCGCCGCGTATCTTTCCCACGCAGATAAGAACTTTCGATTAAGTTTATTTATTACTACGAAACGTCCTATCTAGACATCCGTTAATTCCTTTCGTTTTGCTTCCTACATAGCCTTCTGCTACGAGATGTTTCACTGCTGCTACAATTTTCTTTGTTCAATTTTTTTTTCTCGAGTTTACTGCAAGAGTCAAAATTACAGTCCTCTTAGACTGACATCCAACTTTTTGGCAGGTTCCCAAGCGACTCGATTGAACGAAAATGAACGTTGACGATTATACCGATTGTTAATTTTCTTGATTAAACGTTTAGTATCCGAAGAGAAGCAGGACTGTTTGGAGAATACCTCGTGAAAAATGCTGATGCAAAAAGAAAGTTAACCGACCGAAAGAAAGTATCGAGCTGTGTACACGAAACGTAGGTGGAGTTTTTTGTATGGACCCGTATAAAAAGAAGGAGGCCTTAGGAGCCCTTTTTCTCGCGGCTTTGATATTCGAGGACGGAGTTTTATTTGTGCAAGACGCCTCTCGGGCACGGGTTTTGGCCTGGAGGCCGCCGGGTCTAGGTAGACAGTTGAAATTCAGGTTCCCGTGAGCTGGTCTGCTGCAAGCGAGTGGACCAAGCCTTTAGCCCTTCGTCGCTTCGGGCCGTCTCGGGAATGCTCGGGTACAGTCGCCTCGAAAAATTCTCCGAGGCCAACGGGACGAACGGAACGCACTTTCCTTACAATTCCCGGAAAAAGAAGGTAGAAGCCCCCTTTACGAAAAGGACGAAACACCAAGTCTCATTAAGGTACTAGATAAGTTATCGGATGAGTGATATATATGAACTTTTAAAATGTAAATAAACGAAAATCTAATCTCAAACGAGTAACAGTACCAGCAGTCATATTAAATTTACCGTATTAATTCGTACAAGGGATATTTTGCAGCCAGTCGTTCTTTGTCCTGAAGTTTACGAAAAGACAACGACGCGGCCGTGCAGACTTCGAGACGGCTGGAGTCCGGCGTTCGTTTTCGCAAGAGGTTCAACCTTGCCAAGTAAACTTTCGACTAGACCAGTAGACAAAAAAAAAGCCTGCGCTATCCTAAGGCTAGCTTCGATGAAGCGATAAATCTCCGCGAGAAATTTTAACCCAAGACCCCGATTCGAATGGCGCCAGATTTAAATAATCCTCATTACGTTAATTGTGACTATAGGTAATATCAAAGCCTAGCCAGGCTACTGCGCATTCGAAATGCTTTGGTACTAACCAGGTCAGTGCAGAGACTGTAGTGTTTTTATTTATCCCTCTCGCTGACGGAAGTCTCCACGTTACCGGAAATTCATGAAGAATTCATGCATTATTCGTTGACAGTCATAGAGAATGATTCATAAAATTCTTAAATCGACCCAACAATACTTCCTAACGTTCGTGTTACAATGCTGGGTCGTTGCACGACCTACATACACAATACTGAACTTTGAGCACACAGAATACAGGGAAGTAAATTCCCCTGTAGTCTGGAATTACAGTGTGGCCAACGTGTAAGAATTGTATGAAATTGAAAATAAAAGTCTGACGGTGAAAATTTACAGATTCTCTAAGCTTTACTTTTTCTTTTTTTCTTTTGCAAGGTGTTTCACACAGAATGCGTGTCTATCTACTCGCTATGTCCATTCTGTCACTTATGGTAACTTTTCAGTTTGAACTTTCTCCTATACCGTACCATACCACAGTAGCTACAAAATTACATACGCTACAGTACATAATTATTACCATAGGCATCCGCTAATTTTCCAACGTTTCCGGCGCGTGGATTGAGAATACAGCAAAAAAAAATTGAAAATAAAAATGGCTCACGAACGTCCTCGGAGTCGTTCGTCAAGCAGCAGAATCAAAGTGTGAAAATGGCGAGTCTCTTGGCTCCGATGTACGTGAAAGTTTCGAAAGTACCAGATTATATACATCGAGGTTCTAGCAGATAGGACACGCAAGAGATTCGTCGATCCTTCGTCCTTAAAATTTAAGAATACGAAAGGAGCTCGAGGAATCTTTTTTTAAACATTTTCTCTTTTCTCAAAGTTTCCTTCGCGAAAAACTTCGCTACCCTTACCGTGCATGTCTTCCTCTGTATTATCCACGTCCTGGATATATTTTTTTTGTTTAATTCGTTGAAACGTGAAGAAGCGTCACTGTGGATGCTTCTGATATTTTGTCAAAATTCCATCAAGAAGCACGATCGATCCTTTTGGTGCGACGAATCCTGCTTAGTAGTACGTATCCATGTGTATCCGGTTGGCACGTGCGCGTCGAAGGATCACAATGTGCAACCGGAAGTGATCTCAGAAAAAAAACCGTTCACGGGAATACCATGTGACAAAAGTCGAAAGAAAAGAATAAAATCGTAGCGCGAAATGAGAAACATAACCAACAAACGTAGACAAAAACTATAACAGAAGTAACACCTACAGGAACCAGAAGACCGATGATTAATGATCCCGGAAGTCCTTTGCAAACACATTCGATTTTATATCAATCGACTGCAACGAGTCGAATCGATGATCACGCGCGTCTTGGTTTATCCATTATTTTTCTCCGATACGGAAAAGCACGAAGGATCCTGGATCCGGTATCAGAAATACGAAGGAGGAATCGAAGATATGGATGGACGAGGATAATTTTTTCTTTTCGTAAAACTCATAGGCGACCACGAAGAACACGTTACCCCGTTTTAAATCGATTCGCACTAAGATCAAGAGTAACGAGAACTCGAGCTCACTTCCTGGTTCCGTGGTACCACGCCCCTTCCTGGCTCACTCCGAAATCGGACAAAGGAATTTGAAAAGTAAGGTCTTTAAACACTAGAGTCTCTTGGAGAATGCCATCACCGCACGTGCCATAATCCAAGGTTCAGTATACTCAGCTGGGGTAGCTTCATGATCCTCTCGAGGCCGCTAGTCGTTATCCTCGTGCATCCGTAGAGATCGATGCACTTGAGGTGTTTCATGCTCTCGGCGATGGTATGAAGACCCTTGTCAGTGAGTCTGCTGCACTGTCCGATGTTGAGGGTCTCGAGATCATGAAGAGTCTTGGCGATCTTGCAGATGCCCTCGTCGCTGACCTGGCACGCGGAGAGCGACAGGGACTTGAGGTTGAACAGACCCTGAGAGATGTGAACAAGAGCCTGATCGCCAATTTTATCGCAGAAGGAGACATCGAGTGATGATATCCTGCTACCGCCTTCCGCGAGGTAGGCCATCCCGATGTCCGATATGTTGTCGCACGACCTCAGGTTCAGTTCGCGCAGACTGGGCATCTTGGCCAGGTGCTTCAGGCCTGAATCCGTTATGGAGACGCAGAACGAGAGGTTGATGGACTTGAGCGTTGACAGCCCAGCGGATACGTGCCTCAGGGCCTCGTCACTGAGCCTCTGACAGTCCTGAAGTCCAAGATGTTCCAGCGCGAGGTTACCGTCGGCAGTTTCCCGGTTTAGACCAGCCAGATGAGCGATGCCCTGGTCCGATATATGCCAGCAGCTCCTCAGGTCGAGTTTCTTCAATTTCTGGAGTCCCCAGGCGATGAGCAGCAGACCCGTGTTGGTGATGTTACAGCAACCACCGAGCTCGAGTACCTCGAGATTCTTCAGGTACTGCGCTATCCTGCCCAAGGACGCGTCGGTCACCTGCTTGCAGAGCGACAGATTCAGCTCGGTGAGCGATGGGAATTCCTGGTAAAGGGCGTTCGTCAGCCCGGAGTCTGTGATGTTGTAGCATCCGGATAGGTTGAGAGCCTCGAGGTTAGGGACACCCTTTATCACGTCCCCGAGTCCTCTTCTGAGTGACAATACCTGGACCCTCTTGACGCCCCGTCTAACCAGGCTGGCGAACAGAGCCGGTGCCTGCTTGCGAAGATGAAGTCTCGCCTCCACGCCCCGCCAGACCGACCTGTGATACGCGGCATCCCTCCACGCGGCGCACACCTGTGCCGCGCGACCCTTGTCCCGCACGTCGAGGTAGCTGAAGATCAGGGCAAGGATCTCCGGATAGAGGCTGGAGATGTGCGTACTCGCCGGCGACGTTCCACCCCTCGGTAAGGGTGGCAGTTGCCGCGATATACCCTGTATATAGCTCGAGAGGTTGGTCGTAGCTCCTGTCGCATAGTGCGGTGCGCTCGCTGGAACGTGAGCTACGGTTTGACTGTGCGGCGTCGATATCGCCAGGTGCGGCTGATGCAGGTGGTAATAGTGACCTGGTCGATGTATCAGGGTCGTACCGCGTGTTGGCGGCAGCGCCGGAAGTTCCGTCATCAACAGCTGACTCTCCTCCATGTCGAGGCGACCACTAGGTACACGAGGCAACGTCGCAACGGTTTCCGGGCATAATAGACGGGCCACGATGACGGCTCCTTGGGGTTTCGAGAACTTTACGTCTCACCACCGCACTGCTGCGACGATGACGTCTGCGATCTTCCAATTATTTTATCCACCTTTGACCCCCACCCCCCCACCCCACCCCGCTGGACGACCGTGGAGAGCGGTCACGCTCTCACCGATTGTCCTTCCTAGATCGATACTTGTATCGTTTCCTTCGCATCGGAACGAGACCTTTTATTCCTACACAGTCTCGTTTTTTTAATTTTCTCCAGTTTGTCTCCTCGGCGATTACGTTATCGACAGTTCACAAAACCCCACGTCACGCACTACTGTGCATCGAGCTAGTTACACCAAATATATATATCCAGACTAAAAATCATTCTCTTAGACACAGGAATTCACGCTCTGACCTCCGTTCACCTCACTTCTACAATCCTTGTCTCTGTTGCTGGCTTCGATATCTTCAATTTTATTCCATTAGTCACAAATTCTCACCAGATAGTAAACATACTGGCTGTTCACCTTTCTCTACAGCCATGCGTCACCCTTTTCAAACTCGTCACGCTAACCAAACATGGAATAAAACATTCACAGCGAACGAGAAACAATAAGAAAATCACTTCAGTCCCGTAGGCTCGGCTTTATCGTTAGATCGTTACTTAAGCTCAGAGAATAAGTAAACGCAAAAGTGAAAAGAAATGCGCGCGAACGAAAGGCCGAAAGAATATTACGCCACGTAACACCAATGTATAACGGAAACACCGAGCGCGACAGCAAATGTCTTCCACGTGGATGTGTTACTACCGAAGAAGTTCAACCTTGCGCGTATCGTGCGGTCACTCGTAGAACACGATGAGCGACATAGCACCGAACTGAACGGGTGCGCTTCCAGTCGCGGACTACGTTCCAGTTCAAAGTTAGATGCCGCGCGCGAGCCGGGCCGTGGGGCGTAACGGGGGGTAAGGGCGGAGACAAAGTCGGCCGTGCGACGTTATTATTGGTAGAAGCGTCTCGAGGCCGAACCACGTGACTCAGCCGACGGATATCGATTCGGGTTGCGCTGCGGCGGCATTTTTAAGTTTTCGCTCGGGGGGGCGGGGCTACGTTCTCTACACCACGCTGTGCCCCCCTCCCCGGCACAAGGCGGCTCGCTTTCTCTCTCTCTCTCTGTCTCTCCTACTATACATACCTTCCACGATCGTGCTTCGATAACGTCGATTGATTTTTTTTATATACACATATTTTTCCTCTTATACTTTTCTTACTGCTACCACTACTGCTATTGCTATTTTTTTTTCATTTATTACGTATAATATAAATACTCAATCATTGCATAGCACAGTACTTATAATTAATTTAGGTTAATTTTACATTATATAGTATTTACTCTACGAAATCATAATTTTTTAAAATCTAAATATATATATATATATATATGACTTCCGGTATCAGATGACCTAAGAACGTCCACGTTTTGCACGTGCCTATATCTATAACCACTTTTCCAAGTGTTTGTACATCTATAATTTTTTTTAATCTAAATTTTATCTTCCTGGGATATCTGGTATCTGTTTATCTTTTTATCTAATTTACATTGTGACTTATCTCAAGTAAATATACAAGATCAGATCATACGGGCTGCGTCCTATATTGAATTTTGTCAATTTTTGCTACACTGTCTATATATATATATATATATATATGTGTGTGTGTGTGTATTTGTGTGTGTTATCAATTGTTCAAGTTACTTTTCTGAGACCATAGAGTTTTTATTACGTATCTAAGATTTGACCTGGTAAAAGAACGGAACTCGAATGAATTTAATGAACCGCGCAGTCGCTATAACAGCTATGTCATTCGATAAAACTTTTTATCAGTTGCGTGTGTCCACGATGCGTCTATCCTCTATATTGCCAAGGCAACGTCCTGGAACTCCGAAAGATGCTTCACGAAATTGCCGTTTAAGGAGAAACGCGACGCGGGACTTCGTCGTGGATCGATACACGTTTAAGGAATACAACGAGCGAGTAAATTGAAATGGAATTACCAACCTGCAACATCATCTTATTATATACATATACATATACACACATATATATTATATATATCAATATATACATATTGGTAGAAATCGCTAGTCCAACGGAGAAAAACACGAATTTCCAAATTCTGTTAAAATCCTTAAACAGATATTAAAAAAAAATGTAACCCCACATCCTACTGGCCCCTTAAAAAAAAGTCGAGCATGTAAAATAAAAAAAAAAAAAAAAATTCATAAAAATATTTTATAATATCCGAAGTTTAATTATGCTGTAATCATTGAAGATAATATTAGATAGGTTTGTCCTATAACATCTATACGTAAGGTATCAGCAATGCTGATTCCCTATAAGCATCCCATAAACCGCCTATCTGAATTTAATCATACAGAGGTACTGCTCAGCGTCACTGGCTCAGACGTCACCATTGGATATCTCGTTAGTAGCTTCAAACATGAAAATCAAGGTCAACAATAATATATGACGCAATATATGCAAAAGGCCTAAAAAACGCCTAGACGATATACCTGAATCAGCCGTTGACGTTGATTTCATAGAAAATTCAAAGGAGTCTGGAATTTCGATGCTCAGCGGTGCATACGGTTCTCGGAAGATTCGCCCGTCTTAATCCTCTCACTAATCCACAGCCAGTAGCTGGGCTACCAGGTAGCGAAGTTAGGGGAAGATACGTCATTGAAATAGAAAATGGAATAAACTGAATATAAGGGGATGACGTGCGTCATAGTGATAAGATAAGAGGAATTGCAATTACATGTGGGAGGGGGGGGGGGGGGGCGAAAAGAAAAATAATGGGTTAGCAAAAAATTATTTTTAAAATATTTTGAAAAAAAATTAAGGTACACGTGTGACAGACAGTGGCGCGGGACTGTGCCAACATGGTAGGAACTGGCCTTACGTAGAATACGAGAATGTATATTTATAATGATCGGGATTTGCATACCTGGTTGCTCGACGAAATTTTAAAAGTATACGGTACGATTGGGTTACAGGATTAGATGAGAGGAACAGAAACGAAAAAAGAAACTAGATAAGGATATAATAAAAATGAGTCACGTGAATGTATATAGGGCCTTGGAGGACCTTACACATATACTTTTATCCTACTCTAGGTTTTGGGTCCTACAGGTATATTCATCCTACATATCTCAGAAGGTTTCAGACTGTCAGTTTTGTTTCGCCTAGCAGGGATGCAGGCGTAATTGAAACGACTCTATTCGTAGGTCGACCTGCTGCCATTTACTGACCCTTTCCCTTTCTCTCTCTCTCACTTTATCTTTCGGTTCGTACGTATCGATGGGAAGAGAGAAAGAGAGGAGCTGCGAGTGAAAAAGAAGAAAAAATTACGTTGATCTTCTTTGGTATCAGTTGGTATAGCAGATCTGCTCTATGGAAACGTATATACATATGTATAACGTAGAAGCAGCCATATAACAACAGCTTACGGAGCAAATGATTAATTTCATATATCTACCACCCGTGGAGTTTTGTCTTTTTTTTTCTATTTTAGCTTTTACAAGACCCACTGTCCCACTCTTGTGATAAATCGTACAGGTTATCTACTATATGGGTCGATATAGGTGTCGATATGACACTGAGATCGACCTCCGTTGTCATAAGTTTTATTGGACACGCGGTATATACTTGCACTTAATATAGATGGCGGTGGAGTAATATTTTTGAACGTGTTTAAATAATTTGAAATACTTTGAATCGTTTTGATAATTTATATAAAAAAAGAGAAAAGATTTTTTTTCAAAAACTTTCTTCATTGTCATTTCTATAGTATGGAATATTAGGCGGCTTGGGCCATCTGTCCATTCCTCGAGTACTGCGTGTCTTTAAAGAAATTTGTGAGTTACTTTATTTTCTTTTTTTGCGTTTTAACCTCCTCGAGCCTCAAGATGACTTCCTAGATAAGATACTCGTGTTTGCTCGTACGAGTCGCTGTCGAGTTTCATGCTGCAAACGTTTCACGGTGGGCAACGTATTGCCAGCCCTGATGGCGACCTTATCATTCCCGGGGAGATACCTTATCACACGCCTCGCGCTGACCGACCCATCCTTACTCTTCGTATTATTGCATACCGTGCTTCGTTTTCTTTTTATTCTTCATTACCTTCGTTCCTCTTTCATTTTATTCCGACCTAAATATAGTCTGGTAGCTTATTTTCTGCACGACCAGATAGAAACGCAACGGAAATATTCTTGGGTAACGAATTGGGATCATCTTTAGCTTTGGGACTATAGAAAGTGATAAACAATAATTATTTTACGCTGTAATGCGTTAATGATAATGAGTAATTCGAAAATTCACTCAAAAGCTTATGAGACGATTGGAGAATATTTTTTCATGCGAAACTAAAGTTATATTCTTTATCACTTTCCCGAAGACGGGTTTCTTATTTTCATGAAATTTGACCGTGCTGCCATCTAGTGAGATTATTCCTAGGCTGGATAAGTAAATTTCTACCTTATCGGCGCTTTAGCAATCCAGACAACATGCATGTCCAAGTCATCTTTAAGATGCCTCAGAGACAACTTCTGTGCCATTGGACGTCTTCAGGACGACTTTTGGACATTATTTGTTGTCTGGGTCTCAGCTTACCTCAAGTTTCCACAAGATAACGCTAGTCAGAGATCACGCAAGAGATACAGCAGCGACCATGTTTACCGACGCGCGAAAAATTACATTTCCATAAAAAAAAGAGTATTTTTAGAATCGGTACCATCATAATCAAGCGAGCTTTAATTGTCGAGATTAGCTAATCAGATGCCCGTATTCCCGTAAATTTCGGTTCTGTTTGACTAATCTCGCTGGTTAAATCACGGTTAGCTTTAACGTAACCGACCCTCAATCAGCAGTCAGTAGCAAGTGGTAAAAATCTGGAAAAAATGAAGTACCCTGTTTCTCGTATTTATGCTAGACTTTTCCTGTGTTCGAAGGAATTTTTTGCCCTGACAACAAGAAAAACCTTAAGGCTTCTAATTGCGAATTTAATAAAGCATCATGGTGGATATACCTTTGCTTTGAAATTTCTTTGAAGCGCGCAAGCAGTCCAGAATGTTTGAGAAATGCTGGAAGCCTTTGAGATTTTGTGTTGCCCTTGTTTGCCGAGCTGATCTCGTGGATGCCGAAATAATGACACTGTAATGAAAGAAAAACATTGGAAAGGTTTATAAAAAAAAAGTCTAATGATTTTTAACTTCAAACAAATCGTCGTATACTACAATAAAATTACACGTTTTGTAATATTTCTGTTGTAAATAAACCATCAATTTCCGGTAATAGTCTTATTGGCCATCACTGTATCGATATTGTGTCATTATTGCCAATTTATTGAAACTCTATATTATGAATATTATATACATTTATAAAATTCTACGATCCCCGTGTCTACATACTCGTTACCCACTATGGAGTTGCGTAACAAATATGATTTGTAATCATTGATTAAATTTTCCCATTAAGAATATAAAATCTACTGGAAGCAGGTGACGGTAGGTTAATGCAAGGTTAATTCGCTATGGCGAATTTCACCTCTCGACATTCATACGAAATACAATAATAAATTATAATTTCCGGCGCAATTCGCATAACGATCTTACTATATATTACTACATTTGCACATTTACGTGAAAACCAAACGAGTATTGCTATGCGTTATTGTTAGTAGAATGATATTCCTATAATGATCAGTTATTATTTATACACCCTGTAGTGTCCTAAAAGATTTTTCACACTATCCGAAAGATTTCTCATTCTAGTATTACACCAATTAATTGGATTCGAATATACATATACGATTAAAAAACAATATTCGAATTATAATAAAACTAATAGAATTTTTGATGAATAATTAATTATGTAATTATTAATTTCATGTTACAAAGTACAAGGGACTCGACTCGAAAATATGTAAAATCTCAAAATGAACTAAAAGGGAAATCCAAAGACATGTACACGTCCATAGTACTATGTAATTTCTACGATTCCGCCGGCTTTCTAATGGATCAGACTAATATTACTTATTCCTGATCAAATCTCGATCTCGTGACGTCATAATCCGCAGTACCTAGAATTGGATTTAGGAACACAGCCTCGGTCGATAATTTGACCTACGTATGGCTGCTACTTGGGCTTCTTTGACACCAAATTTCTACAAGATGCTTAATCTGTTATCTTCCGTCAATTGGAATACCATTCCTAGGGATATATTTTTGTTTGTCGATAAAGTCGATATCTACTTCATACATTTACCTAGCTCGATTGTCTACCATGAAGAGGTGTCTACCTTACCGACGCACTTATGGTACCTCTGGTCTATGGACCAGGAACATTCAGCGTTCGATAATTGCATTTGACTTATAATAGGTCGTTATGAGAGCCTCGCAACAATATCGGAACTCGTGTTATACGGAGAGTAATTACAGTCTAGTGAAATTCGATGAAATTGCCAAAATAGATTGTGAAATATTCGCAATGAGAATTGCCGTGTAATTCCCATTAAAGACCGGTTATTACAGATCGAAAATGCTTAATGGCAATTTGCCCTGAGGATTAAAAAGATTCTTTGACATTACGAAGTTACAACATTACATTCTAATAATCGTCTGTACCGATCGTTTAAGAATTTACGATTACAAAGTTTGACTACATTATCATTTTCCATGAAAATAATGATCTGTTCTTATTCGTTACGTAAAACGAGAATATACGTATATCACTTAAATGACATTAACCTATTAGTTTATTCGACGCTCAGCATACCGTAGATCTTTTTTTGAAATTTCAACCAAACAATTTTAAAATCTCTATTTTCCATTTGACCTCTCTTAAATCTGTCGAATGGTAATTTTAGGTAGACTGTACCCCGAGGGGGCACCTGGCCCCTAAACACGGACTGCACAATACGTGATGATAGGGCCCATTGTGGGGTCTTCGAAGGGCCACTATAGGCCTAATATAATTCAAATTACACAGGAAATGGCTGCCGTCTGGGAAACCCCACCACCCTGGAGGAATGATTTGACGAAGGAAAAAAAAAGGAACGCAGAAGGTAGAAGAGTCCAAAGGTAAAACGAAAGCAGATAAAGGAAAGGGAAGTTAGGTGGAACCTCTTACCCTCATGAGAAAAAAAAAGAGAAATCACAACGTAAAGAATGCCACTTGCACTCGGGGTGAGAAAAACAAAATTCCCTAGCGGCCATAGATTTCGAGGAAGGAATAAAACCATACTATCAATAAGTATACAGGAGGAGGCCGAGGACTGCGGTCACAGGAGGGAGGCACAATGTCTTGATATTAATTAGCTTCCATGGTGGACCTGATTGAAATTGATGATCCGCAGTTAGGGGTAAAAATACAAATAAAGCCCCCTCCCCCCTCCTCCTTTTAATCAAGCCCTTCTCTAGGAGTCCTTGCTTAATGAAAACGAAATGCATTCCAGCCACGACGAGATTAATGCTGCTTTGTAACATTTAAATCACCGGGTATTAATTATCCGTTCGCCAGATTAGCCTTTATCTCGTTTAAGGGTCCCAGAGGATAATCAAGATCCGAATTTCAAGAGCCACGCATTCTACATAAAGATGACACTTTGTCATCGTTGCCTGCATATAACCCCTACTAAAATTCCATTGTCAAAAAAAAACAATTACCCCTATTAAATTTTACGTTATGAAATCCAAATTTGTAATGAACCGTGCAACACTGAAATAAAAAACCAATCCGACAAGCTTCGCATGCCATACCGGAAGTTTTCTTGGTAAAGTAAATATTTCACCGTCAAACATGGCCGACAAAGCCGTCCGAGCACAAACAGAGGAAAAAATTGCAAAAGCAGTTTGCACTGTAACGACAAAGACGTGAACGGAGAAATTTGAAAAAAAATATTTTGACAAAATCCGCCATATTGGTACGATCGAGTAGAGCCAAAGCTATTATAGTTTCGCAATGGACTGTACAACATGCAACCCTTTTGTCCTAGTCGTCTTGACGCAGGCAAAATGCTCACTTGCATCCCCTTTCTCTATTTCTCTCTCTCTCTCTCTCTCTCTCTCTCTCTCTCTCTCTCTCTCTCTC
>JASANN010000249.1:2400069-2465744 GCA_031762395.1 Calameuta pygmaea
CGCCCCGCCCCCGCCCCCCCCCCCCCCGAAAAGTGGTAATTTCACACAGGTACGATAAGGAACTATATTCCTGGCAAAGATCGGTCCTGTATGCATATTTCTATATCGTATATAAATAGCGTAGTTTACGATGGCATAAAGTCAGATTACCGATACTCCAAGTGCGTGTAAAATTCTGCAAAAACCTCACAGGCCCGGGCACTGCTTGTGCAATCGTCCTGTGTGGGATAATCTTTATGACGGCGCTTAAGCTCGAACTCGAAACGAACGCGCGTCATTGGACGTATCGACAAGGTAGAATACGTCGATAACTCGTAGTTTCGTGAAATCGTAATCGCACGGGATCGAAACAACATGGCGGGAGCGAGGGAACAATTTTAAAGCGTCGATGGTCAATTTCGTGGATTAAATTAATATAAAAGTTATCGTGCGGGAAAAGTATGACGTCGTTAAGAGATCGGAACACAAACGACACTTTGGAATCGTCCGCCACCTTTATTTACAGTATCATAACGAAGGTGCTAAGGATTCGATAAAACGTCAAGATGTTTATTGAAAATAACCTTAAGTCAGTTGTCGCTCGGGTTATCGATAACGGCACTCCAACGATTCTTCATACGACGTCATCTTGCGTATTAGAACCTCATGTTTGGTCTCGTCAAAAAATTTTAAATGAAAACGAAATAATATATTTAAGGGATTCGTTTCGAATTTTTTTTTAGAATACAAGATTTTGGATTCGTCATAATTAAAAAATTTTTTTTCAAAATTTTACCTGTGATAACTCGTCAAAATGTCTCGAGTTATTTTGAAGTACCCTTTTTTTTTTTTTTTGTTAACCCGTAACCAAATTCGAGGGAGCTTTTGTCCGAGGACCATGAAAGGGATAGGGGCGAGTGGGGGAAGAAGGCAAGGCTCAAGAGGAGGTCTTGACGTTGTGCTGGCTTGACATTAGTGGTTTCCGCCCAGGCAGCGTCTGGGCGGCCCTTCACGCTCTCTCATCAAATATTGACAAACAATTATAAACTTAACGCCCGTGTTTAAACCGTTAGCTTGGCGTTAACTCGTACACCACTCGGTTCCTTCGAATTTTTATAACCTGGCGCATAGTAGATGCGCTTGCCTTGGCGACTGTTTAGGTTAGGTTTATTCAATCCAATATATTTTATCGAAAATCTGACTAGAAAATAAATTACGGTCGTTCGTACCATTTCCTTCTTGATAACGCTAATGGAATTACGTATATATATATAGATACTACAGTATTATATATATATATATATATATATATATATATATATATGGTATAAAAAAAAGATTTCTTTGGTTTCTAGGTAAAAATGGCGTTGTATACGTGGCTACTATTTCTCATGAGAATATACCTCGCTCTCGCCGCTTCCACTGCATCAGGAACTTGGATGTGAGTATTATATATGGTCTATTTGTTATCATATTATTATCAGTGTATACGGATACGACGGGTTAGAAGATTTTTTTTTCTCTTATTTCCCATCGTTAAGCCTCTCGTTAGCTTAACGACTGTGTTTAATGACAAATAGGACAGTCTGTGTCGATACTAGTTTTTTGATACGACTAGAATGCATTGTACGAGATGACATATCATTTTTCATTGCGTAACAATTATATACGTTATCTCGGAACATTCACTTATCAATAATCCATTTACGTTCTCAGAAGCGATTCAGCAAGATTGCAATTCGATCGTGAAATTAACGTACTCAGCCGGCCGTATGCACTTCGGCCTACGCAAAGTGACATTAGCCAACCTGCTTATTACCGTGAGTACGTGGGAGCAAAAATTTTTTTTTTTAAAAGTCTCACTCATCAACGTGAAAATCTTTGAGTCGATATATAAAAATAAATTTTCAATCCCAAAAAAAACCAAAAGCCAAAAAAATTAATTCAATAAAATTTCTGATCTTTCACACACTAATTCAACACCGATAACGTAGAGTCTGTCTTAACCTACCCTTATAGCTATCCTAAAGGTTTTCAGTATATGCATACGTTACTTTCATGGACTTCTACGTCCTTTCTTCGGTCTCTCTAGAACAGGAAACCCGAAAGGCCCCAAAATCCGTGTCGAAGGGATTGGGGCAAGCTGCCTCATGGCTTTTCTACGTCGAGAAACGTTTCCTTCCAGAGTCTTTCCTTTTACAGTTGCACTTATATTCCTCGCGCCCAATGCGTCCTGCCGATACCTGCCTCCTACGTTTACAGGTAGCTAATAGACATTCTTTTTCTAAGCAAGATTTCTCGATCGGCTCGAGTAGCCATAATCGTCATATCGCCCTCTTAATGTGGCATGATTCATCTCACGGAACCCCATGACCACGAAAGGACGATACCCATGCTAAAATGAGGAAGAGGGGGGAGGGGTCATTCACCCTCGTTAAACATGTAATATATATCATCGGCATTGTGTTCGATCGGTTCGAGGAAGAAGTGGCGGGGAAGGGGGGGGGGCGTAGGAAATAAAGCTAAAAAATAATCACGAGCGGCCGTTACGGGGATTGGGGGGGGGGGGGGTAAAGTAGGGGTGAGGTGAGGGGATTGGAGATAAACCCAAGGAAAAATTCTTACGTCACTATAAATTTACTCTTGTCGACTGGAGCACGCGAGAATTAATAGTCCTTAATGGACCACCTGGTTACGTTCGATATTTATTTTCTAG
Source organism: Calameuta pygmaea (assembly GCA_031762395.1). NCBI lineage: Eukaryota > Metazoa > Arthropoda > Insecta > Hymenoptera > Cephidae > Calameuta > Calameuta pygmaea. The sequence goes on from JASANN010000249.1 coordinate 2,402,765, forward strand.
TATAATCGATATAATGTATCGAACACCTGTACGCCGGGGTCTTTGATCATTATGAAATTGTATACGGATTCGTTGTATTATTATTGTACGGCGGTTGTTGAATTCGATACAATTCGTCTGGGAAGATATAGTTACGAGGGGCTTCTCGTCACGCGAGAAAATCTACTGGTATTTCTACTGCAATGGACCTTTTTCTTTTAAGAATGATCCATGGATCGTAGATTTCATCGATCGTAGAAGCCCGTGGTGGTTATGTGATCCGAATAGGATTGACCTAGTTTTTATATTTTTTTTATTTTTACATAGTTAACTATGTTTTCACCTATTTTTTTTGTCGCCATTTTTTTTTAGTCGCCCACTCTTTGGTCATCAGTTTGTGTAGTGTTCATGAGTGGCCGCCGTAAGGATTTTTCGTTTTTTCCCCCTTCTTGCATGTAACAGCGTGTTCAGCCGTCACGAATCGGGATGCTTGTGTGCTGGTAAATAAGTGGGTTTTGCTCACCAGCAAATCTTAGCTATGAAAACTCGTAAAGCCGGAACAACGGAGTCTTGATGGTTCATTATCGTGGGAATCGCCATTAACGACAAATCGTTCTCGATCGGCGTCCCCATTAATTTTGCACACGGTCACGCGACGCTACCTCACTTCCGGGATCTGTATGGGATCAATGGGAAGATCTTTTTAAATTCGAATCGTGATGCTGTAAGGAGCAAAGTTCATTTGGGGTTGAAGATAGCGGATCTAGATAATTCGCTGTTTACGTGTCAACCCTAAATCTCAATCTGCCACTTTAACGTAAGCTTTAAGGCTGATTAGTAGGGAGCGGCTTGTTAAACGGTTAGTTTAGTAATTAGTACCCTTGTGATGCAGTATTGCTACGTTGATATATAGTGTGTCGGTTAAGTATGCACACGTACTAATCGAGAGCAATTACCTTTCGGTCCAAGCTCGTACTGTATATTACGAGGCAGCTCGTAAACAAGAGTGATAAATATCCTGGGTACCGATTTGTAAGAAAAAGAAATTGAACATTCTCTTATAGTGGTGTACTATAGTCAATTAGTAGTTTCCGTATTGTCGTTAGAAATGAGGGGGAAAGAAGTTGTATAAAAAATTTTTACGAATTTGACATTTGTATGAAATTATTTATTAGAAAAATTAATGTGGTTATTTAAAATTATTTTTAATGCAATTGTTGCTCGGGTATAAGAAGGCTATTAAAACGCGCCTTAAACCCAGCTGAGATACAGTCGCATGCCTTGGTAAATGTATGGCCTGGTAAACAGCTTAAGGTAAAAAGTAGCCATTTTATTTTTAAGGCAAAACATGCCAGCAGCGTCGGAAGGTAATCAGGAGAATTTCGCAGTGATGTGCGCTAACTGGGAATCCGTCCCGTGTCTCATTGCACGCGACATTCCTTTTGTACGAAAAAAAAGGACTAAAGCCGCTTTCATACGGAATTACAATTATACCTTGTTCGAACGATCGCAATACCTTCGCATGAAGTTTCGAGGTGAGCCTGTCGTCAGAAATTTAAACGATCGCGAGATCGTTAGCGTGAACGCGTCAAAATTTTATTTATAAAATGTACATCGTAATATATCCTGTACACGACGAGCGATCGCATGTCGTAACGAAGTTTGACGTGTGAATTAACAATGTTGGAAATACGTAACGTCGCATTTCGAGTACGCGTAAAGGCACGTTCACAAATACACACACAGACACACACACATATATATATACAGTTCTTAAACCGTACACTGTATGTACATATGTACACCTACGCTTTCCATTGGCCGACACTGTGGATGCACCCTAAGGGAACTCTGCAACTTCTACCTGTAGAGGTTAGGAATAGCGTGGGCCGAAGCGACACCAACTTCGCAGGGCGAGGCTTCCACTTTAGTCGCAATTAGATTGATATACGAGCCATCCTTTTGCTTCGGCTCATTCAGCAGCCAAGCGAAAACTACCGAAGGAACGCGAGCGCGAATCGGCGCCGATCTTGGGCCTGTTGAAAAATTAGTCCCCTGGGCACCGAAGCAGCCATGCATTGTGCAACCCGAAACTGACAGATCGGCCCAAGGGCCCGCATGCCGTTTCTCCCCTCTCTCTTTGTCCGATGCTCAAAGAGTCGATACGTTACCATGGCTACCATGGTACTTCAACTTTTACTTCTTTTGCCAAAATCTTACACTCTACGTTGTATCATATTTTCTTCCCGATTGCCTATTTCCTATCGAAAAAAAAAATGGATTTTTATATCGAATTGATTTTATCGCTCACTTTAGCATTTTCCTTCAGGGTGGTATCCCCGCTTGTGCATGCATCTATTTATATATGTATTTTCGTAGGGTCCGCATATATATACAATGGCAATGAGTTATGGCTAAACAACCGCCATTACTCCTCAATTATCTAGCGTCGTAATTTCTGTAACTGCACAAATCATAAAGCCCGGTACCCACGGGGGCTACTCGTTGGAGCGCACCAGATAGCAGCATTGTGTAACTGGAATATAAAACGTATACAGGAATCGTGTACCAGTCTGTACAAGAGTGTACGGGTGCACCTACATGTTGCATTCCTACGCCACGCAACGTAACTTACCATGTACGGGGTGACAGAACGATCTAGGGAATTTCCCATATTTTCTACCAGAAGCTATAACCCATTCGGTATAACAATTGCAATTGTCCTAGGGACAATATTCAATTACACGCCGGTACATTACGTCAACGGAACACTTGTACGTCGTAAGACACGTTTTCTAGGCGACGTTCACTGGAAATCACATTTACGAAAAATTGACGCAACTTTCCTCCATTATGATTGATGCTGATTTTTGGGGTTAGGTGAGACTGACTGGAATTGCAGATGCAACCCTGTCGCCGGCACCGATGATACGGATTTACTCTGGAGGGTATTAAACGATCCCAGTAAGCAATCCTAGGGGTCGCCAAAGGGATCCGATCTGATCTACAATAGGATCAGTGCTGATCTCCTGATACCGACACCCCACTTTTCCTTTTGCATCCCCCTGCGGAGGGATGTAACGGGCGTCAGTGACGGATCGGGAGATAATTGAAAAGGACCCGATTAGTAGATGCGCCGGCACGTTTTCTGGCCAATCAACTTCGATATACAGGGTGGTCCGGAGGTTGCGCGGATGCATAAAATAGCCCTTGGCTTCCCAGAGAGACGTCAATGGACGTCACTGGGATTTTGTGCATTGACGTCAAGATTAGGTATGACGGTTTTTTTTCCTTCTAATATGTTTCCATGCTTTTTTTTTTTCTACGAGATTCGTTCTCCTCGTCGGACAACTTCACGCCATGCTTCGTTGATAAGTTTACAGTCAACCGACCATGTCATTTAATGAGCAATTATATACTGGAAGTTCAATACAGCGACGACAAAATTCAGTTAACGGGCTGATCTATGATTTCTTGATGTATGGCATAGCGGTCACTATTGTACTATTATCCAATTACTATTAGCTACTATATACATATATGAATATACTATTTCAGAAAGTATATATATATATATATATATATTCCTGTGAAACGAAGAGGCAGTAAACGGACTTCTCATTATTTCGTAATATCAATGTATACAAAGTGTCAGGTTACGAAACACAGTCGGATCTCAACAGGGGTCGTTGCGTGATCCTCCAGTACGACCGTGCAGGTCCTTTTCAAACCCCCGAAGCAAACTTGGGAGGGGGGGGGGGGGGTCACAAATAATTCAATATGTAGAGACAAGGGCCTTGGGGCCCAAATATCTTGTATACGTAGTTTTCATTGCGTCATGTCGAGGGATATATATCCCTTTCGAGAGAAATATCTTCATATTTCCGATATTTCAAGTCGTTTATCATGTAAACGATATTATTTAACTTGTAAACGAAGCAACGACCGTTTATTCTCTTGGATTTGTTACATTCGTTAAAATTGCATGATTAAACATCTGCCGTACTGTACTAACCCTGCTGTGCATGTATATATATATATATGCACACTGTATCAGCATTGCTAGACTATGCTAATGGCTGCACTCGGTATTCGCCTTGTTCGACCATTGCAAACAATTAAGGAGCATTTCCATCTGATTTCTGAACGCAACAACTTAACCAGTGACTGACGACATAGACTCGAATGAATTCTCCTCGGCATTCAGGTTACCTACGGGTTAGGTCATACTAACGCCTGATTTGTTTATTGTTGAATTACGTAATAGCACGGGGGAGGGGGGGGCAGGATAATGGCCGGGATTGTCCAACGGCGGGAATAACATGTCAATACAAATTGATTCCGATCATTCGACTTATTGTTAGCTGCACTCTCGCGCTTATTGCACGAACGGTAATTGATTATTGCGTAAGGTTAGGCGAAAAAAATGGCGACTAACGTCTACCTTTGTATATGCGAAATATATATATATATATATATATATATAACTGTTAACGTATTTAAATTGACGTTTGAATGAAACGTCGATGTGGCTTATGGCAATTTCAGTTATACAGGGTGTACGTTAAATGTCGCACCCTTACTTTGATCTCGCCGAAATCGCCTTCCATACCGGGCGAGTGTCCGACAATTTCTCGGCTATTTTCGTAAACTTTACGATTTCTCGTGGGCGTCCCGGGACGTGCGCGCGTCGTATAATACTCACATGTCCCCTCTCGTATGGAATATACGAATTCCCACATTTACTAATGTATGTTACCGCGGCTACACGGGACTCCGGTACCTCGAGTGCAGTTTACAAGTTTGGCAAATGCACTGGAGTACAAGTACGACGTCGAAAAGATCATCTGTGTACACATATACATATATATATTGTTACGGACTTTGAAGCTTATCAGAAAGATTGACGGTCGTCGTGGACGTTGACGTCATAACCAGATCAGAAAAAAACGTTCGCGGTACCAAGTGAGGAAAAGAGGATTGAAGTGAGGGAGAAAAAAAATTGAAAAGGATAGAACGAAAGGAATGGGATTCGCTCGAGGCGTAAAATCGTAATCGATGAAAGGACAGAAGATCAAACGACGAATGTTGGTAAAGACTGGTGGCGAGAAGCGACGTCGACGTCGCCGATGAAAGACGGGGCATTAACGACGCACCGACCGACAATGGAGTGGGCATCGGGGGGCGGGGGGGGGGGGGTAGAAGGATACTTTTTTTTGACAAACCGGTAGCGGCTCCCGTACAAAGAAGAGTTTCGAGAACGAATAGCCCTGTCGTCAAACTGATCTACTTTCTCCCCACCTTTCTTCTTACAGTCTCTCTCTCTCTCTCTCTCTCTCTCTCTCCCCCCTCTCTCGCTCCCCGTTCACGTCCTACGTCTTCTCTCTCGCTCTTCGGGACTCGCGTCCGAATGTTCCTCCCCGCCCCCCGCCCCCTCCTTTGCTCTGACTCTCCGAAGCAGGAAGATAATGAAAGGTAAGAGAAAGGAAAGGGAATGAAAAAAAAAAATCTTAACGGCACAGCTTCCAACCGTGGAAGCCCAAAGAGGATCCGTTAAGGAGGCATTCCCTTAAGGACACTCGTAACACGATGGGAAAAGAAGCGCATGATGTATGAGAGCCAAGGCAAAAAAAGGAGAAGGTCCAACGTTAAGCAAGAAATTGTAATTGAACGAGATACGCGTGCATATTAAGCGTCGAGTTAACAGTGATGCACGCTTGAAAGCGTTGTCGGTTAACGTGCGAATGCGGTAGGTCACATAGTCTTTGCCCACCTTGCACCGGAATAGCAACCCCTACGGTTAAAGTGGTGGGTCGAGGCAACACGGAGGAATCTGAGAATGCAAATTCGCATCAGTGCCGTTCTTAAATCTCTTATGCGTGTATATGTATATACGTCTTATATATGTACATATATATTCTGGCGTATACAAAATGACAAACGCTAACGTGGGAAGTCACTCGTAAGTTTTAACGTAGGTGGTCCATTGTCCGCCACCCCTATAGATATACACGGTGTACCTTATGCACCCGTGACAAATCCTTGAATTGCTACCCTGGCGCACTCGTTTTGTGAAACGTCCCTCGAAATTCGCCATAGTCCATGCCGAGAAGGACCCCTAGGAACTTACCCCCGGCGAGGAGCCCCATTCGTTATATTACGAAGGGCTGCGGAGATTTTCGTCTACGACGAACCAATTCCACGCTCCGCCGTCTTACCAAGATGAACGAGCCGTTAGTTGCATTCCGAAATCTGGTACCCCCCCCCCCTCCCTTCCCCCGTGAATGCACCGAAGGATGCTGGTCTTTTATTATTATTATTATTATCTTTTTTTCTCTTACGCGTGGATTACTTCTCGCAAGGTGTCTTACTTTTCTTATTTCGTTTTACTCTTTTTTTTCTCTCTCTCACAAAATAAAATGCGAACGACCGATAAGTGCATCCTTGGACGTTTCTCCCCAGGTAGAACTGGACTATAACACGTTCCTCTACTTACTCGCAGACAGGAACCGTACGTAAGATCTTGATATATCCTGCGATACTACTATACTGCTATACGAAGTATAGTATATATATGTATTATATATATAATCTATATATATATATTATATGCACATATATATCTATACACGTACCTAGAGACCTGCCGATCTATCTGTATCTTGAGATCGAATCTCGCGCCTCTGCGCCGGGTAACAAAAATCCTTCCTAGTTGATCGCTCGACTGTGAAGATTCCTCGGTTGTAATTCGAACATTTGTTTTTCACCTTTTGTCAATGTCCGCTCATGACTCCCGCGGGACAAAGTATTTTCCTCTCCTTCCTCTCCTCCTCGTCCCACGTCTTCTCACAGTCATCCGAAACACTCAGGGGTCCCTTGACTCCCCCCCCCCCCTCTCATTCCTATAACGAGTCTCGCTTTCGCATATCCCAGCCAGGCGAATCCCTGTCCCGATATATATTCTTTTCCACTGGCGATTCATCCGTCGCAACGGCCCGGTGCGTTTCCATAGCCGCGACGCGAAACAGCAACGACGACAGCAAACTGCAGCGACGCCCGTAGTTCATTTGGCGACGTCAGGCCTGGAAATTAAAAGGGATCCTGCGGTGCCCGTAGCCCCGTTAACGGTACCTGAGCAACAGAGAGGGAAAGGGAAAGAAACAACAGAAAGATAGAGATAGAGAAAGAGAGAGAGAAGAAAAAGTGGGGAGTTGGTGGAAGGTACAAAAAAAAGGATGAAAATAAGAGAATTTGAGGAACGGCGAACCGGTGGCCCGTGTGAACTATATATTATATGTATATATGTATACACCGTACCTCCCGTCGGTGCCATATGGCGGCCACGGGGCATAGTTATAAATGCGCGCCCGTGTATATGAATGTTATTGCACTCTATTAAGAGACAGGGCATTACTTTTCGGGACCTAAGGCCCCACTCGTTTTACCTATACGGACGAGGAGAGGCGCTTCGAGGGTCAACGCGAAAACGCGTGGGTAGGTCCCACCGATGTACAGACACTCCTGCGGCTTGCAGTGTGCATGTGCAGGTATATGCACTGTCCTTTACTTATTGTTTTAGGAGATTACGAACGCTATGATTTATCGCGACGCGCACGGGCACTCTTTATAACAGCGTATATGGGTGGGAAGTGGGGTTGAGAGGAGGATAGATGGATATAGCGAAACCAGTGTTCCCACCCTATATACAAAGTCGGAGAACCCAGCCAGGCCGCCTCAGTCAAAGTGGAATTCACTCGAGTAGGCATATATAATGTCATGCGTGTATGCATACGTATGATAGGATACGGGATACACCGGGTACTTCATATATATTAGAACGTGTGGCGGCTTTAGGGGTTAGGTGACTTTTATCACCTTGACTGACAAAGGTTGAGTATTTAGCGACTGAAGTTATTTGAGGTTTTAGGTTATGGCGTGTGTGACAATTTAGATTTTTTTTTCGAGAACTTTGGATGGGATGAAGCAATCTATTTGGGGGTGATATGAAGTTTTTGGAAATGTGAAATTTTTTTCTTTCAAGGGATAACCGTCGCTCTTACGCAATTTGCCAATATTGAGTATTTAGTGTCTGAGATTATTCGAGGTTTTAGGTTGTGGCGTGTGCGATGATTTAGGGGACTTTTTTTCGTTATTGGCTTTTGAACCAATCGGAGCTGGAAGTTACGACGGAACGATATGGGTTTTTATATAAGGATTTCTTTAGGGGCGCAGTGACGTTGCTGCATGGAAATTGAAGCTGTGTATGGTGACTTAGTCGTAAAATTAGGCATATTATCTTCAGGCCGATTCACACCGAGGCCCGTGTCGTTTCATCATTTCGGCTCGATGGCTCACAAATGGTCCATCCAGGATCGGCATGGCCAGCTCTGCTACGAATGCCCTCGAATAGAGCACCATTCGCCTACGGAGAGTTCGTTCGGTAAATTTAAATAATCGGCGGAACAAATCGCCAGAGTCGGGGTGTTAGCTTCACGCTCGAGGACCCCGTTGGGTGCTTTAATGTCAACGGAACCGAATCCATGGGAAACCCACGCACAATGCCCAACAAACGAACGTATAGAATTATACGTTATTTTCATAAATTTCATTCTTCCTCCGACTGTCTAGCATCGCACACTTTTCGTTTACTTATTGAATTCTTAACTCGGATAGAGATTACACTGATGTTACACTGACTTAGAGGTAAACGGGTGGTTGTTGGAAGGGGGGCGGGAGGGGGGATATTGATATAATTAAATTTTAATATCAAGAAAATATATTTTTTTTTTTCGTTTAAGTCTTCTCCATTCTCTTAATCAGTGAGACAATGTTAATTTTTTAAGAATATTTTTAATTCAAATAAATAATTTCTCATCGTAGGTAATATATTCAATAGATGAGACTATCTGTACGACAACATTACACGAGCCTGATAATTGAGCATACAAATAATAATTTTGTTGTAAATAATTTATAGATTTTTTAATCAATCGAATTAAGAAACGCGTTCCCATGGCTCACTTTGGCATACTCGCACGAATCAGCACGACGCCTATAAAAACAGCGAATGATCTCGTGGCCCGGTGATCTGGACCCTGGACGAAGCTGGGATCCGATGATCAGGCGATAACCATCACGCATTTGAGAGGCGCGGCACGCGTGGCCCTTGCTTACGTCACGCGATTAATTGGATACGAAGAGTCGCGGCTCGATTAATTTATCGAGATTACCGTGAAGGAGGCAAGGAGGAGGAAGGGGAGTTGCCCTTTAATGCACGTGGGCCCACTGCCGTGTGTGTGCGCCTGACCGAAAAGGAGGCCCCTGCCTATCTCCTGTTCGATCGGGGATCACCGGTGGCTTTTTAATACGAATAATCGTAAAACCGGCCGATATCTTTATCATCCGTTTCACGGGGAGAGGAGGCGGCAGCTCGTGCGATGCCTTAATTGGTTCCCGAACGTCGAGATTAAAGCGACGTTTAAGCTCCGATGGTCGCCATCTTTATCGCGAGTTCCTCGAGCCTCTCCCGAAAGATACCTGGAAAGAGTACAGAATCAGGATTTTAATTTCATCCATATATCTCTTAGGATAAAACAGACATGTACCAGACATCCTTACCGGTTTACTTCGACAGTTTTACTGTACCACTTTGTACCAGCTGATTGCGCTGGGCACGTCCTGAGGTCAAATGTAAAAATCGCATCCACCTCGTTATACGCGTAACGCGTATCTGATTAATTAGACTGAGTCGTCCGAGTCTCTCGTTCATAATATTACAGGCGAGTAGGCATAGAACGAAACGAGGCTTAAAGGTCTCGTTCCAAGATCTTTTTTATCCCTGTGAGCATCATCGTGATCCAGTGCGAACGGTACAAACCAGTCTCTAAATAAAGTCACCGTGTAACTCTAGCCAACTTCAGGGCGTTGGAATACTCGCGACTATGTGTACGCGCTAAGAAATGACATCTGTACGAAGGAGAGTTCGATGCTTCGAAATTCATAGTAAGCAGTGCGCATCACCCGTATACCTATACGGCTTATATACAGTAATAATGGCGCTGCCAAATTTTCCGGCAAAATAACCGACTGCGATTTCGTTGCCGGCCTGAGATATATCGCCTTACGACGCCTTCCTAAATCAGAACCCGCCGATCGTAATGTTCTCCATGTAAATGTAACTCGTGGTAGCAGCAGGCACCGCGGATATAATTCACGCGGAGCCACTAAACACCGCAGGATTCCAATTTACCGTCGGACACGAGAGGGACGCGTCTGCTCGGCCGTGAAACCGAAGTATCACGAGGACGGCCGAAGATGTGCCCTGGTATACCGAGACGAAAGGTTCTCTTGGACAAAGGGAAATGCGATCGTTAATGGGGATTTGGCTGGTACGGCTGGATTACAAGAGCATCTTCAGTCTTCCAGAGAGGAAAGATGGTGAAAGCTATGGTAATACGTAATAAGAGCTTTCAAGAGATCCTGGATATCAAGGATTCTCGTTATACGGTTGGACTGGTTATTAACGTTACTGGACCACCCGATAGAGGTTGATACATAGACGGCTACTAATTCGTTAGATATCGAACTGGTAATACTGACAATGTAAAGCCCTCTGGACCACCGGAGACACGATCTAAGTGCTCTCGATTCTCTTCATTAATTTTTATCATTTATCAGGCTTGCATGTAAGTCCGTGATTGGTCCTTATCGCTTGTTTGAATTTTTTTTTATTTCGAATCTTTATACGGATAAATCTGTGGGTAATGATTATTTGTTATTAGATATTTATTAAAATTTTTTGTTTGTTTAATATACAATCAAGCCACCCTGTACTCAGGATCGTGCGTTGATTGTTCTGAACTCTGAAGTCGGGGATCGTCTTTGGCGTTCAGCAGTTCAGGAGGAGCCTAGTAGTAAAGGAGGGAATCGAGTGGTGGAAAAAAATATATATATATATTAAGTAACAAGGGTGCGGGTAGTTTTTGCGGGTTCATAAATTCGGTGCGACTGCATATCCAATCATGGTAAATGATTTATACGGAGGCCGTCTTGTGTAGCCACCATAATATCTGCCTATAACGTATATCATGGGTTAGATGGATATGGACTCTCTTACTTTGCCGATACCTGTATACGCGAGCGTCTATGAGAACAAAAGAACGTGAAAATCAGGAACTTCGCGATACAGTATCATTGGATATTCTTGTCTTTGAAGTTTAAAACTTCATTATATCGAAGTACTGACTATATAAGTGATACATTACGTACATATATAATACTTTAATATATTTAATTGAATTTCACACAATCTTTTATAACGCCGATGGATGATCTTAGCCATTATTGAAAATTCATTTGACAACTCGCTGCGTAACGTTGATTAGTCCAATTTTTGGGACCGGTCCACGTGGGCCTGTTCACTTTTATAGGCGCATTCCTTCGCTCGACCAATTGAGACGTCGCCCTTCTCGGAACGCGAAGAAGGAAGTCAAACCTGACGGCAGTCGAATTTACACCGTCATTCTTTCTGTACAGTGGTGCCATCAAGATTTGAGCCATTAATTTATATCCTGTTCGCTTTTTTTTTTTTTTTTTTTTTTGGGAAAAAGAAAAAATACTTAGAGAGAGAGGGGGTGGGAGGGAGGGGAGGGGAGAGGGGGGACTGGAACGAGACCACTCTTTACGCATCCAGCCAATTATTAAACAAGTGTACGTATCTTTATTAAAGTTTGAACTTCTTTTTTTTGGCTTTGGATCCTTTTTTATCCCAAGGGATATAACGATTAACTAATCATTAGACGAATGATTTACATCCCAAGCGGTAACGTGTGCATCCAATGGATCCACCCATTTCTATATCCACCCATTGTGTATATATATATGTATACATACAGTATAGTGTACCTATGGGAATGCAAGATCCCACCGTGCTTATCTCTTTGCTTTATTTTTCCACGGCGTATGTATCTTCCTTTGCATCGAATGCGTAGCTCGAACTGTAAAAGGGCCTTGGCGAAGGTTCCGCAGACATGTGGGATATTTAGGACATCTCGCTATCCGGTTAGCAGGATTTATAGCCAGGCAATGCATTTAGATAAAAGCAAAGCACTGCGTTTGCGCCCATTTGCAATCCGCCGTAAGCCCGAAACGGGAGAGACTGAAATTTTTGTCTTGCATACCGTAAGATTCCTTGAATATTTCTTAGACCCTTAAAATAAAAATTTTTTTTTAAAATACGAACATTTACCCAAACTCGTACTTACTTACGTTATTTGTATTGTTGTGCAGTTTAAAAAAAAACTCACTTGACAAATTTTCATCTCAGCGTCCTCGCGCTATCAACCCTTTGCACTCGACTGTCTCTTCTCAGACACCAAAATATATGTAAAATAGGAAAACCCCGAGTGCAAAGGTATAAGTATTTGGCTCATCTATTTTGCATCGATGCAAATGGATTTGAGAACTCAAGTAAATAATCGGTCGACATCGGAATATCTGGAGTTCATTAATTTTACGGGATTATGAGATTCACGTGTAATATTAAACCAAATCGTAATGGAAAGAAGCAATAAAAATCATCTTGAAATAATTAATCATCTAAAGTAACATTGACTACTCGATTACTAACGATGATCGTGTTTGAAAATGATAATCGAGCTTCTACATCGAGTGTCAAATGAAAGTATAGGGATTTGTGCAGAGAGCAGGATCTATGTCGATATTTCATTTATCGCAAGCGGCATGTTATCTCCTGGAAGACTCCATTACTGTATCCGCATGTACCAATAATTCAAGAAGTATACATACTACATGAATACGTATATGCTGACTTTATACAGTAAGAATATAAAAATGAAGGCCCATTACTTATCTTAACTAAAACGCGTGCGCGTCGCATGGGTGTAAAATACTTGGGCGCCATTTTAAATCGCGCAACACCCATATGTTCAACTTAGTATGCACCTATATATACTCTCATTGCAAAATCTTGCATTCTTATGGACGATCGCGACGGATCTGTACACACACGCGCGCGCGCGCGTACATCTACACTAACTCATCGTAACCGATCACGTGGAACGACACGAAGAGAGATGATTTAAGGAGGGTCCCAATAACCATGGTACGAGAGTCCGCAGTGGTGATAATTTCCGTAAATTCCATTGAATTCGCTTTAACGGAATTCCAACTGTTACCGTGTCCATGCCGATTGCGATAATTCCAGATACCACGAATAGTCTTGGTTTTATGGAAAGGATCTGTGTAGTCGATATAAAATCTTTCTCACGGGTTTACCAAGCGCCGATTGAAATAGTCTGTAGAATTAATAACGGTACTACAAATTGATAAAGGTATTACAATATCGATGGAAATATCGGGGGGGGGGGGGGGGTAACGAGAATAATTAATTATAAGGAATAATAAATAATTTCATGATAATTTATCTCGAGGCTTTCGAATTTTTGTCACGTTACTGATTCCTTTGATTTTGTCTTGGCGATCGTGGCGATTTCTAGAATTGATTGTACATACTTGTAACGCAACGTGATAACAAGTTATTGGAAGCCATATAAGCAACGAGATCAAACGATGTTAACATCGTTCAATCGATTCTGCAAGATCGATACTCGATCCTTATCCAGATCCAGGAGTCTGCGAAAACATGTTGAACTTGACTCACACAGTCTGTACACTGAGTATGTATATTCCAGTACTTCTAGATTTTCACAAAACACGGGATTCGAGATGCTTTAATACCTTTTAGAGAGCCATGAAATGGTCCACGGTTGTTTCACGGATGAGATAAACTAAGAATGAAATTTGTTCTGCGCATAAGCATTTGTCGTTACGTACAATGCGCTGGGGAATAATTTAATAGGTTATGTAACCCACTAGAGAACTCGTTGGCATATTCGCGGTACTTATACATTCAGTACAAGAAAGGTCTTATTCTCATTGCGCGAAATGAAGTGTAAGAGTTCGCATTGAAGCATTCAACAATCAACATACAGTTTGCGGTGTGCATTAAATGGCGTCCGATTCGTTTTGCTCTTGCCAGCGAAACAATGACGGCACTCGGAATAAATGAAACGTAACACATACCGAACGCTGATATCTCGGGTTCCTCGTAAATTCGTGTCGTATCACTCGGTGCCACGTACTCGTCCAAGAGAATCCTGCAGCTTTCGTTGTAAGTGCAAATCGAGAAATGGTGGTTGATCTTTCTTGAATTCGACAGGCGACATTACAGTCTACGATTCAGGTTCGATTCCGTTCGTTTCACTCGTTTAAACTTCACTTGCCTATATTCCCCGAGACCGTATTTTGCTTTGTTTCTACCTTTTGCTAACACTCGTATCGTATGACCACCGTCCTGTTCACTAAGAACCGCGTATCGCGAGAAACATTTGTTCTCGTTACACGACCAGTCAAACCCACGACTCCATCTTGGAACATCCAGGTTTTCTGTAACAGCCCCGTGAACTGAGCCAACGCCAACGCCATTTCGTCTGCTCTTTTGCGAGCCTAGTGACAATATCCTAGTGACAACAATACGTTGGTAACACTGGTGCGCGGTAGATCTTACCTCGTTAGAATTAGCAGTGAATTCTTCTAGTGACCTTTTTGAACTCAAGTAACTAGGAGAAATCTACTCGTAAAGCTTATTTCGTTTTGTTGGTTCGTATTGCTATTCCGTAATAGAAACGAAGAAACGTAACCATTTACGTTAACAATGGCGGATCGATTGCCCCGCTCACTTCCGTCGACGATCTGTTAGTTATTAGTCACATCGAAGGTCAATTTCTCGGTCACGACGCTCTTTACCTCCAGCCAGCAATACGCTTGCCAGCAGCGTAGCCAATCACGATTCTCAGCCTACGAGATGGCGTACGATATAAATTTGTGTCCAGATTCCGGAACCTGAACGGACAAACTTACTCAAACTACATTGGAAATGCTTCGAGAATCACGAATGCTCATTCGAGACACGAGAAGTGGTGATTTTTTAAATCTCTCTTTGTGATCTAACCTACACAGTGTATCTGGACTAGGTGGACAATCATTTTTTAAGGTAAAGATTTTCGTAAATTCCCCCAGTATAATAATCTTAAACTGTTTCAAAGCTCACAAGCAATCTGCACGCATTCGAACGTTACGTATTAGCATGTTACGAGAATGCACCGTATGATACAGAATAGCAAGATTTATTAAGCTGCCGAAGGTGTGGTAATTATATGCACCAGATAAAAATTACTTGCGCTTAAAAACGTCTGGCAGTTAGACTCATAGATATTTATGCATGACGTTTTCTCTGGTTAAATGAAAAAATAACAGTTATTACTGCGAATCATTTGCATTTTAATTAGCAGTCTTCTATGTACCGTACGGACGTCTGGATACACGTGTGTGAACTAACGCGTTCAATGTGTCTCACCAGGGAATTAATAACAATAGCATTCAATCGTTAGCTTGTCTGTAATGATAAATTATTATTCGCGTCGTTTTATCTAGGCGCAAGAACACCGTAGGTTAGCAAATCATGAAAATGTTTCTTTTACGGGACGAAGAGAGAAATCAACGGAGATCAAAAGAGACGTACTGAGAGGACTGAGCCTTGTCGTGGCAATGACTAGAATGGCTAGTGATACTAATTAAGAATTTAACGGTACTTTATCCCGCATGTGCATCAGTGAGGCACCAGCAATTACCACATCGACATTATACGTACCTTCTCGACCAGTCGGACCTGAAGGAATTCCGCAAGATTAATCCTTACCGGTCGTTACTATAGTTTCAGAATCGAGTTTGATACTGCCAACATGGCGACAAGAAACCCCGCGGATTGGAATTCGTGATTCCCTACGGGAGACGTTGAAATTGTCTTTTATTCTTATGTTTTGATTATCAGTATAAAATCTTTTTTTTTTTACTAATTATCCCTGGAGGATGAATGATCCAATCCATTATATATATATATATATATATATATGTGCCTAACGTGTACGTGGGTTGTTTTTATAGTTAAGGGATAAGGATGACGTCATATTCTTCCAGCTTGAAAATCTTTATGCAGCTTTTCGTCTGGCCACGTCCATAAGATTTCTGCGAGGGTGTCGTTACTTCGGAAGGTCGCACCTGGTGCCATATTCCCTATAATTATAGCACCATTATTTTACCGCATCATTATTTTGAATTACTGGTCTACCTGGATCATACGAACTCTTTTGCTCGATCACTTTCTTGGTTGCGTCGTTCCCTGCCTGAATTCACTTGCTTGGTTAGCTGCTCGCTACGATGAGTGGAATACGTGACCGTGATGGACCACGACATCCATGCACGTTTCTGCACTTATTCTCTTTGCGGTTGCACGTGTGTTTGCTACGTGTATCGCGGAGCCTCGATTTCATCCATCCAGTACTGGAAGATGCGTCTAAGTGTACGTCATCCTCTAGAATGAAATTTGAAATGAATTTAACCTCGTGAGATCTAAAATTTTTAATTTTCTCTTCTTACACTATTTTCGTACAATGAAAGGGGCCGGCATTTTGATGATTTGTAATTTTGATTGGTTAGAATTTGAAAATCGTTATGTGATTTTGGTTATAGAATTGTTATGGTGGCTTATAGGATAAATTTATAGCTGGACGATTTTGAGATAAACGTATATCAATTATGGCCCATGGCAACGATGATTTGAAGGAAAATAATTTTTTTTTTCTTACATTTTTGGTAATTTTTAATTTGCTCGGCTCAATTAAAAGCTCAGTCTGGGCCACACCTGCCTGTCCGAGGAACGCGCAAAGGGCAAGGAGAGTAAAAAAAAAGTGCCAAGGGATAGGATGAGTGCATGTTGAATGCACTCATTAAATGGGCGCGGCATCGCTCTGCCAGATAACGGACAACCAGCAATATTATCGCACGTCTTCAATATATACAGGTTTATCCAGCTTGAACGTGCTTGTTATCAGATTTGACAGGTGTCATACTATGAACGTTGTGTTTACATATTATCTGACAAAACCGTTTTAATAGTGCTAATAATATTTTTAATTTACGGAAAACAAAAAACAAGAAAAATCATCGCGCGTATTAAAAATCAATAAAAAATCATCGTCGCTCAAAGTAATACTTCAACAGAGGTAAATTAATCGAATTTAAGATCGCCTGTATATCTGTCTCTCTTTTAAGCACTGCAGTGCCTATTACTCCATCTCTCTCCCACTCACGGGAGGTATAGAAAAAACTTCAAAAATCGAAGAATTCAAACTCTCATCGATCAATCAATTTCGGCGGATCGTCACGTAATAATTAATGATTATCATTAATAAACAATTATAACCCGCTCGTCAAATCAAACCAGCACGTTCCAACTGGACGGACCTGTAAGCAATATAAAATTCTGAATAATCTCATCTAAGCGGGCTACGATGGATGCATACGTGAATACACGTATAAGGATCATCAGACTCATATAAGATGGATGATCCTAATGAGAAGATCTTTGCCCACGATAAAAAGAGGCGTATCAAGACGAAAATCTTTGAAGAGTAATTTTTCGCTGATACATTTATTTTTAAATTCTCACACTAGCAAGAAATCAATGTTTCCAACGAATCTTCATGTTCAAAATCTTCGGTAATGACTTTCTGCCCTTTTTCCTACTTCATCCTCCCCTCGACCTTTTTCTTTCTCATTGTAATTTCAGGCCAGAAATTCGTGAGTAGCCAGCCCAGTTGCATCAGGTTAGCCTAGGTCCAGAACACCGGTATGCTTAGGCGTACCATTCGGCAGGCGTCTCCGTGCCTAATTTAAGGTGAAATATCGTGGTCCACGCCGATGGTGATTGTTATCTAAAGTGTATAATTATGTAGGCAGCCGCACCGATACCAAAAAGAATCGAGTGAGGACACTGCTTGTAGTAGCCCACATTTTCTTCCTTTTTTTTTTCTGAAACCCGTATATACCATAGGTACTACATACAAGTCCTCAATATATCAAGAACCTCTTTCCGGAGACGCCATTTTTGAACCATAATCTTTAATTTATAGGTATTGATCTTCGTATATATTAAACTGATCAGTGGTCACTCTTCTATATTATTAGAAAGATATTTATTTATTATTGTCGCACCTTCGCTCGTGGATCCTTTTACGGAATATCGAATATTCGTATGGAAAGTCGTAACGCATATGACATAAACGAAATCCTAACCTAACCTTAGTTAATGAAATTTTAAGACTGCTTTAAGAAATTTTTAAATTTACGTCATGGGCGCGGCTAAAATCGTTCGACCGAATACGCGGCTTAACGGAAGCCTTTGTTGTGCCGCTGGAATTGAATTTTCTATTAACTTTCATAAGCGAACGTTAAACGCGACTAAAAGACGGGGATTCAATTAACGAAACTATAGGCGGATACTGGTTTTTCCAGTATTTTAGTAAAAAAAAGTATAAAAAAATAAATAAATTGAAAACTATAAGAACTCTATATATCTTACTGGAACCACTAATTTAATGTTCATGTAACGCGCGTAAAAGTGCCTTTTAACGACTGGTAGGAATGATAAAGATTTAATCGAGATGATGATCAGCCGTAGACGATGGTCTAATGAATTTTTTTTCTTTCTAATCCCTAAGAAATATGGTTTTCGTATATATTACGAAATATAACTGCCGTGAGTTTATGTGGGTACGGTACCTACGGTCGTAAAGAATATACCGATGCCAACCTTAGATAAATGAACCGTGGTGCGCGAACCTTAGTAATTTACTGCGATGACTAGGATCGGTGGATTCGACTTTTAAACTGGGTGTCGAAATCATTAACCTTGTTCTATATTGGACGTTTGAACCTATGGATACGTGAGATAGGATCTCTTGCAGTCAATCATGTACCGCGTCAGTATTTGACTTAATGCATCTTCTGAAAATCGATTATGTTTCATTAAAAGTAACTAGGGGAAAAGAATATCCCTAGCGTTTAAAAAACCATTGGCAGTAAGTGTCAGTAACTTTTCTAAGCCAACGTCTAGGAAGTTCGGAAGATTGAATTCGTGTTCCCGAAGGATCGACGACCTCGCTGGCGCCTAGAATCGTAAAACCCAGGCTGGACGGTGATCGAGAAACCGTGTAGGAAATAGAAGACAGCTGCCTTATTAAGGGAAAACGTTAAATCCATTAATTGATACTAATTGATCCGAGCTTCAATCGGCGACTAGCGAAGATTACTTTGATCCGAAAAAAAAATTCTTTGAAAAAATTATCAACCGACATTTTAAGAGTTTCCGACGTTCTATGCACGTTATCTAATTGACTAATCTGATATTATTCTTATATTGCAGAAACGTGGGTTATCAAAAGTTTCCCCAGTTGGAGGCTATGCGTGCTCTGGAGGTTTATGAAGTCGGTGCTTCGCCTGTGTGCACCGGGCTGAAAGGATTGTCACAGGGACAGGGAAAACTTTGTCAACTTTCTCAGGATCATATGCCGAGCGTGGCGCGAGGAGCAAAAGCAGGTATTGCTGAATGTCAGCATCAGTTCCGAGATAGAAGATGGAATTGCTCTACAGTGGACGATGGAACTGTTTTCGGACCAGTTCTCGGTATAGGTATGTATATTCTGTAAACATTTCAGTAGGTAACGGATAAAATAATATCAGGATACCAGATGTGTAAAAATGTAATAGAGCAATTAGTAAGACGAAGTACAGTAGTAGTATATGTATATATATACACACACACGCATCCTAACATGAAATTCAGAATGGAAAGATTCAGTGTGAACGAAGCCGCAGGACGTCCCACCTTGCTTTACCTTTCCGGTGGATGTCGGCATCGCACGCCAAGATCAAAGACTCGAGCATCTTCCTCGTGCCTTATGTATTACGTTTTATTCCCCGCGTTTCATGTCCCACTGCAATCGCGGCCATTGTCTTGTCTATGCATCGTCCACGTAGCAGCACCGTGCACGCGCAACTTCACGACGTCCAAAAGGACGCCATGCCATTCTGCACGCAACTTCAGCACATTAGACATCCTACGTTCCTCTTACTCGTACGATTCTCAACCAAGTGAAATGATACACCTATCCGTACAGGATGCAAAAAACAAAAAGATAGAAAAATATCGAAAATTCAAAGTTATCAACAATGAAACTACGAAAAATGGCCACGTCCCAGGCTTCAGGAGTGCTTAAAGTAGGACATTAAAAATTCGCGTCAAGAGATCCTTCCGTCCCGCAAGTGAAACCGGAACTCGTCGAACCGGTTCGTCTCGCGCCCAATAATTGTCGGGAGAGACAAGTAATGGAAAAAAAAAAATCCAAATGGAGGAGATCGGTGCAAGATAAAAAAAAAGAAAAGAAATTATCTTCTTTCTCAAGCACATATCTGCTTCCGTCCTTAGGACGTTCGTCATATTTTCTCCACGCGCTAGTGAATGACAGGGAGTTTTAGCCCGACGCCGCGCACCCTTCCGCATTGGGGGAAAGGTCGGGGGTGCCAAGAAGTTTCGTTGCATATTTATGCGGTTGCAGGGGCTAAAAGTGTGGCACAATGGAAGAGCTACGTGTGCCGCTGACAATTAAAGTGTTATTAATAGCTCCTCGTGTCTGCACTCGTATTCCCTTGCATCCACGAGTAACCCTCCCAATTCTTCCCTATCCCATAACCTCATCCTCTCCCGTCGTGACGACACCCTCTCACACTCCCTCGTCAGCGTCGTCCCTTTCCTTCCCTTCTTTTTCTCCTGGCCACCCTTTTTACTTCACCTTACACTCAGCCGCGGGCCCCGGCGTAAGTAATTCGATCATTCGCTTAATAAATCAAAGCCTGTCCTCCTTGTCAACCTTGCTGCTCTATGCAACTACCCAAATGTCATCCCCAATGACCACCGACGCCTGCCAGTTCTCACGCTGCAATCGCGCCCATCGATATCGTACGCAAAAATTCATCCAACCGCGGTGACTCGGTGATGGATAACAAAATCCTGCCAATAAATCTACTCGCTAACGGCGCCAATATTTTTCTTCTTTTGAACCTGTCATTTCTTCACTCTCACTTTCTCTCTCACTCTCTGCTGTATCCAACTATCGGACGTGTGTATAGACATATCTTTATGTATGGCTACTCGCTGCTTCTCAATCCTCTGAGATCAGTCGAGGGCGATTAAACGCTTTGGCAAATGAGCGAAACCAGTCGCGAGATAACGCGCTTACTATCTGTCTTTCGTACACGTGGATGTTATTAATCCTTTACGTCTTTGTATTATTTTCAGCCAGTAGAGAAACTGCATTCGTGCATGCAGTCGCGGCTGCTGGTGTCGTTTACTCCGTAAGCCGTGCGTGTAGGGACGGACAGTTGTCGTCCTGTGGATGTTCGAGAAGTGGGAGACCCAGAGATCTCAATCGAGAGTGGATTTGGGGTGGATGCGGCGATAACCTTGAATATGGTTACAAGTGAGTATATTGTGTATATTGTATATCATTTTTATTTGTCGAATTTTCATTTGGAGTTCAATACCAATGGATTTGAGATAGTGCATTATTTTTTGACAACGAATAGAATTTTCCGGTATACTTTTTGACCAATTAATGTCGCTTAGAATTTACTGTGCTTTTAAGGAAGAAAAAAAGGACAGTAAGTCGTTTGTCTCTTTATACGTAATTTCACCCTCGATATTTTTTACGCGTTACGAATTCCAGACTCGGCGCCCTCGAATTTCGTGGCGAGCGAGGTAAATTTATCGTCACTTCCCACCTGGGCACCTTTATTGTTTCCATTCTCGGCCCTTTTAAAATTTATGCCGGCTTTTTATGACCGTATCGGCAACGCCCACGCGTGTAATGTCTGTACTTGGAAATTTATACTTTAACGGTACAATGAGAATTTTCATATTCCAATACGTTTATGAAACAGCGCGCCATCTAGCTGGACGCAGAACGAACTTAAATTATAGCTAAATCATCACTGTATACTCATTACTGTAGCCGTAACGAGCCGTGTTAATTCACTTCGTACTACAATAAAATTAAGCAAACGTTTGACTGAACGTGCGTTCGATTATTCTACAAATTAATTATCACTGCAGCATTATAACCTCATTCTTTGTATGTATGTATACACAGGTACCTACCGTAAAAAGCAAATAGAATGACAATGAAAATGCTTATACGTTTCACAAGGTTCCGATACAGTCGACCCCTCGTAAAGGGAAAGATAGTTTATTTCTACGTCATTGACCAATTAATCAATGGGATAAGGGATCGATCTCATCGAAGGACAGTCGATGGGAAATCATCCCGGCTCGTCCATTGTAGACTCGACACGCACTGTGATTCATGCGGAGTCCAAGGGATGCTGAATAAATAATCCGAGTATCGTAGCTATCGGTAGAAAGTTCTGTAAATAGTATAAAACGATACAAATATTTTTAAAGTGTTTTATATAAATATGTATTTTATTATAGTATAATGAATACCTGTATTTATAATTATTCTTGGTGATATCATCAGCGAATAGGAATTTTTTTTTAAATAAATAGATTCCGGCTGATGAATCTATAGTCGATTAATCTCTTTGAAATAATGACATAAAGAGGAATTGTAACGTGTGCAAGGGGCAATAAAAAATAGATAAATAAGCCAATCACCAGTGTCATGCGAGGAACGAGCTGCCCGACCTCCTGAAATTCTATCCATCGAGTGGTACGCTCTACGTGACAACTCTATCTGGCATTCCTAGAGATCATGCTCGAATGCTGTGGCGTCTCTTGGTCCCACATATAAGCATCTGTATCTCTCAACGTCATCCAATAAAAAAAAAAAGAAAGATCATAATTGAGACGATAGGCAAGAATAACAATTGTCACGATGACAGCCCGCAACTTTCCAATAGAGAAACAATAATAAAACTCATTTCCCTTTAGACAATACAGATCAAATGAATTCATCAGATACGTGGATCAAGATTTACCTTATATTGGATAGGGTTGCCGATCGATTTATCAGGATTCCCCAGAAATCCCAAAAAAATGAACAGCTTGTCAGATTATATAAGACGGGTTGCACCCCGACGACTTGACTCTCGCCCTACTATTTCTCATGGCGCAAGGAGGGTGAATTCCTCCAAGAGGGTTCAGTCTGTCTGGCGCAGCTTCCTTCCGTAAATTTCTGTCCGTTGAACGGATCGAAAAAATCTTATAAATCACAAAAGACGGTACAACAACGAAGACGCATTGCATACGTATTTTCTTGTAATTTAAGATTCACTCAAGCATTCGTGGACGTAAGGGAGCGAGAGAGAAGTTTCAAAAGAGGAAGCAGAGAGCAAGGCAGGAGTCTAATGAATCTTCACAATAACGAAGCTGGCCGCAGGGTAAGTTTGACTAATTAATCGTACATCATCAACCATCATTACCAAGCATCGATTCTATTCAATGATATCGGATTAGACGAGCAACAAAAAGAAGTTCTTCCCGTACCAGACGCAGAACAGTTTAAATTCACATAATTGATAATCGTTCTTTTATTGCCTGCCATCAGTCCACTATTTATGCAAATGACCTCTGACCCTATTTCTTCCACATCACAAACGTTACCCAGTCGACCAGTAACTAATGGCAATTTTTTATGTCTCCATAATTCCTCACTGGGTATAACAATCCTAAATGAATGTCGATTGTCTCCATTTAACCACACAACCGTCATCAATTCCTTCCCGATGTTCACCGTTTACAGTAACGATCACAGTACACGCTTACAGCGTGAGATATTCACAGCATCCACTTCCTCGTCCCGATCGCCAACTATCTACACCGGAATAACGTGTGATAAATTTCATCGCTATTAGGTAAGGATCGACCAGTCCCCGGCCATCTGGATCGTTCAGCTATACACGACGAATACGTTAAAATACGTTAACACGAGTTCTCCCACGGGATCCTCTACGAATCAAGATCATTAATCATGGTTCCCAGTCCGTCACTCTGTCCATCGGTTACATCCGTAACGTGGGTGGTGATCCACGTGATTCGAACGGGCAGCGATCTTAGACAATAGGATCGTGGATCTGATCTTGGTTTTGTTTTGAGTCCTCATGTATCAGCCATACGATACGACACGATACTATGCGATACCACCTTCACAATGCGATACGATACAAACAGTACAAGTTCAACTTAGGCTGACCGGTATAACCTATTATTTTTTTGGGTTCTAATACAGTACACTCAAAAAAAGTTCCATAGCCGTGCGGTTGAAACTGGGTCTGATCAGTGACGAGAAGAAGATAATAAAAAATCACTAGGTACCTTGAATACTTAAAAGGCAAAAAAAAATTTTCGAGCCATCCTTAATAACTTTCTTCTATATGGGCTAACCAAGAGTTTCTATGTTACGTCATAAATCCTACATAACGCTTCGAGTCTTAGCGACACGTATAAGCACTTGACGAGTTGTATTCCTTTTTTTTTATTCTGTTCCGTTTTCTTCTCTTATTTTTCTTGCTCCTTTTAGTTCGTACCGACAACCGGTCCATCGTTAGGCAGCCTCCAGTTTACAAGCCGCAAATGTTCAATCGAAATTTTCTGATAAGCTGAAATCAAGGCAGCTACTATAAGGGCCGTGTTACGTGTTTTAAATGTTGTACCTTCGTTACCTTACTGCATATGGTTGAGTGGCGAAAAAGAAAAAGGAATTTAATACAGCAACTTTAATACACATTACCGCTGTACCCACTTTTACATTGAGTCGTCAAGTGGCTCGCGGCATAGAAGTATAAATCACACGTCATTCCAGTCATATGTAAATGTCCGCTAAGTCTATGCTCTGCCTCTACTAAAGTGCTTCACAAATCGTAGCTTCATGCTCCAAGCCAGGAGCAGCGTTATCGCTGATTGATAATCCCTGCCAGTTATAAGGTTTAACATTATCTCGTTTTGGATTTTAAAAAACCGTATCTAGATACAAGCACATACGGTTACCTTAATCAAGTCGTGCGATAGACGAAAGTTTCACCAGTAGAATATATCAATTAGCATGTGGACATGATTTTGGAAAAAAAATTCCTTAAAAGAAACACCTATATATGATAAATCTCAGTGGTACATTTATACGTCCTATTATCTTCCCATACGTATAGTTAACCTATTGCCATTCCTGTTCCTGCAACATTGTTCATGGGCAATGTAGAACACAGACCATTATCAACGTGACCAGAAGATATCTGATTATGTAAATGGTCACGAATTTGCATACAAATTGTAGCTAATATATTTACTCTTCATTACTACCCCACTGTGTGCATGCACTTGAAATCTCTTTCCATCCCGAATTTAAATCACTCATCTCACGCATGCGTGCATATACTATATATATATATGTATGTATATACATATATATATATATATACATGCGCGTGCCCTTGTATCAGACTCTTTTTTACCCCTTTACATACACACGGTATACAATCTATTAAACAATAATTGAAGGGCAATCAATTCCTCTCTTTTTCATACGAGATAAACGTATATGGACATATATACCGATATATGTATAGATACCGAACCAGTTTTACTAAATGGATACCGCATGTGTTTCTTTGACATTCTCACTGTCTTCTTTCTTTCTTTCTTTAACTCCCTCTCTCGTATGCATTCTTCGCAAACCAGACCCCCATTAGCACCGTCATATTCCGTGGCAAGTGTATGCGCAGTGGCAAGTGCGCAAGAAACTGGAAGAAAATGTACCGACAGTAGGTAGAACTCTCGTTGAACTCTCCGCTCTGGAAGTCGTCGCCATTTTCACTAGCCGACAGCATTAGTTTAGCTATAAATACTGAAACGTCATCTTAAGGCGACGCCCCTGCCCATCGAGAAACTTCTATAAAATCTATGAATTATACATGTGCAACGTTCAGATGATAAAATACAGGTAACCCTTATTGCCATATTTATTGCCGCGTCGTGACGCCCTAACCTGTAAACGTTACTCGCAACCATGACGCCGTGCGTCCTTTACACTCCTGTCTCCGTCCACGTAACTCTAAGACCTTACTTATATTAAAATTTAAACTGCAATATCGAACGCGTCTTAAATCCTATTGTCTTGATAAATCTTACATAGCGCATATAAATTGGTACACGTGTCTCCTAGCGGTGTTTACTTGCTTTTGCAATAGGCTGCGCTCGAGATTTATTAGTCCTTTATGCGATATCACAAACGCCGTACCCATGATGCAATTGGCGACACGTAACACAAATATTAATAAAATGAACGGATTTAGTATCGATTCGCAAAGATATTACGTTACGATTATGTTTATGGGGCGGACAGCAGAGTATCATTCGCTAATGATTTTACTGCCGAACTGAACTCTGTTTGTAGATATGGATGCTGGACGAATCATTCCAGTCATTTATACACATGGGTTGGGATCATTAATGATCGTAGCTCAGTAAATGAGACTCTCTTAGCTATACGATACGAGCTAGAATTGCGAGTTGATTCGTCGCTTAATTAACTTTATTATCTTCACTGTAACGAGTCTCGAAGAATTTCTACGTAAACTGGTATATACTGGATGACTATTTATTTTAAGGAGAATCAGGTGTTGGCTTATTCGATTACTCGAACTGTTACCAGTCTCCGATACGTACTTGCTGCACTAGTCAGTCGGACAACACCATGTGCGCTTGTCTTAATAATTACACTTATCACTGATGAAGTAATTTTCTTTTGACTCGAGTCTATAATTAGCGCTGTTGCTTGGAATTATTAATTAAAGTTTGGTTTACCGTTTTATTGGTATTAAAAAAAATTGTGATTTTTCACTCTCCTTATCATATCTACAGATTCAGTCGTACGGTCTTGACGTTCGATTAATTAATTAAGAACCATCCTCGTGACGTCTACTTAATTACGACCTTAGGACCGAATCAAGATGGACGCCTAACACGATAACTTCTTGCTCCCGGATAGAATGGTTATACATATATAGTATGTACTATGCTAGTAGGTATATCGATTCTGAGAGGGAAAGAATTTTTCAATGAGATACTTTATGTACATGCACTAGGTTCTAGACGGAGGCACTTTATACTTGGTTGGTTCTCATGCTCGAAACGTGAATTAAACCTGGGAGTTCGATAAAGCAGATTTCATCGCGGTATATCCTTAATTAGTCGACTTTGTAGCTGCCACGATCTCTTCTTAGCGTTCTGTGATCAAGCGTGGTCGCGCCTTGCAATAAGTCCCATGATTTTCAGCCGTCAGAAGTCTCATAGGGAATATTAGTGCGTATGGTAAAAAACAATGATCTATTAGATAGAGGAGATTTTGCATCGATCGATAAATTTATCTTACAGGTATCATTACCTCTGGCTGATCGTTTCCAAGATCACTCCGAAGGATTCCCGTTACGCCCTTAACCTTAAATTATCCCCATCCTTGATCGTTATTGAATCGATTATCTCAAACACTCGCACGGTATAGAACCAGGATCAGTGAACGATATAAAAAGACCTTAACCTTCTTCCAGGCGGTCATCAAAAGGTCTAAAGTGACTTGCAAGTGTCATGGCGTGTCCGGAAGTTGCAGTCTAATCACCTGCTGGCAGCAGCTCGCTTCCTTCCGGGAAATAGGTAAGTTTTTCATAAGTCTGACATTGAAAAACCAAAATGTAATTTAAATATATTTTAATTTTACTTTTACTAACAACAATCGTGCTATAGTACCCTACCTATTTTTTTTTAATTATTGACCAGGGAATCATTGTCAAAGCCTTTTACACTGTGCATACCTCAATTAGCTTAAAATACCGTTCGTGGACTCTGTAAGCCATACTATACGTATACAACCGTGAGCCATGCACTGTAGTGGTAACACTGTGAAAAATCTTCTCCGTTTCATAAACATCGCCGCGTTGATTAAGAATTCAAGTCGCACCCAAGAAGTGTTCGTCGTAATCTAAACAAGTCTTTTAATTACCTATCGTGAACCAAACGATGACTCCAACCATTGGTGACCATAGGGTTGAGACGAACGTATATGAGTCCACGATGCTTCACGTGGTTATCGTATTATGGTTTTATGGGACATTCGAGCGATACTCAAGAATAACTTCGGAAGGTACGAAGGGAGGAGACGTCTTTCCTCTTACACGCCATATCCTCTCCCTCTTACAGGCCATACCTTCTTACACGTGTATACGTTTCTCAGTCTGGATAACCCGCCGTGTCTTTTTGTGTTAATTAGAGGTCCAAGTCAATTGTGCAACGGGGATAGTTACCTTAGGCTCCAGGATAAATATATGTCTGATGCTGGGGTTCATTGACTCCTGGGTTTACGAGATAACCGACTGGCAGAACATCTTTCCGATTATATTTTATCATCAAGATTTGGTCATACCCGATACACCCTATAGCTGAATCTACTTTTCTTCAATTCAGTTACGCTTGCACGCGCTTACGAAAAATCACGCCGTGTCTGGCTTACTTATGCTTACCAGGGTGAGGATGAACTAGGAAAGAAAAACAGTAATTACTTTAGCGTAGAAGCCGATTACATTAATTTTTCTTTTTTTCTTATCCATGCAAATTTTTTAATCTACTACGCATACGTACACTTCACTTTTTATTTACCTATTTCCTTTTGACCCTTTAAGCAACTTATTCCAGCTATTCGATTTCTCCAATAATTCGCAATGTCGACTAGCACCCACTGTATGGGAATAACTGTACTATTATCATTATATGCATATGCTAATTTCAAGTGTGCACCGATCAAGAGTTTTATATATGTCAGACGCGTTGCACAGCTGGGACTGTACATTCTCATTGCGCATACGGAATACCAATATATTGATACACCGTACAGTGCTGAGCAGAACACTGGTAGGCTTCTTGTATTTTCTGTCATTAAATAATGGCCAGGTTCTTTTCTCTCTTCTTCATCTTCTCATTGTCGGAGGCATCCTTGCAAAATTCGCACGGTCAATACAGCTTCCGTTAGCTCCATGCACTTCTGACAAGATCCAACGGTAGGACTCGTATTCCCAATGATTTGCCACGCCTACGTCGACTAGTGTACAACGTAATGATGTCTGTTGTAAGGAAGTATTGCCTTTCGAAAGGTGCGTTGCAGCGTCCCGATAATTATTATAAATGTACCTGGCTCCTTACCTCCACGAAAACTCTTGAACGGTTAAACGCTACAGGGCATTTCAAGAATCATCGTGTAAGCAAGCGGAGTCATTATCCTTACGGTGTAATGTTTCTTCACAAGATTGTCTCTACCCAAGGCTTTTAAGTAGCAGCTTCATTCCGTTACTTTATGTATTAGTCATTCTTTGCACTTGAAATTTGTGGGATCCATATGATGACTTTTGAAACGTCTGGGTACATTCGAGAGTGCGCGTCCTGGTAGAACAAGATGCAATTACGTTATGACGGGGCGGGACAATGGTATCACCGCAAGTCGTGCCACGCAATCCTTAATCGGAGGCTGCGCTTTGTACCAAGATAAAATCTTCTTGTTTGCAGGCAGGATCGACCCTCGGAAAAAGAAATTCCATGGAACTAGTCAAGAAAAGATTTGATTTCGTTAAGGACAACCCAAGTCATTAGAGTTACCGTGTGCATCTACGGTTTCGTCTTGGTAGAAAATAATTTTCACTGGAAATTTCTCATTATCCTGGATCATCGTTAATCATCCATGGATAATTATTATTGATGAGCAGAGGTACTGAGTGGTTTTTTTGTCTTTCTTCACCGTCTCAAACTGTACCTCTGTGAAACAGCTTCTAGTGGGTGACGCCTAGCGTCGCTTTGACATCATGGTGTTACCTGGATCGGTAGTTGCCATGAGATAGTCACCTGAGAGAGAATATCCTTCGGGTTGTATTGTGCCTCTCATTCTGTCTTGTTTTCCACTCACAATCTTATCCAATGATCAGACGCTAATTTTCCCAGTTTCCTTAATCTCGTGCTTATCGGCTGGTCCAATCTACCAAATCTCGGAAAACCCATGAATACTTAAGGATACACGAGCAACTCTTTAGCTGCTATCTTTAAGTTTCCTAGAAGAAATTGTTAAGTATAACTCTCTTTCTGGACCGCGTGTGAGGTCCGCAGTAGACATGGTTTATGTTAATGCTTAACTAAATATCCCGGTTACGATGCCGTACAAGACCTGGTATGGAACGTGGAGATGATTCGGAGAGCCAACCTGAATTTCTTTTAACGGTCCCAAGATCTGGGATCGTTCGATACCTCGTATATTGAGGGAACACCTTGTTTCTCCTGGCCATTTTTATAAACCTCAAGTTAACTCCAGGCTTCAGGAGTCACCAATGGTTGTATTTATTTACTTCAGCTACCCAACAGGGTGAAACTAGGTATTAGCAGATACTCGTTCGCGATATCTCAACCGTGATTCTTCTTTTTTTGCTTTTCAAGAGGATTCAAGAAAATAAAATTCGATACACTCTGCCTGGGATGATATGAATTTAAATAACAAGTCGGCAAACACGGTAAAGGCGTAGCATTGTCTCTCATTATACTCTTCGAGTTGTTCCTCGTGTCCACCTTACCATTTCTATACGGAATCAGTGATGGCTTGTATAACGTAGGCAGTAATCGCTCGTACAAGGATGCCTTTTTTTCTTGAGAAAACATCAGGTGACACAGTTTCCTACCAAGGGACGCCGAGAGATCAATGGCGATCACAGTGTCTTCCTGGAATGTGAAAAAACGATTTTAAATTCTCTTTTCAAATATATGGATACATGTTGATAAAAGAAATAAAAAATATAAAAATTCTACCAATACCAGTATCCTCTTATTCTTCTTAACCTCCTTTCATCCTATTCATCCAATTATTCATGGTGTCATTGCAAACTGCTGATTCACGATTTGAGTCTCTAGTTTGTCTGGCACATTGGTCTCGGTCACGCCTGATGAATCTTCAAAGGAGTTCACAGAGCCATTCGTATCGAACGGACATCGAAAGTGATTTTTTTCCAAGTAAAGCCAAGCGAGCTCAATCCCATCGACACGCGCATGCATCACATCCTTAGCTAACGCAACGTCCGTGCGTGAATCTCAGATTAACAGCCAGTCGAGAAACAGCCAGAAAAGTTAATTGTAGTTTCAGACACAAATCTCAGTCCAGGACAAATTTGCCACTATGGGTTATTAGCATAATGACCTGGAACCAAGAAGAAAGCACGACTCTGATAAATAATTGCGTATTGCCAAAATCGCGCGTGACAATTACATTAGCATAATTCGTTTCGTCGCCAACCTTAACGTTCGCCATTCCACGCGTCTTCTTTCTCTGCCATAACCTCCATACGCAGATAGCATTGTGCAGTCTCTCACTGTACTTATATTATGCATTCATGGCTTATTCGCTCGGAAACACTCACTATATATATTATATGGGTATATACATATATATATGTATACGTATACATCACAGTTCTCTTCTTACGCCGTGCGCATCTCAGGACACAATGCCCAGGTGTAATTTGACAGATAGCTACTCCGACCACGGAGTCACCGTATTATCTCTCATGACTCATCTCCCGTCTACGGATAAACCGTTTCTAAGCCGCGGATATTTGTCACCCTGGAAGGGAACCGACACGAATTCTTTTAGACGCCTTAACTTCCTCGGAACAAACCTGCAGCATCTGCGTCTAACCTCAAAATCCTCCGCGTCGCAATGCGATTGTACTTGACGATTGTGATCCGAGACTCTGTGATTTATCTTTGATTCTTTTATATTCCTTTTATTTCAGGCGATTATCTTCTGGATAAGTATGACGGTGCTACGGAAGTCAGAGTCAACAGACGTGGACGACTGTCAATACGAGATCCTAGATATACTCTGCCCACTGCTAACGACTTGGTGTACTTGGACGACTCGCCGAATTATTGCCTGAGGAATCTTACCATTGGATCGTTGGGTGAGTTTATTATTTTTTGTTAAGGATTGAATTGAAATTTTTATTTTTATGTAATATTTGCATTTTAACTCTTGGGATGTTTCTCTTTTTTTGCTTTTAGGCACTCAAGGCAGAGTTTGCAATAGGACGTCGGCTGGCATGGATGGCTGTAATTTACTTTGCTGCGGTCGGGGTTACAATACGCAAAAGACAACGATCAGGGAACGATGTGAATGCAAGTTCCACTGGTGTTGCTTCGTCGAGTGTAAGACGTGTGTCAGAAACGTTGACATACATACGTGTAAATAGAAGCTTGCCGAGAGATTGCGGCATAGAGGGAAAATGAATGGGAGCTATGAGAGGAACAAGAAACCAGGATACGAGAAGGAAAATACGAGCGAGCGAATCGTTATAATTTATTATTCATTTCTACGAGAATTCTCTTAGTATGGTAAATTCACAAAATTCAATCTTATCGATCAAGGATAAAGTGAAATTTTTTAATTGGACCACTTTAAGGATTGCGAGATAATCGATAATCGTTCGTGCAGACTCTTTTGTTTAATCGACTGACGATTATCGTCTTATAAGTTTCTGCTTTCTCCGCTGTGTACGATGTTATCCTATGTCGATAAGTACTTAGGGACATTTTATTATGTATCAGAAGATCACGTTGAATTCCCTAGGATTCAAATTCAAGTATAGTTATCGAGAAGAAATATAGGTACCGCCGTAGGCACTCCCCAATGGTTTCCGCAAGATAAATATTACGTAGAGATAAACAAGTACCATTATCGATGAATGATTACAAATTATTTATCCGTATTTCGCTAAGTATTTCAAAAAACTCGACTGCAGTTCGTACGTTAGATTTTTCACAGTATTCGCGTGTCTGTGTAATGTCACGCAAAATAAAAATCATTAGTGATTTAATGATTAGCAAACCCGATCAATAGTCAAATCTTTTTTTTTTCACAAACGTTACACTGGCATTGTAGCTGTCGTAGAATAAATTAGCCGTTATTATTTAGTGATCAATTAAAAAGATTACTGTACGGTCGATCGAGTGAGCGATGCTTATCAATATAACTTAAGTAGAATTATTTAAATCGACATCGAAAGAAGTATTTATTGTTAGCGAATAGTTTTCGAATGTTTGTAACCTAAGGGTGTGTATTTGTCGATTGAGATTTTTTGCAATAACAATACAGAGACAAGTATCAAAGGAACGTTGGACTAGGAGCCATCTTTGAACCGTAGTATCTCCTTAATTAAGAAACTTAGATCATGTACTATTTTTTATCTTTGATAATTAAGAACACTTAAGTTTTCTAGTTTATAAGTGTACATTTGTCCTTCGCCTAGATTAAGTTTTTTAAAAAAAACGTTAAAACTCATGACGTTTGCGTATTGTAAAATAATATTTATCCAATCTGCACAATTATTTTTGTTTTTTTTTCCCAATTTTAATTATTAATGGTCGTCATGCTCTTAATTAAGTTTTGAATGAATTTTTTATTTCTTTTTTGACTTATGTTCTCAAAGTTTCAGTGCAAATGCGATTTACATTGCAAGATGAATTTTTTATTTTATTATATTCTTCCTAAGAAAAAATATCTTATTCGTGACGAACAGGTACAGTCCTCCGAAAGTATTGTTAATTAAGTTTAAAGTAGACGAAGATAATTCTAATCAATTTATGCTAGAACGTAAATAAGTGTACGTTGCTTTAACGTTGTGCAGCTTTTATAGTTTTAACAAGACATTCCTACAATGTGGCTCTGGCATAAATACTTACGTTTAGTCGTATTATGAATTTTTCAAAACCAATTTGAGCGATTGTATTTTGAATAAAGATATGCGTTAGATCATTGTATTGAAGTCGGTTGCCGGTGAATTTTTGCATTGTCAATTGTTTCATTTGCCGACTAAATTACATTGTATCATCCAGGCTCTTCGAAACGCTACATCGACAGTGAGGTGATGCTATTAATCATATTTTAACCATGATCTATGTGTCTGAATTAATATAACATCGTTTGTCGTACTGTCAAACTTATTTATTAAAATTTTGTACAACTTATGTAACTTTATGTAACGATGACATTGCGAGCAGTATAAATTTCATTACGCATTATGAATTAAAAGAAAGAAAAGAGAACTTACTTACTCATCGCATTTTCATTATTTCAGTTATGTAGCAGAAAAACTTCAGTCCTTCTCAGTCCTCTGACCTAAGATATGGCCTCTGACTATAGCCTCCAGTTTCGTAGACTGTTGTATCGAAATCGCCAATACGTGCTCGTACTAGACCGAGATATTGGACAGATTTAATTAATTTTTTAATTATTAAGAAGTGAATTCGTGACAACTTCAACAGTAATGGATAAAAAGGGGCGGATTTAGGATTTCTTAAAAATATCTCAAAAATGTTTCAACAATAGACCTTTTCAATAGTTCTCGAAGAGTTCTATGGTTCCTGACAGGTTTTAAGAATAGTTCTGCTGCGCAACAACAGTAAAATATCTAGTAAAGATACTGGTGGCATCATACGCTTGAGTGCAGGCAGGCATTAGGTGCTGAATTTTGTCATAGTTAATCTTATCGAGCTTACACTGTGCCCTCGAACTTAAGATTGCAAAGAAAAAAATATTTAGGCAATATCTGTTGAGCGTCCTCGTTCTAAGTGTTGCTTTCGGGGAATCAGCGGTGAGTGGCGGAGAATCTTTGTCCGTCAAGCGATACGTTCGGGTTCACGTTCAGCTCGGTTACGACGGGATTCGCATTATCGACGGAGGCAATGATTACAAAATCCTACTTTCGGACTCGCCGCTGCGACTTAGCGCCATACTTTTGATATCGCTTAAAATCGTCGTAGCGTTCAGCATCTCTCTATTCATCTCTGTCTCCTGATTGGAGGAGGCAGGCATAAGAAAAGGAAGGATAATTTTACTTTATTCAAGAGATCCTTGGCGCGATCTAGTGCTGTAAAACGGAATCAGGTAATTTTATTGGGATCGTGATCGTTCTATCTTCTCTGGATATTTTGTTTCAGCTTTTATGTGAAAAGGTTTTCTCTAATGAGTATTCGTCAATCTGTTGGTTCATGAACTGATAATAAAAATCAGCTGTAATTAGTAAAATACGTCTTATATCAAAAGCATACGATACGCAAATTGGAGCGGCTAAGCCGTGTAATGAGTAGCTTATGCGAGGAATCGAGCCTTGGAAGCGGCTCCTTCATAGAAACAATCAATAAGTTTTCTTGTGAATTGTTCACGCTCGTTTTCACAACTCTCGGTATAACCTCAAACGTCTCCATACCTGTCACTCACGGAGTGGAAACCCTGCAGAATTTTACTGATCTCTATCAGGGCTTTCTTAATTGGCTCTCGTTCGACGATTTTCAGCTTCAGCTTCTAAAAGTTTTCTTATTTGTGCTGGTTAGTAACGTCGCTCTCATTTATATTGCCTGGCATATTTACGGAGCAAGGATATCTGAACGGTTTATGAAACCTGGTAAGTTTATTTCTCCACTTTGATTTTTATAACCAATCTTTTGTCCCAACACTTCTGTATCATCTATTCCAGGTGATCTTTTTTTTTAAAGCGTGTATTTTATTTTGGAGTTCCTTCATCCTTTGTATTTTAGCTAATTCTGCTGCCATTGAGGAACTGAGAAGAAGTGTTTCCCAGCTTAAGTTACCCACTGAACATTCACCACGGCTTTAAGTGAATTTTATATTTGATTTTTGGAAACGTAGAGATACAGGGACGATGGCTGAGAAAGTTAAAAACTTCTTTCTCAAAAAGAAACATGATGTTAAGTTTAAAAAGGCTGGGAAAGGCTATAGGTAATTATTGTAGAATTTTATATGAATATTTGAAACATAGAGTTTCATTATTTATGTTGAACCACGTGCATTACCTGATATTAGCCTCATCGTTTGACTTCTACGGTAGAATCAACTTTAGTTGATGCATTTCTACTAAATAATTTTATATAATATTGTGCTATTGATTGATAGATTGAATGAGACCTCCAGTAATACAGCATCAAGTTCATCCTCACAAAATGTAAAGCCTATTAAGAGAACAGAACCTACGCAAGAAGCTAAAGTAGCAGGACAGGCTGCACTGGCAAGGCTGGAATCAAAAAGACCTGATCCTACAAAATTTAATACGTACGAATATTGTAGTATATTGTGTTAATCTGTTATTCTTTTGTATCTAATTTCATTACAACTTAACTGGTTTGTCAAGTGGGTTTTTTATTAGCACATGGAATAACAGTGCCTATCAAGACATGTATTTTGAAAACAAAACACTTAATCATATGTATTGTATTACAGTTCATACGCAGCTATACAAGCTCGAGTTAAACGTGAATTAGAAGCAGAAAGAAAAGCATTAAGTGAAGCTAATACTATTGATAAAATTACCGAACGGAAGGACGTGAAAGTTCAGGATGTAATTGAAGATAATCCATTCCTAGCAGTTAAGGGGGTTTACTTCCGCTGTCCTATGATATCAGATGAAATTTTGCCAAGGGACGAGTGGAAGAAAAAAATACGAGAATTTTTATACGACCAGTTACAAGATCAGGAAGCTGGTCTAACAGCATGTTTAATTATTCACAGCTGTAACTCGGGCAAAGAGAAGATTGAAAACTGTATAGAAACACTAGGAAAATATTTGGAAAATATCATCAACAATCCAGGTGAAACGAAGTACTGGAAGATTCGAATGTGCAACAGAGTTTTTAAGGTAACTAATGCGCTCTACTGTTCTTTTGAAAACACATTTTAAAGCCACCGATCGATGCTTCTAGTATATTAATGCCAAAATAAATGTGTTTTTCGATAACTATAAATGTTCACTATGGCAGGAAAAAGTAAAGCCATTGGAAGGTGCCTTGGACCTACTTCGAGCAGCTGGTTTTGAAGAGAAAAGAATACCTCACCAAGGAGAGGAAGAGGATTTCCTAGTTTGGAATCCTGAAAAATCCACAATAGACAACGTAACAATGCTATTAGACGCATTAAATACAGCTGAACCCATTCAACTCGAGTTGGATAGAAATGTGCAGGTTCTACTGCCAAGCGAAGCTACAAAGCGTAATGAATTACCTCCAGTGTTCTTCACTATAACACCTGAAGAAATTAAAAGGGAACAACAACTTAGGTAATTACTCTACCAACAGGTAACTCGTACATTAAATTCAGTGTTTATATGCCTGTTATGTATTGTAGAGCTGAAGCTGTCGCGCAAAGTCAAATTCTCCGTACGAAAGCAATGCGTGAAAAAGAAGAACTTCGTGAAATGAAGAAGTATCGCTTCGCACTTATACGCATAAGATTCCCTGACAATATAATACTTCAAGGCACCTTCGCAGTCTTTGAAAAATTCGAAAATGTCATAGAATTCATAAAGGAAAATTTAATAAGCGATGAGATTCCATTCTCATTGATATTGCCGTCAGGACAGAAAGTTTGTAATGAAGACATTGAGAAAACACTGATAGACTTAAGGCTTGTACCAGCCTCTGTCTTAAAATTCTCCTGGAACATTGAAGGATTTGAGGCAGCAGAGGTGGTTGGATACTTGAAGGAAGAGGTTCTGTCATTGATTCAGTCTTTATAGACTTGATATATTTAATACTTCTTAGATAGCATTCAATTCATAATTAAAGGTTACGATCAATGTCTACGAAACTTTTTGCCTTAGAATTTATTGAATAAGAAAATTTAGTTATCTAGGCTGTTCTTATTTTTCTACTTGCAGATATGAAGCTTTTGGCACGTAGTATCTTTAAAACGAACAGTACAGTTACAAAATGTGTTTTCATCATTGACACAGAAAGGAATTTCTTTTGAATATCAATTCTTGAATTCATTTTTTAATTGTTTCTCCTTGAACTTTAATTATTCAGCATACGCAGTTTAGCCAGAATTATATAAATTGTTCATTCTCCTCTATCTACAGTGAATTAATTTTTTATCCTTTATATTTCACATCAAAATTTTGTTAAATTATTTTCAATTATATAAAAATCATTTTTTTCGTACATAATTCTAATGCATCAGTATTTCGTAGATAGTGCAAACGTTACTTTAAAAAAATCTTTCCAACGTAGGCCGAATATAAGAAAAATTTTTAGCCGTCTGACCGATTAGATTCACAATCCTTATGTATTGCTATTTTGTAATCTGCTGATTTTTTCGTTGTCTATTATATAAATGTTAATATATACAAATAAATTATATCTTGCGTTGTTGAATGTGCATGTTTCCTATAAAAATCCTGTTAAACAAGGTCCCTTTAGTGGTACCTAATGCTACAAATATACATTATTCCATGATGAATAGGATACAATTATCCGATTAATATTTATATATAAATCCGTCGTTTATTATAAACATTTCGTACATTAGAATACAATTACGTATTCCGATGATTTTCGGGAATTACATTGAAAATATTGACTTCGAATACGAATATCAATGATCGTCAATATAATTATTTGCGATCGACTACTGGTTCGATTGTCTCCCCTCCGCGGATTTGTCCCCAACCAATAAGTCGCCAATGTTTCTCAACACGACGAGACAGCGCGATTTTCTCATCGATTTCTGTACACACAGGATTCGTCAAGCTGATCTTCGCAAGATCAGCTCTGGTAGCTAAGACGCGACCTCCTGTACTCAAAGAACCAATGTTCACCAAGAGCACCTCGTTTTTCGATAGTTTTGGAACCTAGTGAAGTATACGAGAGTTTTTAAGTAGTATAACAATAGAGGGATTTTCCAATACCTCTACCGATTTATCTCAATAAATCAATTCAATCATTAAATAAATCTCTTACCTTAGCTCCCTTCTTGTCTCCTTCTGTTCTCACTCCTAATAAGCGCTTGAGAAGATAATACGATATCTCAAGTTCAATAAAAATCTTAGGCAATGCACCTACAGCTCCTAGAATCTGACCAACCAAACGATCCGCTCGACACAAAGTAGGTTCGATCTTCGTTCCCACGCCTGAAACAATAATGTCAAATTAGAGAAAAATATATGATCCTGAATTCTGAAGGTACATATGTACAGGTCTAATAGGATTGTACCTATGAGTCCACCAGGAACTGCGAACTGCAATTCGTTTTGTTCAGCAAAAAGAGATACAATACGTGAAAAGATTGGTCGACACGTTAATTTTCCTTCACCGTCCTTGGAGACTAAACCAGGCCGGACCTCAATCTCCATGCCAACCTAATAAAGTAATAATATTTAAAGTAACTGTCATCATTTGCAGGACGTTATCGTATTATCTGTGTACCTTTAAAACCCCTTTAAGAATACTTCCACCGGCAACACCACCCTTGAGGTCATCGACCTCGCAGCCAGGTTTATTAACGTCGAATGAACGAATGACAATTAATCTTGGCTCCGAAGTGAAGTCTCGAAGAGGGACAGGAATCTTCTTCGTTATGTACTCGCACAGTACTTCAATATTATATTTAAGCTGCGCCGAAATTGGAATAACCGGAGCACCCTCAGCCACAGTACCTAAATTATATTAATCAATTGCATACAAAACATTATTTCATATCAAATAGTTTGAGACGATTACCTTGAACGAATTTTAAAATTTGCTCATACTGCTCCTTAGCTTGTCCTTCCTTTACTAGATCAATTTTATTTTGCAAAATCACAATATGCTTCAACTTCATGATCTCGATAGCAGCCAAATGCTCAGATGTCTGTGGCTGTGGACAGGACTCGTTACCAGCTAAAATAATCATCTTGCATAAGTTTTGTAATAGACCTAATCAGTATTGTGCCATGTAACCAAATCCACCTTTTTCAAACATAAAACGTCTAGCAAAATTCATTTACCAATAAGAAGCAATGCAGCATCCATAACTGCTGCTCCGTTAAGCATAGTAGCCATAAGAATGTCGTGACCTGGACAGTCTACAAAGGAGACATGACGAACCAGCTGAAATCTACCAGAACAGGCAGGACGTAGACATGGAAATGAATCATCCTTGCTAGATCCTCCAGAGATGTAGCACGCAGGTCTTGGACATTTTTCATTGTCACACTTGTAAATCTTGGCATTTGCATATCCTACAATTAACAAAAATTCAATAGAT
Organism: Calameuta pygmaea; assembly: GCA_031762395.1. Classification (NCBI taxonomy): domain Eukaryota; kingdom Metazoa; phylum Arthropoda; class Insecta; order Hymenoptera; family Cephidae; genus Calameuta; species Calameuta pygmaea. The sequence goes on from JASANN010000249.1 coordinate 2,442,838, forward strand.
GTTAACCTAACACAAAATTGATATCAGTGTCAACGCCATCAAATGATGATTAATAATTTTAAAAAATTCAATATTATTCAGCAGTACTATGTATTCCTTTATTTGTCAAAGTTGCCTCGCCGTTTCTTTGCTCCTCTCAAGCGAAAGTACAGTTTATGTAAAGGTTGAATCCAGCATAGATCAATAACAGAAGACATACGTTCGTTCGGTATTTTCGGCGGATCATCTACTGAGACCTCTAACTATGGCGTATTTGTTAATCATTGAAATATCATAATTTTCTACGTATTCAGAGATGTGAGATTCGCCATGCGCACAAAACAATAATAATATAATAAGAATAGTAGTAACAAAAATTCCGCTTAATATCTATACCGTTTATATATTACGAATTTAAAAAAACGAGCTAGTGTTGTCTAATCAACATTTCTATTATAATATTTCTTTTAGGCACTGAATTCCTTATGAGTGAACAATGTCACAAGTGAGTTGGTTTTTTATTATATAGCATAGAAAAATCATTATGGAATCATGCAATATTTTATATACCGTCCATCAGGTGAGTGACATATTCGTTTTTATTTACTCTAACGACCCTTTCGACCGAACCCAAAAGAGTCAAGACTTACAATTTCTTTGTTAATGATTTAATGATTAACATGTGTAACTTGTGAATAGCAAGAGGTCGAAATTTTTACATGGAAATCACTATTTTTATACTCGTCGAGCTCATCACATGAAATTTGAGAGTGATTTTTTATATTGTTACTGTTGTACAGATACGTACATACAATAGGGTAATTAACTCCAAATCATTAGCTTGCTAGTGTATTCGCACGTCGATGACAGTAACAATAATAAATAAACGTACACAAAAAGTTTGAATTCTCTAGAAATATAATATAAAACGTCTATTAGCCACGAAGAAATAAGAGGACGAAAAAAGGAAAATTAATACTTAGATGCAATTAAAGCAATTAATATCAAAATGTTCATGAGTTCTACACGTTTCGCAGAGTCACGTGTGCAGTGAAATAACGTGAATGTTAAACGAGTACTTGCTACATGTCATAAAATTATTGACATAATTTTCAAAGGGACGCAGAATGTATTAAGGGGCTATACCAGTGTGACACTTTCAAAAAATCGATTTTTTGCCTTTTTCGACAGTTTATACTTTCAAGAATATCCTGTAAAAATTTCAAGGCCGTATCTCTAATACTCCCCGAATGGCAGCCTTCTAAAGAGCAACCGCTCGTAGGTGTAAAATCGATAGTTAAATCTTCAAACGCGTTTTTCTCGAAATGACATTTTTCAAACTTGCTGACATTGTAACTCAAAGAGCAATTATCCGATTGACTTGAAATTTGAACTGAGTACTCTTGAATATATTTACTCTACAATGACGTAGGATATTTTTGATTGGATGGAAACTGACGATTTAGCATTGAAAAAACGACCATTTTATGTAATATAGGTCAAATATAGCCAAATATATTCTTAATTTTTCGAAACATTTAATTGAGTACTTTTCTTCCACAGAATTCCCAAAAATCACCAAAAATTTCAGCGCTCACACTGGTATAGCTCCTTAAGAAGAACAGGCAATATGGTTAAATAACTTAATAGAGAAATCTAGAATAGAATAACTTGAAACACATTAGCGTTGTACATCAACATTATATCTCTTTGGGAAATGAGCTGAGGAAATCTGCTTTTAATTTATTCAAGTAGAAAATTAACAATGTTCCATGACAATAATTTCAGTTACTTAACTACCCATAAGATTCAACAAAGAAGTTACCAAAATACGATACATCGTTGCAAATTAAAACTTTAGTCAGACACTGACTTTAACCACAGGCAGTAAGTTTACTATCGATTAACAAAAGTGACATATAGACCTAAAAAATACTATTGACTAATCAAGTCATTGATAATTAGTCTTAAATGTTTAAAACAAATACTGTCTGCACGTCTTAGTACCACATTTACATCTAGTCTTATAATCTAAGGACTTCCCACTGGATAATTCTAATCGCTGTTGCGATTCCGAGGGCAAATCATTGTTATCAGACGTTCTAGAGAACTGGCATGCATAATCAAATGTTATCTCTTCGTTTTGTTTAATGTCCCTCGTAGCAAACAAAGCAAGCTTCGGGAGATCCGGCTCGAGACAATCAATCCATACAGCATAAACGGCTAAATTAGGATCACAGGAGTGATTTATAAAATGGGAGACGTTTCCATATATGGCAGCATCCACAGTGTACAAGCATTGATCCTCGCTCTGGTTATAATCTAAATCGAATAAGTATGTTCTGCCAGCAGCGTCGTACTCCGTGCCACGTTTCTCAGCTTCCTCGTTTGTTATGACCTCACCTACGTATTGCGTAACGAAGGTACCTTTCTTAATGACTCTCAGCGTTTTAACGCCCCAGCCACGACCATTGGAAGTGCGAAAAACGCAAAGCTTGGCAAATGTTCCACGCTGCACCACGCGATTTAGACAATCTGGTGGGCAGGTGCAGCGTTTGTTGCACTCGTAAATAGGCGTACCCGGTGGTACGCGAATTCTCCTTGCAGATGTGTATGAAAAACATCGACTACCTTGGAGGAAACAGCAATCGCCCTTAGAGTCGCACGTTTTACATTCACAGCCAATAGGTGGCTCGTCCGGTATAATCACTCCTGCACCTGGCAGATACTCGTCTACGTAATAAAAGTCGCATGGCGCGAATTCTAAGTCGACTAAATTTTCTACTTTGATAAGCGGTTTTCCTTTTGATATTCCGTTCATTTCCTCCTCCCACTCGCGTAACGACGCCAACTGCTCGCTTCGCAAAGTAGAGAGCAGCACACGCAATATATTTTGTTTGATTCGACTCTCGAGTTTTCGCATCTTTGACCGTTTGTTGGCGAAGTACTTTCTCAAGTCTTTGTACAGTGTGTACTCATAACTGAATAGGCAGTCGTCGTTATCCTTGTCGTTCATCAGGCTCTTCATTAGCTCCTCAACAGTTTCGGTATTGGGCGCGAAGCCGGTGACTTTCTTAAATTTATTTAATAGTCTCGTTCTCTCATTCTCAAATTCCATTAATAGTTCAGCGCAATCAACTAGGTTCGTTTTAGGTTCCCATGTATTACTAAGGGAGCTCCAGCCTTTCCACTTTATTAAATACAATACATTTTCCTTCGTTATCTTTTTCTCCAATATCTTCTCCACTTCGTACTCCTTTTTCTTGATGAGCTTGCTCTTACCGCCAAGGTTTTTAAACGTTTGACCTATGTCCTCGACATATACTCTCAATTCCTTTAACTTTATACCGTGCTCAAGATGTTTTAACCCGTCGCACGGGTTGGAGTCACTATCACTAGACGTTTGCGAGCTCCTTTGACCTCTTTTACATTTATCATCCTCTGCATTCAGATTTTCTTCCGTCATCCGCTCTACTGATTCAACTAACATCTCACGTGCCGTTGAATTGTCTCTATCTTCTGGTAAATTGGAAGAATCGTCTATATTTTCTAAGTATCTCCCATCCATCTCGATAGAGGGCAATCGCACTTCAAGCCTTGGCAGCTTGGCTGGTGGCTGGATGATAGTTGTAGGCGAAGTCGGCCGCTTTCGACACGCAGAGGACTTTGTGTATGTAGCGCCCGAAACTTCTGCCTTGTTTCCGCTGTTACTTTCCGTCACATGACTCTCTGTAATTCCAAACAGTTAAACGGCGTCATTCTCTCGGCTCACATTTATTTCATTCATTTTTATAATGTCTAGACCTCTCCACGCATTTCGGAGTTTTAAGGAATTTTATGTCTTTTGCTTTCTTTAAGGTAAACTTAGTAGCGTGCCGTGTTGTGCGCGTCTCTTAATCCTCTTCGTTCTTCCAGGTTCTTTCTTTTCTCTCACTCTTAGAACACCTAACGCTCTTGGCAGTGCAGGAACATTTACATGATCGCGATTTTTCTAAAGGCACCGATGAAAAACACTCATAACTGTGCCCTAATTCACGAAGGCATGACTTGCTAGTTCGTTCGCGGTATTTACACCAAATGTGGGCTTCCACTGGCTGAATACTACAGTTTGGAGTAGATCACACTGATAACTTTTTCAAAGGAGATACCACATAGTGTCAACAAATGTGTATACGTAATATTTGCAGAAAAATGTAATGCTGCTTTTATACGTGTGAACCGGTCGACAATAGGAAATTGGTAAACTGCATAAATAAATGTAACTATTGCTCTGTAATTTTGTCGTATCTAGTATTATTTATATATGGGAGTTTAAAAAACTAAGTCCATAAATTTCTAATTTCTCATAATTTTACATGTTACTTTGAATGATTGGCTTAGATTGTTCCAGTAATAAAAAATGTAGGACCAACTATCATCATACAAACTTTCACTATGCCAAACAATGAGTGGTCTACTACAAAGTCGGTATCTAGAATTGTTTGAAAACTGACATTACAAAACTTTTTGAATCTAGTCACTTTCAGCATAGATTGGAAGAATCAAAACTTAGTATTGAATGTAGTAATTAGATTATTGGAGCATCAATAAATCTGTATTACATCTTTAAAAAAATCAGGTTCAATGAGAGTCAGCCCTCAAACAGGATATCTATGACATATGGCAAATCAGAATATAAATTTAATATTTTATCAAAACATAATGTTCAACAAAATACAATATTGATGAGTTTTCATCTTAATAATTGGCTCTGATAGATTAGATTTTCAAAAAGCATATTCTTAAAATATTAGATATAAATCAGTGCTTCATAAAACATCATACAAAAAATACAATAAAAGTAAAGTAATTCACTACATTCCATATAGCTTCACACTTGAGCAATTGGTTAACATTCTTAAGGTACCATATTATGTGAATTTTAATATGAACCACTAAATAATTAGAATTATAATAAGGAATTAAAGTTTAGAAGAAAGGGCCTACTTACCAAGCTTAATAGTTATGTTTCTTTCAAGTTCATTTTTGAAACGAACAGTCTGCACACCAGAAATAGCTTTGACAATTGTAGATTTTCCATGTGCCACATGGCCAATAGTACCTATGCAAATTTGAGAATTGAATTTTATAATTAAGAATTATTTAAAGACTGTAAAAATGATATAAAAATAACAAAAATACTTTTACCTACAATTAGGAACAACTCAAAAATAATAAACTAAATATGGGTAAAACTGTAGCATACAACTTGAAGGGCTTTACGTAAGAAAAAAAACTAAACAATCCACAATTAATTTCAAGGAGTCATATTATCTGGTTTATATCTAAATATGCTTTAATGTATAAAGAACATTATTGGTCATGAAAACTAGATAACTAATCTCTATGATTATTGGTACTCAAAATTTAAAGTCTATAAAATTACTGTACCTATCTTAATGATTTCTATGGAATATGCATTATAGAAAAAGTGCAATGATTAACCAAATCATTTGAGAGGATGATGCAATTTCAATTTTTCAACATTTGTGTTCTTTCTTAACAATGCACTCCATATATAAGTTGTATATAAGTTAAACCAAGAAAAACTCACACACAAAATTACTTCCTTCAAATTATTATTCATCATGCTAAAAAACGTCTAATTTCTCTTGAAGTGAAAAGAACATATGCTTTATTCCGATAATTACCAATATTGATGGTAGCTTGTCTACTGATGACCTCACGCGACAGTGCAGTTAGCTTGCTCACATCCTATGAAATGATAGGGAAGAACAATATAAATTAGCGAAAAGCGGATGACAGTTTCCTATAAAAATTTTAACGAAATTATTTGCATACGAATATTCACAGATAAGAGAGATATGTACTTCGCGAGCACGATTCACCGTGTTGCTGTACGCATAGTCGAAATTTTGTGAGGTTACTTATGGCCGATAAGGTACTTGTCTAAAGTATGGTCGAGCAGTATAGAGATATTATGACTTACAAGCTTTGAGAGGTCCTGCTTGTATAGGTTTGGCTGACCGGTGGTTACACCCAATCCTTCTTCTCCGCCCATATTGCCCTTTGAATTCGATATTTTCACTAAAATAAATGCACGAGGCACACTGCGAGAGCGCGGAACGATAATGTTAACCACGGTTAACCGCCTCGCGTCGAAAAGAATTTAAGCTGGTGCGTATACACTGCAGCGCCACCAAGAAAATAATTTTCGCTGGGAAACCTTTGGGCGCGTTTATAAGATTTTGCACATTTAAATTTCCTAACTTTTTTTTGCATATTAAATTTGTGTGACGATTGAATGATAGATTATGACAATTGTTGAATAAAATACGCAAAAGAATCTTCATGATTCGGAGATTGTTGAATCAAATTCCTGTGACTTTTATCAGTACTACAAATTAGACATTTGCTAATGAATTTTTGAGATATTCAAAATCGAACTTTTTCTGTAAAAAAATATACAATACTGTTTTAGTATGAAAATTTCATATATTTATAAAGCATTAACAATATAATTATATTTTCTAATTTTTAAGGACAAATAGATACAATGAGGAGGAATTTTGGATTCAGTTTTAAAATAGAATTCCAATGCTCACATATTTTTCTACATATATATAATACATTATATTTGCTTTTACGTTTACTTCAGGTTTATTTAAAAATTTTCTGCTAGTACTGTAACCAACAGTTTGCTGTTATTCATCCATATATATCTGAGAAAGATGTAATTATTTTTGCAGTACTATCAGTAATTTTTATAACACACCCTATATTTGTATTACAGTAGTAGACATATAAAATTGAATGTTATAACACTCAAATATATTTAATATTTTGGTAACTTAGATGTTTTAAAATATACATTTTATTCACATGCGACTTTTATGCTATAGTTGTATCCACAATAAAAATACACTTTTGAGATGTAACAGCTTAATTTTTCTTAAAAGTAGAGTCATGGGATTAAGCAAGACATCATCCATTAAATAAAATCTTAAACATTTTTAGCAAACATATTCTTCTCCATATTATCATTACTTAAGTTTTAATGATATTATATGTACTCATAACCAGGTCGAGACACATAAAGAATATTCACAAGGAATTAACAATGTTAACTCTCAGTGTCCTAGTATCACATTAACTTGGTAGTACACATATACTTCACATTTAATTTAATTTGTAACACTGTCTGAGAACATATTTTATTGCATTGGTTTGTACAAACAGTAATTACTCTGCTTTCTTGGTCCCTCTTGCTTTCCAAGCTTGCAAGAGATTCCAAGAAAAGTAGAGAGAGAAAAAATGAACTTGTGACGCCAGCAAGATAAAGGCATACCATAATAATCCATAGGGTAAACCCTGAAAACATATTATTTTTTTGTAGAAACTTTTCTAAGCTTACACATATTTAACTTACCTGCCACATATGAATATCATCAGAATTGTCACTTGTAAGATATTTCCAAACATCCTTGAAGTAATAAATAACAGCATAGCAGAGTGGTCCATAGCCCAACAAAACAATACCAATCATATATCGCTGTAATGTCTTGATTTTGTTCCTCCTAATAGCTGATAATCCCAGGAATGACAACAACAAACTTGTGCACCATACATACTCCCACCATAGTGGCTAAAAAGATATAAATAAAATAGACATTTTATATGCAAACATAAACCTCATTTAAATATGTATAATTAATGTGCCGTACCGCTGGAATCTGTAATTCTTCAATTTCCAAAATAAAAATATCCAAACGATCCAAAATGTCAGCTGATAATTTGGCTAGCATGACAAAAAATAGGAGGTAGTGAAAAAATATACAATACTTCAGTCTTGACTTGTTCATTGCACTATAATAAAAGATCTTGTTAATAAACGTACTTCTTATTTATTAAATAATCATATGCACAGTGACAGCTGTGCAACCTCATGCTCTAGCAGCAGGTTAGAGACCTGCACTTACTAAGAGATTGCAAATTCTTTTAAAAAAACTTGGCAGTATTCCGATACATCAAAAATTACGATGAAACGACATTCTCTCTCATGAGAAATTTGTTTGCCGTCCTTAGGACTATTAATTGCATTCTATTTTACTGAGACAGACTTACCTAGTTTGATATTGTGTCGCGATTATCTGTCTATGAGTGAAATCACTTCCATCTGTCCCTAGGGCTTGTGAAAGCGTTAATTTTGAAGCCATCTCGTTCCAATTTTTGACCCTCCGTTTATAAAATTTTTATCTTTCGAAGGACGACACACGATGGCAAGCAATTCCGAGGCAGGCTACACGACTATTTTTAAACTTCGAGAACCTGAGCGCGACTGACGATCTCGTGGCACTCATAGATTGTGTCGATTTCCTAAAGAGCGATCTACAATCGCAGGTTTTTTCACTTGAAGGTCTATATTCATTTGAAGCGTAATCTGTATTGAAGATACAGTTTAATTTGCAGCCGATTATTTAAAAATAAATTAAATAAAAAATTACCTTTCAAAATTATAATCTTTCGAGTACTATATCATTTCAAATTTAATTGTATAGAATAAAGTATATTAATATTCGGAAAATCAGCAAAACCACCGGAATTATTCTTTGTAGCTGCAGCAAGTTGTTGTTACACGTGTCCACCTCTGTATTCCTTGAGGATTAGACAAAATTTATCTATTGTACCATTCTGTTTGAGTCTCATGATATACTGATATATTAACTATAAGTACTTATTAAATTTTGCGTTATAAAATATTCTTATTTGAAAATATTCGCTATATACTCCATCACAGGTGAGCCAACTCATGTCATTTTGCCGTTATTTATTGACACATGGTTGTATTGCTGTACTACAAAACCATGCAGTACTGTGCAGTACACATGTCTTATTTTTCGTATCCTGTTGTAGAGTTTATCATGTAATAAAGTTGAACTTATAATAATTTAGAAAAGAGTCACTGTCGCTTCTTACTCACGTTTTATTTATCTGGAAAGTAAGGTTATTGATAATCAAATGATACGTCCGTTTTATTTGATTATGTAAGGTTATGAAGTCAATATAATTCATGAACAGACACTTTAATTCGTTTTTATTTATACAAAGTTTCAAAAATGAGTATTTTACAAGGCATCAAAATCTTAAAGCAGTTACTCCGATTCACCAACGGGAGTTTTACTAGTATTGGTAATTTTTTTATATTATTTATGATTGAGTATGTTTATATAATATTATTTCTGTTAATGCTTGAATAATAGATCTTCATGCAGATATGTAACACAGAATGGACTAATTTAATACTGTCACTTTATTGATTCTATATTTACAGTATATGTAATTAATTTATTTATTTTAGATTTAGTGAAAAAAGAAATGGATACTGCAAAGGCATTTAATATTGTATGGATAGACATGGAAGTAAGAAATTACAATAATTTATTATTTTACTTTTAAATGCATGCATTCTAATTAAAACATTTTGTCCCAATTTGAATGATATTGAAACATTTTTATAGATGACAGGACTTGATCCAGAAACATGCCATATTTTGGAAGTTGCTTGTTTAATTACAAATAGCAAATTAGATATAATTAGTGATAATTTTGATGTAGTAATTAATCAACCAAGCACAATATTGGAAAATATGGCAGAGTGGTGTATGAATCAACATAGTAGAGTATGGTCATTTTCTTTCTAACCTATGTTTTAAAGAATCCCTTTAATTTGTTTTATGCATTTTCTTTCAGACTGGGCTAATAAATGAATCATATAAGAGTATAATTACAATAGAGGATGCTGAGAATCAATTATTAGAATTTATAAAAAAGTATGTCCCAGAAGGCAAGTGCCCAGTAGCAGGAAATACTGTCTACATGGATCGGATATTTTTGAAAAAATATATGCCACGCGTCGACGAATACATACATTATAGAATTATAGATGTTTCAACAATCAAAGAGCTTGTTAAGTAATAATATTTTCAATTATTTTGCACCTCGAAGATAAGATTGTTCCCTAATGACCATTTGACATAATTTAAAAATTAATATTATTATTTCTTTTCTAGACGTTGGAACGGGGATGTATATCAGTTATGTATGAAAAAGGATTTCCAACATAGAGCACTATCCGATATAAAGGAAAGCATACAGGAACTTAAAATATATAAAGAGCATATATTTAAAGTTAAAGACTAGTATAAATTACAGTGCAGTTGTCTTCAAAATACAACTTCTGCTATATTATGTTCTTAGCAGTATAGATATAAAATTAGTACAATTTTCCTTACATATAAATTATCTAAAGGTAAAATATGAGTTCTAGAGGACATTGAAACTTATATGAAGGTGTTCTTTTCAAACCACATTTTATTGGTCAATGAATTACAAATAAAATAAAACTTGCCATCATACTGCAATAATTTCTTGAATAAGTATAAACTTTATGCTTATATATTCATTTACATTGTTTAATCTAATTATTCTTACAAAACTATTTAACTTAGGCATCAATTTACTCTGTTAAACAATTCCATCAGAGAACAATATACAATTTTGCAAGTAAAAAATAGTTTCTCCTAATGTACCCATCAATTATAAATTTTGTTAAAATTACCATACAAAAATTAAGAATCTTATCTAAATTTAATTTTCGCGCCCTCTTTTCTGAAACACGTCGGCGCGAAACCACGTTCCAGCGACAATCGACGACTACATACATGTGCATCAGGCTTTTGGTTCGCGAGGGTCTACACGAGCCTGTTGCCAGTTATTGATCTCACACGGTGACACAACACTGCATTGCTGTCAACGAAGAAAACACTCTCGGCCACGCAGCGTTCGTCGAAAACGCGCAGATAAGTCATTGCCAGCACCGTGGAAGATCATGTTCGCGAGCGTGAAATAAAACGTAAATGGTTAATTTATCAGTAGAGAGTAACATTTCGCGGTGACGTCATCTCAATCCGATCGAAATGCAGGAATTTTTCAAGGTGCAAGACACCTGAACTAATCATCCTTTATGCTACGGTTTCGTGATATACGTCGGTATTATCTTCGGTGATGGATTTTTGCGAATTGTATAAGGAAATCTAATTTTCACATTTCGTTCCTTCTATCGGGTCGTTATTGGCATTCTCCTTAACGTTGCGATTCCCGGTGTCTTTCAGACCTCGGATTATCTCCGTTAAGCGTTCTAACGATTGTCAAATGTGATCGTGTAGTGCGCGATGAAGAAATTCACATTTAAGGGTGTACTCGACGGTTTTCGATCGTCGGTCGCTCAACAGGTTAAACCCGATCAGGAGATCATCGAGAATCTACGATCGGAACATTTTCAAGTGAAAAAGGTCAGTGTACTATATGGATAACGATTTAAAGTTTTGAATAATGTCAACGATGTGTTTGAATATGATATTGGAAGGCCATCATTTTTTTAATCACAAATAATATCTAATACATCTATTCCCTGAGCTTCTGACCTGTCCCAATTCGCGTACTTGCGGAATGTTCCATTTTGGAAAAATGGAGATGCCTCCTTCCTCCTCTCACGCTTTTTTTTCTTTGCAAAAAGATTTACGAATTTGAAGTTCGTCGTTTTGCTTCGTCATCAATTCATCTTTACTTATTGAATTATTTTATTTATTCTTGATTTATCGTTTACGTTTCATCACCTGTCATACGCTATTGATGTCTCTGTTTGCCTGTAAATATTTCCTGCTCTATCCGGGACGTCCCCGGGCAAGTGCGTCTGGCCAATCAATTGGTAAATGGTTATTTAACGAGCCTGGTACTTGTAACATATAGGATGCAAAATATATTTGAAAAATTTCAGGAGATCGTAACCTTTATGAATCTGTAGGATCTCATAAGAGAACATTTTGTATTATACTACCTTTTTATTTTATTCCTTTCATCAATAACACTCGGCACCCTAAATCGATATATACATTTGTCTCCGCGTTTTGGATTGTTCCATTTCAAGATTGCGATATCCCGAGAAATAAATCGGAAGAGCAATAATAGTAGTGGACGACGGCAAAACAAAAGAGAAAGGGAGAAAGAAGAAGTACTGACAAAGCTTACGAGTGACGTTACCCTGGAATTAAAATATTATACAAAAAAAAAAAAAAAAAGAAATGGACTGTTTTCTGCTTTGTTGTATTGTAGTTCTAACGTCCAATCGAATAAAATGACAGAAACATGTTATACAATGCCACCCATTAGAAAGTCACCTATTCCAATATATGGATGTAGTGTGGAATATAGAAATGTACGTTATCATGTACGCATACTGAAGTGCGCGCTCATTTTTTCACTGTTCAAACTTTTAGATTATTAGCTAACAAGCAACGTTACAATTTGATAAAACGTTATCGTGAGACTATAATGGCAAGCAAAAACAGAGGTATTCAGTTTGACTTCCACTATAAACTATTCATTACTGAAGTTGTCGAGTTACTGGGAACATGCGTTAATGAAAAATTGAAACTTTCCGAGTGCCGGTAACAAGCAATGTTTTCGTATATCAGAGGAATTGCTGGTGAATAAATAAAATATGTGAATAATTCGTATTGTTTTAATGGCTTTGTATTAACATTGGAATATTTATTATATTTTGAAATATGAATATGATGTAGCTGTGGTGATGAATGTTCGTTTTTGGTTTTCCTTGTTTCAGACATTTCGACATGGCTTTCCATATCAACCTACTGCAGTTGCATTTGATCCTGTTCAAAGGCTACTTGCCATTGGAACTAAATCAGGATCGCTTAGAATGTATCCTTTGCTATAATGACTTTTTAGGTTTTGATCTTTTCGTAGAGATCATCTTCAGTATTGCAAGATGATACTCAATACAGTTTTTATTCTTATTGTAGTATGACAATATGTTTATGACTGCTTTTAGGGATTTGAATTTTTCTTTAACTATCATCAATGTTACCATTTAGTTTGGGAAGACCTGGAGTGGATACTCATGTAAGGCATGAGGGTGGTGCAGCTGTAATACAGCTGCTGTTCCTTGTGAATGAAGGAGCTCTGGTATCTGCTACTGCAGATGATACTTTACATCTGTGGAATTTCAGGCAAAAAATACCACAGGTTGTGCAGAGCCTGAAGTTTCAACGAGAGAGGTAGGGAGAAAAGAGGATTGCTTCGATTTCCCTCTGTCTGGTCTCTTCTATTCATCCCAAAGAGTAATTATTCTACTGAAGTACTCCAAAAGTGGCAATCGTTGGTACTTACAGTACCACTTGTAGATTTTCAAGAGGATACTCAAATATAGTTTCTAGTGGTGGAAACAGAAACCTAATAACCGATCAGAAGTTCAATGATTTACAATGTATATGACATACCATCCAACATGAAATTTTATGCGTTACACGTTTAAAGTGACCCTTTTGTAAAATTGATTTGACGTTCAATTCATATCTGACGTAATAATATATACCTGTGCCTTTGTGTTTCTATAGAATAACGTGCATGCACCTACCTCTTCAAAGCAAATGGCTGTACGTCGGAACGGAACGAGGTAACATTCACATACTCCATATTGAAACGTTCGTTTTGTCAGGGTACGTGATCAACTGGAACAAGGCCATTGAAGTGTAAGTACTTAAAATCAATATTTCATTCAAGCTTTAAAACGCCTCTGCATTTCCTGAATCTCGGAAGTTCGAACGTCTATTGTAGAAAGGAGGTCGGCAAATGATTAGCCTACGTGAACAACACGTCCTGATATCTAGCGTCCTTCATTTATTCAGATAAAACCTCACCAAGAAGCCGTATGCTTTTTTTTATTCTTGCATAACAATTGCTATGTTCATAAACATATATCGGAACACATACTGATCACCCTGCATTATTACAGGATATTTCAATAGAACGTATATTTAGATTTATGCGAAAAAGAAAAATTATCGATATGACGATATCGAATTCCCCTTTGGTCAGTCTCATGTGCAACAGAGCCGAGCAGCGAATTTATTTTTGCGCTTCGAGTGATACTATCTCATGGTTGGATGATCCTAGTATCCCTTTATTGAATAGCGAACCCGATATCTAGGCTCTCATTTTTTTTTAATATAGAAATGGAAAAATACATTGCACCTGGTAGAATGACAAAAAGAATATCCTTTATCAAAGGGAATTGAATGATATTTGTTTCACTGATATCACATGACAGCTCTATGATTTATAATGACAATGAAAATACATTTCAGATCGAGAAAAACTCATCCCGGGGCTGTGGTACATTTGAGTGATAATCCTTTAGATTTGAGCAAGGTACATATCTTCGTACATTTACCCAGAATAATTTATTTGAAAATCATCAATTGTGAATCTATTATTTATATAAGAATTTCGGATCGAATTATTGTGATACCCCGTATAATATTTTTTATAAATAGTTACGTTTCGCATATGGAAAAATGCCATACGTGAAAACCTCTTATTCCAGATGCTGATTGGTTACGAGTCCGGTCAGATCGTTTTTTGGGATTTGAAACTGAAAGCCGCAGATTACAGATGTCAAGCTGATGAACCATTGAGATCGATATCCTGGCATCACGAAGGCAAACAGTTCATGTGTAGTCATACTGATGGTTCGCTCTCTACCTGGGCTCTACGCCAATTAAGACCAATAAATGTTATCCACCCACACGGTTAGTAAATGTACATGACATGTATACAGGCTACTGCATTGTTCTCAGTTCCCATATGTGACATGACCTTAATTAGTAACATGGATAACATTTTGCTTTTTTCAATTGCCAAACCAAGATAGATTCGCCTTATTACAATTTACTTTGCTTTTGTTTATAGCAAAAAATACTAAGGATGGTGAACCAGAGGCTTGCAAGTCTATACAAAAGGTCGAGTGGAAACTCTCAAGATCTGGGTAAGACATTTTAACTCCTTAATGCATGTAATGATTGCTGGATGATAATAAACAGGCAGAATCACGATCAGTTTATTCAACACAAACTTTTTGTTATCAAACACATTAATCATTTGTGAATTTATGGTATGAATCGTGAAGAGAACGTTTTTGGTATCAATATTTCTTTGTGTTAGCATGACAGCACCGTTGTCAATACGAGAATATCACTGTCACTATCCTGAGCAATAACTCTGTGGAAAATTGTATTGTTAGTACCGAAACTATGTCGATGATCGTAGCTAGCCTATTCATATAAATAATCTTCAATGGATAACAATGAAACGCGAAAGGATAATATCATTCTAATTCTCATCCGTATTGTAGGGAAGCGTACGTCATATTTTCTGGAGGGTTGGCTTACGACACAACCGGTAGAACACCCAGTATTACAGTAATACAAGGAAAAACGACAACAGTTTTGGAAATGGAGCACAGTGTCGTTGATTTTATAACTTTGTGCGAAAGTCCTTGGACCAGTGGTACGTGGGATTTTTATTTAGCTAAATTACTAAAGCTTTACCTATTGAATTATGCTAGTCGAATTGATTTTCAGTAATAGAGTTTTAATCGTTTTTATGATTTTTACAGATTTTCAAGATCCTTACGCTGTTGTTGTCTTACTTCAAAATGATCTGGTTGTGATTGATCTATTGACAGCTGGTTTCCCATGTTTTGAGAACCCATATCCTATGGATATTCATGAATCTCCCGTGACTTGCTGTGCATATTTTGCGGATTGTCCTTCGGATTTGGTACCTGCTTTCTACTCGGTGGGTTCGAAATCTCAAAAGAAAACAGGATTCAGCGAAAAGGAATGGCCGATCTCCGGAGGCGAGTGGAGTCCAAACTCCAGCAGCTACAACGAGATCATTCTCACTGGGTCAGTTGGCAATAACTTAGTTATCCCAGTAAGCGCGAATGTTTAGTACAACTGTTAACGTCATTGAAAGTTTGACACTTTGTAATTCACTTGAGGTATTCGGAGAGCATGGATACCGTGCAGGGAAATGACGGATGTCTGTAACTAGTAACGTTCTACATTAAACCATTATTAATTATAAGTGTTCAAAGAACTATTAACTACTCCTTCAGGCACGCTGACGGTAGTATAAAGTTCTGGGACGCATCGGCTGGTACGTTGCAAGTACTTTATAAGCTGAAAACAGCAAAACTCTTCGAGAAGAGCAGAACGCGTAGCTTAGATTCCGAGGAGGATCCACTTGCTGTGCAATTGATTTTCCTGTGCCCTGAAAGCCGGAAGCTTGCGATTGCTGGTTCCGGAAGGCACGTGATACTCTTTAAGTTCAAAAAGGCTGAGAGCATGTCGGAAGTTGTGGTAAGTCATAAGGGAGCTTCGGTACTGTGTAAGCTGTCCCGTTAGTACGTTTTGTTTTTATTAACAGAAAAAAAACTGAATTTTATAAAATAAAAGTCACCGAAAATATCGCGTCCATCATTCTTATCTTTACGTTTCAGACACTAGAGATTCCATTAACGTCAGATCCGTCTAAGGAGACTGAATGTTCTCCGGATTACGAGTATCCACCAAGTGGTAATGTTGCCGGAGAAGAATTGAAGAATCATTCAGTCGAGTATACTTATCCGTTGAAGGTTAAGAGTGGTTTGCAGAAAAGAGCTGCTGGTTTTCAAGCGACCTTGATCTGCTTGACACCATGGATAAATGGCGAGCAACCTGAAAACATTACAGCACTCAGTTTAAATTCTTCATACGGTCTGTAAGTATCTGATGCTTCCTACCCAGGTGGTCCAAATATTAATTACTGCTGATTTCATATTTTTCTGTGATCCAAGACTGGCCTATGGAAATGAAACGGGACTCGCGATCGTGGACATTGTACAAAAGGTTTCCCTGCTGGTGATGAGCACTGCTGATCTCTGCAGCAACACTGACACTTATCAACGTGCACTACGTAGTCCAAAACGTCAGGACGAATCGAAGAAAGAAAATGACGACAAAGCCAGAAGCCCAAGCATAGATCAGGTAAGATATATCTCCCTAGTAACTTTGCTTCACTTTGTCTTCTATCTACCCTCTGACTTATACACGGACTATACTACATGTACCGTGATACTTTCTTGGACAATCGATTGTTTCTACTTTTTGAAGTATTTAGACACTTAGAAATTTCATGATACAATTAGCCAGAAGTGTACAGTCATGGTTAACTGTGTTAATATCGTCATAGGAAAACTATTATTCGTGTAATGCTTAGTACGGATTTCGCGTGTATAGAAAAGACAGATGCCGATTTGCGAAATATGTTTTCATTAACATATTCCTCTTTCTTTGTTTTTGTACGATCTTTAAACGTTGGCAAAATAAGAAACAAGCTGTAGGTTTTTTTTTAATTATGATTTATTCGAATATGGTGAAGCACACTGTTTTCATTAGGTATATTCTTCCTGTCTGAAGTTTTGGAGTCTCTGCTGGATGTCCACACGTGCCTTTGCACAAAGTATGACATTTTCTTGTTTTCATACACAAAATGTTGCATTAATAACATCTAGATTAGAATACGTAGTAATATCAAACGAAGTCCAACAACATATCCATCCGTATATTCAAACGTAATATTTTTGTCGTAAGTAACTTGAATCATATATATAATGAACCTCGCGTGACAAACTGTCAAATGATGAACAGGAAATCAATTCGAGATTACGTGTTGTGTGATTTATAATTCTTTATAGAAAGAAAAATATCGACTGTGGTAATGAACTGTCAAAGTGAATTGTTGTTATATATCTTTATTTTTCAAAACTTGAGCGATACCCAAAATCTTATAAAGCATTATCGATTGAAACTTTCCAAGCTGAGGATTACTGGTAATGAAAAAAAAAAAGTTTCATCAAATCTTTATTCACCGAATACTTCCATCTTTCATTATGTTTGTCTATCGTAGAACTAGTCTAACTAAAGAGCTACTTCTAATAATACACTGTGTATACTTTGTAAACGCTTTTTATTTACAAAGCCTCTCAAGTAAGGACGTTTCTAGATAGTTGCAAACACCAGAAACCAATATACTGAAATCTCAAAACTCTTAGGAAGCACAGAAATAATAAGGAAGAATCCTAATAGGAGACACGATTTTAAGGATCCTGAGTCTTTCAATTTGAAATTCATTTAAAATTTCTTTCAGTTTTTTAATGCTGATTAAGAAACAGCTATTGCACTTTGCAGTATACACTCAAACAATTTAATATGTGGCTATCCGAATGGCTATATCCAGGAGTGTCAGTAAAATCCTCATCGACTATACCATAAGTATTTCACTGTGACAGAAGAAACGAAAAAAGAACTAAGTGAAAACTAATGAACGAGCAATGCCTTCAATGTCGTGAGAAATTTCGATTTAGAATCGAGAATGTCATAGACAACTGTTATTGGTCAATCTTGTCATTTTCCACGTGCTGCCAAAGACTTGAAGCTGCTTCACTCACTGCGTGAGCTCGTAATTTCAATGATAATTTACATTTTTGTAGTATATCCCATGAAGTGCGATTAATCACCAACATTTCTGTAATGCCTTGATACATAGTGAGACAGTGTCAGCGGTTATCTGTTTAATCTTCGCGTAAGAACAAATTGATAATTTATGGATTATTAAATTCTGAAAATTAGACGCAATAAGAGTCTTTCAATAAAATGGAGCGACGGTGCATTTTTTGTTCAATACTTTCATTACGGTTTAAAAGGATGTGTATTCGTTATCAGTTCTGATATCGTGTGGCCATACCGAAACCTTTTAAACGAATGCCCAATTAATTTTATCAAAAAAAAAAAAGAGGGGAGTAAATGTGATGCAGTGTGCGATAGGAAGTTTTAATCGGATTAACCAGCAACGAGTATTTAGAGGAATTAATAGTTTTATCCGATAATTCGATACTTTGCTTAGTTCACGATTGATTATTGCATTTATATTTTCAGTGTCCTATTAGCTGTGTACAATCTAATTAAAACGCAGCAACAGTCTCGTATAGATTATTCGGTCTACAGCAGAGCAATTTAATAAAGTGAATCGATATTCATTAAATTATTAATAAATAATATAGATAGAGAAATATTGAATAATTTCACAAATGAAAACGTATATTTGCATTACGTCCACGTTTAAATTGTAACAGTTATTTTAGGACAGAATTGTCAGTTCCTTGTTCTTTAATTTTTATTATTTTTAAGAACAAAATGCATGACCTTCATGAATATTTTTAACAATTGGATAAATTGACCAATTAAATGTTCAAGACCACAATTAATATTGTTAAAATAGCCAATACGAGATGTGAACTACTTGTGTTAGATAGTATCGTAGAAAGCATTGTCTCAAGGATGTCAATTTTGATCGGTGACTGAACCTAGAGCTCTGTCGATGGCACATAATAAATATTATCCTTTATTTTCATATAAGTTACTTATTATTTGTGGAAAACAAAGAGAACATTATTGCCAAAAGATTTTGTTTTAACATGCCAACAAAATTTTATAGTGGATTGGATATATTAAATTTATTTTATTGGCTCATGGATTTGAATATTATAAAGCAGTGAAATGGCTGCTAGCTCTTGAAACTAATTATCAATTTTGAAATTCTGTTAACTATTTATCATTTATACATTGTTTATACTTCTGTAGATGCAACGGAAGTAGGACGAGAAAGAAAAGAAATAATGTTTATGTACATTGACAGTGAGTGGAAGTGGCTGCCATTTTGAATCGCTTTACACATTAGCCTTGGGATACTGATAATCTGCATCGAAATTTAATTTTGGGACTAAATTTATTTGTCTTAGAGTTCATTTGTGAACGAGAGAATGGCTCGTTTATAAATTATTATTCATCCATATAAGCATGCAAAGATTTGACATGCCAAAAGTAGTGAAAGTTTGTAAGAATTTTTTTATTTTAATATTTTATCACATACTATATGACTACTTTAATCGATACACCCGGTTTACTCGAATCGAATTAAAATATATAATTAATTCTGCGTCATTATTCCAGTCATAAAGAATTTGCGTACGTTAATGATTTGCGTTAGTGATTTTCGAATCATTTGATCGGACAATTTTCAACGGAGCATGAAGGCTGTGACAAAACACAAAATGTGTTTGGTTATTTTTAATCACAGCTCCAAAACTATTAATACGCAGTGTTAAGTGACAATGACGTAACGTGAATTACAATTTTCGTGAAAACACAATGCGGCAGATAAAAAATGATTTCTCGTTTGACGACTCGTGTTATTTGACTGTATATTTAATTGTCATTTGAAATACCATATGTCCAATGCGTATAAAGTGATTACAGGAGATGTACATTACTTACGTATTTCCATAACATGACTTTCGAAAATTAGAGGAATACAAATGATAGCGAGAACAACGACAATGGTAACGGACGGCAACAATCGCAAATAATTTTGCATCTCAGCATGATATTATCGAATAACATTTATGCAGCCTGCGTGTATAAAATATTATATACGGTATCCAGTTTTTTTTTAATTACAAAAAAGAATTATTACCGGGTCTTGCGAACGATTACAAACTTACAAATTTGAGTGTCTTCTTAATATTACTGTTATTACTAATTTAAACAAGTAATATTAAGATAATCCAGTTGTGTAAACATTACACGGTTGTGTAATGTTTTTTTTTTAAATTGTCGGTATACCATAACTATTTGCAAATTAAAACAAAAAAAAACGTGAAGAAAAACTAGCTCAAGGACATACGGAAATTTACGATGACCTGTACAAAATGAAATTACGCCAAGCCAATTGCTTACAAATAATATAACAAAAGTCTGAGATTCGCTTCTCTCGGTTGAAAAGTATATCACTCGTGTAATCGAGAACGATATACAAGAAATATAAAAACTAATGATCCTTGGTCTCATGAAAATTCTGCGACGTGTCTTCTTTATAATAGAATTTCACAGAATACCGTAAAATCCTTAGTATCTTATGTCATGTATTGCATGTGCATTCTATTATTAGTGCATTTATAACTATTTATCTAGTCTTAAACTCTATTTACTTCTATCAGTAGTCGTTGTGCCTGCTTCGTAGTATTATTGCACTATATTTTATTTATATTTGTGGCGCGCAGCGATTGCTCTCAGCCAAGAAGAAAGGACGAGAATAAAGAAAATATAATGATAAACAGGTCTGCCGTGAGACACGAGTGCGTGAAAGACGTGTTATGCATTTGCTATGCTCTAAAATACAAATTTATATGTCATCTTGAAACTGGAAGTGGCGAACGTTTAGGGTTCTTGTTGTTTTGCATTGATTTATAATTCTTTCTTCTAGTATACAAAAATAATAAATGGCCAGGACTTCGTGTACGTCCTTAATTTTTTTGATGGCAAATGCATAAGACTTAATCGTGGTTTTTGCGGTTTTAACTTTAAACTGAAGTAAAGCACCTCATCTATACTTGCTTTATGGCTTGGGTGCTGTTTCCAGCCTTGACTGTATCCTGCACTTTAACACTGTGGAGATCTGATCTCATTAATATATGGAGCACCTACTTGGCTGTCAAATATTTAAAAATAATAACAAAAAATCTTCTTACGATTTTAATGTCAAAGTTGACACAATGATTGTAGCTGATTCTTCAGTTCTAAGATTCATTGTGAAACATCCTGTATGTCTAGTTGACAAATTTTTTTTTACTCATATGCAGAATCGTTTTTCACTATATATCTCTTTTAAGAGGCATACGTCATACGTTACGTCCTATGGGATGAAAAAGAAATGTGTGTGACTTTTTCTCAGAGATTTTATTTGGCGCAATGCAATGTCTGGCCCACCTGAAATCTGGAACGTTGTTGAGATAGAAATCAAGAATACAGTAGACACTCTCTTGTATCATCAGTGAAGGAATTTTCTGTAATTTATCTTCAATGGGACAACGTCAAATTCTATGAGCATCTGAGGTCTCATTCAATGGGAATCAGTCTTGTGTGTCGTTCATAAATAATTATGAAAATTTGAATAATTGCAATTTGATCCATTCGCCATTTACGATCTGCACTCTTCTGCGAGATACAGCGTTTTGTCGACAGTTTTGGGAAGTGACAAGTGACCATGAGTTTTATGATGTTTCTCGATTCCAGTGATGATTCCCGCGACATATCCACATAGAAATGAACGAGAATTCGCGATATTGTGTGAATAAGGCAATTCCCTATATGATACCTGTACCTTATACTACCTAATACAAATAGCAATAGAAAGCATAATTAGGAGTAACTGCGAATCGTGTCGGTTGCTGGTTTTTTCTTTTAGAAATTATTAATGACAATTAAGTGAAGACTGGGAGATTTGAAAAAAAAATTTGTATATTGTCCATCTTATTCTTGTTCCTTATGAACTGATTGACTCTGCACAAATCCACATACTAGATTCATCAGAATCAGCAATCGACATTTGAATCCGAGCCTGTAGTAGCACCATTAGAAGACACGGTCGTCCTCTCCCTTCATCATCCTCAACAACAGGTGCACCAGCCTCCAATTCACGAGGATTGTCACGGTGTGAACAGTGATCACAAAGAGAGCACAGAGGAGACTCCTGCTGGGAATCCTGCTAAAGGAGGGATCGTCGCAGCACCCTCGGAAGAAGAGAATCTTCGCAAGAACTACAGCTGGAAAGGATTTAGCCTCAAGAGACAACTCAGCAAGGTCGACCTTAAAATCAAGAATACCTTTGCCGCTTCATCATCATCATCATCATCCCAGAATGGGGTACTTGTACGATTTGTAATAAGTGCTTTGGATTCAGAAGTATCATCCACTTCATACATTTTTTTAACAAAACTTTGGAGGTCTTTATTTTATTATAGTCTAACAAACATAAATTATTTTTACAACTGGATTTTCAATGAACATGAAACTCGTTTAGCAAAGTCGACCTTAGTCGTCTACAACTTTTCTTGGGGGGGGGGGGGG
>JASANN010000249.1:2471151-2493999 GCA_031762395.1 Calameuta pygmaea
CTCTCTCTCTCTCTCTCTCTCTCTCTCTCTCTCTCTCTCTCTCTCTCTCTCTCTCTCTCTCTCTCTCTCTCGCGCGCTCTCTCTATCTCTTTCCTGTATCTCAGTATGTCCTATTTCTCTCTTTTTGTCTGGTCGGATCAACTCGAGGGAGCCATCTTTGAATTTCTTAATGATTTCTCTAATGCTATTTGTTTCATCCGTCAGACCGATCGAGATCACGACGATTCACGTGTATTGTTATTGATTTTTAATGTCAAAGGTTTCTTTTTACTTACTTAAGTTTACGTTACGTCAGAGAGCTGTCGTGTACTGTCACTATATAGTAGGTACTGTCTGGTCTGTGTTTATTTATCAATGTCGAAGTCTGCATTCTCCTCATACTCATGTCTATCCTCGTGCATTTATATTCTCATTCATTTAGTTACCCACTCGTCCGTCCACTCGTACCCCCATTGGCGCCACTTACGATCTTAACTAACCTGCCGAATCTCTATGTTAATAAATACGACGCTGCACTCCATGTCGAAAGTCACTCTAACGTTACGTCTATAGCCGTTTTACAAGACCATCATCGAGCAACGAATATTCTTCGTCCTATGTTATTCTTTTATTATTATTTCTTATCACGGTTTTCTTTATGTCGATGTACTTTGACTTTTTTTTTCTTTTACTCCTTAGCGAACATCTTCTTGCTTTACACTGCCGTAATTCATAGTCGCATGTACATTACGTTCAGTTTAGGGTGCCAATCACACTGACGACGACGGATCTCGTCTCTGTCTCTATGTCCAGTGCGTCGAAACAGACACTGAAGAGGATCGAGCATTTTGCAAGCAAGGTTATACAATTTTTTACAAAATGACAGAACTTATATGATCATTGAACTTTGCTTTCAAACTGCTCGAATAGGTACTGACGATATCCGTTAATCCAAGGACGCTTATAATAGACGGTATTGGCTTTCGTCTAAGCAACGCATATCCTTTGTTATATACGTATCTATAGTTGAAGGAATTGTGATCCATGTAACGATCACAGTCGATGATTGTGATACGGATCTAAGCTTAGTTCGCTGATCGTGACGTCACCCTTTTTCCCCTCTGATGTCACTTTGTATTACGAATCCTCGTTCATTTGTCTTTCGAATATTCTTTCTTTTCACCCTTCATAAGCTGCTTATTAAGTGTGTCGGCGTACTCGTCAAGTGAAATTTACCTATCAACGATCATGCTACATACTATTTTTTTTTTTCAAATAATCGTCGATCAATGTTATCATTCTTAGCAATTTATTTTCACCATAAACGGGCGCTACCTGCTCATTCTTGGGCAGTTAACGCATGCATGCCGTATATTGGGGAATCACGTGGTATTAACGTTAACAGTAATTGACTATTTTATTTGATGCCCAATCCTTCATTGGACGTATTGAACGTGTGTACTGTACCGTAGGTCACGAAGGGTCAGTGTCAGACGAT
Organism: Calameuta pygmaea; assembly: GCA_031762395.1. Taxonomy (NCBI): domain Eukaryota; kingdom Metazoa; phylum Arthropoda; class Insecta; order Hymenoptera; family Cephidae; genus Calameuta; species Calameuta pygmaea. The sequence goes on from JASANN010000249.1 coordinate 2,472,629, forward strand.
CGGTCAGTTTCTTTTTGTAATACAATAAGTATAAGAGATCAATTAAACATAAACAGCCTGTACACGGTGGCTGTTGATGTTCACCGGGCTGTTTTACTTGTTGGTTATTATTACTGTTGTTGGTACTATTAATGTTATTATTGTTGCTGTTGCTGTCATTGTTGTTGCTGTTATCTTATATACCTACTTATACACACATATATGTATATTATTTTTGTTACTAAAAAAAATTCTTATTGTGCCACTGACATCGTCATCACTTTTTTCTTCGCCATTTGTACTCGTTATGAACCATACATTTTCTATTGTCTTCGACAAGAACTTCTTTAAGCCACGTATTACTTTTATTATCGTTATGCATGCCTCTGGTAGCAATTCACGAAAGAGCTGTTTACTCTATGAATAATGTTTCACTTTGTTTTTGGGAATGCTGGCCGGGTAGACAAGCTGGACAGTTCGTTCCAGCGCTCACGAAGTTCGAGCATGTCCTCGTTGGAGAACATTGCCACCGAAACCATCAGCTGCCTTACATTCGCCGATTCTTATACAAAGAAAAGCGGTATGATTTTTTTTTAAATTAGATATTAAACATTCTTCTCATAGGTGTTTATTATATTTTTATAATTTTCCCTTTTCTCCAGATGCTAGTGCTTTACCAACCTTATGGATTGGCACGTCTTTGGGTTCCATACAAACTATTGTCTTTAATACGCCTGCCCATGGCGAACGAGATTCGCAGCCTGTGATCGTCTCTACTTATAGTCAGTATTGTCATTACTCGGAATTCTTACTTAATTACTTTATACGTCCATGTCGTTATTGGTTAACGTGGGTGAACGAAGAGTGGCATGCTTACACGTTTCTTTTCCATTCCAGGTGGTTCTATGTTTAAGTTAAAAGGCTCCATCTTAACTATGTCCTTCCTGGATTGCAACGGTGCTCTCATTCCGTACTCCTACGAGTCTTGGAAGGATGAGAATCTTGACTACAGGGATCGCAATAGTAAGCATAAATATTTTATTGATCAGTGAAGAGTCCGCAGGACCTGTCGAATCTTATTTATACTCAGTGGATCCAATGCATTCGTTGCAGAGGCCCAAGGCAAATTTGCAAACAGCAAGTCATCCTCTCTAAATGCACAAGTCGTAGGCGATGGATTTGAAGATCGGCAATTTGTCGTACTAACCTCCGAGAAACAGGCGCGCGTCGTTGCTCTGCCATCTCAAAATTGCGTCTACAGGCAACAGTTGGCTGATGCCGATATCGTGATCAAAGCGGAAATAACTTCGCTGAAAGGTTAGCAAATATTTATATATATTTTGGTATGTTCAGATTTTTTTTTCGTATCTTCTCTCCTGTCAATTGATCATTTATTCGTTACCCGTAATCATCCTCGTTTCTATTTTTATTTTTTGTTAGACAGCGTCTGCCTCGTCTGCTATGTCTCAAGCGGACACATAGCTACATACAGTCTGCCTAGTCTTAGGCCGCTGATCGATGTGGACTTTCTGCCACTTTTGGATCTCAGGTAAGCGACAGACGTCTTATTTCTATGTCATTGAATTTTTTTTTGATAACGATATTTACCCAATTTAATATAATATACGCACTTATGCGAACGTGTTATATTCGTCTTACCTTCTGGCACTATTTATCATTACTGGCAATTGAATACACGAAAAATATTTATCTGATTCTGACATATATTAAGAAATACTTTCCATTCACCGTTTCTCTTCATTGCCGTGGCACCTACTGTACGCTTATAGATATTCACCGAGAGCACCATCTCGTGGAAGTATAGCTGCACCAAATTTAAGCATCTCCAGAGAGACATACCTCACGATTATTTTTATGTCGCATATTAACGCAACACGACGCGAAGATTGCGCCATTTAATTACTTACGTGACATTCGTATAGTGGTCACGTAACGTTACATTAGGAACGTTAATTCCATCAAATAATTAATCGTGTAATAACCTGACGTCTGCGTGACACGCGTTGTCACGTGCCAAATGGTTATTCGTCCCTATTTACTTTATTTTTAACCTCGAGTTTCCATTTTTTTCTACAAGGTTCGTCGAGTCTTTGAAAATTTAGGTTATCGTATATTATTTTATTGTCGGTCTCAGCTCCGTTATCTTTTATGTAGTCATCAGGCAGAGTGGAATATATTTTCTTAACTTATTTATGGGCTACGTTTAGTAACGGGACGTTAGAGTTGTGGAATATTTAGAATCCTTATCAGTACTACAATATGTATATACAATATAAATATAAAGATTCATAAGATATTACAAAGTATTAATTCAACATTCGACATCATCTTTTCAGACACGTATTATGGCGCGAACGTTCGCTTGACACGATTTTTCAGTAAATATTCGATCGAATGATTTAATTTTTTTTTAATTGATCATCCATCCACTATGCGAATGAGTAGCACATCTTGTCCAAGAATCATGAGTTCGTCAGTTGAGAGTAATAATTTTCTTTTGCTCAGTTAAACTCATGTAGACTCTCGCTGGTTATTGATCCATGTTCAAATAGTTCTTACAGTAAATAGATTTTTTAAAAATTTTATTATCTATCAGCCCTTTTGTCAAAGCAGTCATTTCGATTCAGTAGATTAGACGTTGGAAGCTATTGATTAGGAAGTATCAAGTTAAATGATATTAATGAATCAACTGTTTCCTTCCTCACTTATCCCTATACATTTTCTTACTCTGTCTATTGATAAAACTTCCATCAGTAATATTCCACAGTTTATTCCAATTGAATGTTCGTTCCGTATTCACTGCCTTAAAATTTGATGAAGCAGGATAGAAACTTAATAAGATTATAACCAATAAACTAGTTTAATTTTATTAAAATTTTGTGTTTTTTTTTAATCAAATATTTTAGGCGTGTTTATCGATTCGTTAAGCAAGAATCGTCGCATCTTGATACAAAATTAATTTCTCGTGCACCACGTGCTCAGTGATGAAAGATCATTTATTACATACAGAGTTGTACAGTACAACCGTACCTTACTGAAGTTGGCTCTATTATAGAAATTTAATATACGTATAGGCTAACTTCGAGTAGTACGTCTCTAGCTTTTAATAAACCTATAATCTTTCATGTACAACAAATCAAATGAAGAGATTGTCTCTGGCATGCTATTTCACTTTTCTTTGTCTATCTTTGTCTCTCGCTAACCATGTATGCACTTATATATTAACCCTCAAAGCGCTCGAGATATGCCTGGCGTAGTGTTATCGCAACTATAAAGCACTCTATGCATCGAATGCCTGAAATTATTATTTGAAAAAAACGTAATCTCACGGCTATGACGATAAACAAATTTTATTATCAGACTATCAGTAATTTTCATACTCATTACGTAACTGAGTTTTCGTTTACTTTGCCTCTTTCTCTCAACTCTGCGCATATATCGTCAATCGATCATCATCGATATACACGAGCAGTTATCATCATTGTTATTACGTCAGACACGAATTATTAGCTCATGGCAATTTTTTGTTCCTACAAAAAATTTCAATTCGATTTGCATTACACGTAAGGAATTCGTAAGGGACGAAAACGAACTTTTGTTTCATTTTCACAGAGCGTATAGAAAAAAAAAGGTGAGAAGAGATTTGAAGGGAGATCGTTTCGAATTCATTTATATACGCGGCTGATACTTTACTTTAATTACGAAAATACATCGAACAAATATTATAGACGCGCGAAAAGTCTCGAGTGATCGATCGATATTAAAATCAATTGCTTGGAACATTTTTCGCGACACGACAGACTGCTAGAGTTCAATGAACTTGGTACAATAAGTGTTAACATTGTCGCGCGATGCCTATACCTGGTAGCGTTATCCGTATTTATCACGAGGTGCCGTTATCCCTTAAGGGATATAACATATAATGATCGTTGCGTAATATCAATGCCTTAATATATACATATGTAGACAATTGAAGTGTGCGATAAATGAATTTTGCGTTACCTTAAGCAACGACTCCTTTCTCCTGTCTCTGTAATCTCTAACAGTTTTCAGACGACAAAACACGGCATTGTAGACCCCATGTTGTCCATATGGGGTCACCAACTCTTTGTAAATGGCGATACCGATCAGTAAGTCATCAATCAAAGTAAAGCTCACAGTATTACACATTGCACATAAAATCGTACACGAGAAATACAGTAAGCCCTGTTTATTAAATCTTTCTGATCATTCCTCACTGCTCATCATTCATATTAAGTGGAATATGCAAATCCGATGCTGATACTTCAGTGTCTACTGTGTTCTGACGTTTAATATTTCTTTTTACTTTTACTTCCTCGCAGACAAAATAATCAGTTATCTACATTGTACAGTTTTTAAAAAACAAATTTGGATCTTTATCGCAACCTCTAGTGGACTACTACTACTGCTAATACTACTCCTACTGCCACTGCTAGTACTGATTCTGTTACTGTCACTATACTACACTCGATGCATTTATGCTATTGTATCCTCGGCTGTGTACAGAATGCATCTCATTTGAACGGGATACGGGCAGGTGAAGAAGATATTGTTTTTTTACAGAATCGCAAGGACACTCTGCTTCAGCAACAAAGGACACGGACTGTACCTCTCGTCGCCTACAGAGATACAAAAGTTTTCAGTCTCCAGTGAATTCTGGTTTGTATTCCCTTTTAGTTACGTTTGAATATTTACACGTGAATGTCAGTTCAGTGCACTGTGGAAATGTTCGTTGCAGTTCCGAGCTAACGGAAATGATGGGGGACATGTTCATTGGACACGACATGCCGGAACCACCCAAGGAAAGCTTCTTCAAGGGTTTATTCGGTGGCGGATCGAGGAGCCTAGACCGAGAAGAGCTGTGTAAGAATCCTAAAACAGTTATAAATTCTGTACAACGTATTCTAGAGATTTTACTTAATTCGCTGACATGTTAAATGATCGATCCAACATGATCGATGACTCCATTGTTGGCAAATGTGTCCATTGTCATTTACAGTCGGCGAGTCCAGTGGTCGTGCTTCTCGCACAGTGGCAAAGCATATACCAGGTCCGTTGACGAATACCGAGGCTCTGCGAGAACGTGTCTCGACGGCTACCGGGGATGTAGCCATGGCTCATCAAATGGTTATGGAACGCGGTGACAAATTGTCTCAGCTGGAGGATCGAACGGCACGTATGATGTCCGAGGCCGACAACTTCTCGCAATCGGCGCACGGTCTCATGCTCAAGTATAAAGACAAAAAGTGGTATCAGCTATGAGGAAACTACGCGTGTCAGAGCGTCACTGGGTAGACAGGTAGAGGAACTTCAATGTAATTTAGCGTTCACATTTCATCCGTGCGTTCTGTCGTAAAACTTTAGTATACATAATACAACACATATACCAGGTACAACGTACACCGCAAGCCGGGACACCCTTTTCATGGCATCGGAACAAGTATGATTTTGCTTCTCAAGGATACAGAGAACAAAGGAATACAGGCACGCAGAACAGAAATGGAGAAAAAATTGAAGATAGCTATATATACGATACACAAAGTTATACACGCACATGATTATATTCTGTACCCTAATTAAATTCGAAGATGGAAAAAGAGGATTTAATTGACAAGAATTGAATTACGTATACACGAGGTTACATACGCTGTTACGGAGAAGAAACATGTTAAAAATGCGTAGGAAATATTAAGTGTGCACGCGCGATTTCACGAGGGTGTAATTACATGCGGTACATACTTATGATTATATACACATGCCGATACATATATAAACCGTGAGAATTTGGCATGTAAGTTCTACGTATGGGATGTAAAAGTCAATACAACAAGTTGTTTGATAATTTGTCTTTTATTCGCTGACTCTCGTCGATTCATTCGGACGTTCCCGTCGGACTTGCTTTCGCCGCTATTTGCTTTGTGCTCTTGATCGATTACTCCTTGACAGATTGGGCTTGATCGAGTCGGTCGATCGCGGGATCTAAGATCTACTGTATTTGGCGAGGCCTATCGATGAACTTTTGAAGGAAAAGGAAAAATAAAATTGATGGAGAAGACTATGCGTAACTGCGTCCTGCAAGGAGTCACGGCCATTTTGTTTCTTTCTCTGGAGTATAATAAAGTGATAAAATATATAAGTGAAGGGTCAACTGTCCGAATGCATCGAGGAATGATATATCATAGTAGTAGCTACAGTGCGACAAGTTAATTATGATTTTAAGGATAATTATGTTGTAAGGATTATCGGCTGGATGGGAGAAAGAAAGTCCAGACAGTATTGGGCATGACGAAGAGAGTTATTAGCTGTTGTGACTTGTAGTTATCGCTAGACGTGTTATGTATATAACAATACAATTATATAGCAAAAAGCAAAGAAAAGAAAAAAAAAGGTTTACTCGAAAAAAAATGTGTCATTAAGTTTACCTACTAAGATGTGTCAAACGCGGTTATTTGAATTCCAATGAATTTTAAAACTGTCTGTCGGCAACACTATTAAAGGGCGCAACTGTAATGAACAAGTATTGTACTTTTAATTATACAAGTATATAATAGATTATATATAATGACAATATACATTATAATAAATTCGATTGAATTTATCGTTGCTCTAAATCATCGTACTGCTTCCATAGCAATAACTGTATAGTCACGATAAACGGTATAGATAACGCGTCACCTTCATGAATGATAACAGGACGAGAGAAAAGAGAAAGAAAAAAGCAGGAAGGAGTGAAAGGAAATGAAAATTGTGTATATTGAGCGCAAGTACGTGGATTAGCGTGCATTCGTAATATGTCGAACCAGAAGGAAAGGGAAAAGACGTGAAAAAAAAAACAGATAACCTAAAGAACACTTAAGTGGGTATAAATTTTCTTGGACAATATTCTCATTAAACTTACTCCATTTCAATCGTATATTGTATAACAGTTACAGTATAAGTTTAATGGTACAAATTCAATGAGCCCATTTGTCTCTATTACGAATCGATTGAAACCGATCGAAAACAACTATTGACTTTTGCGTTGATAAACTTTGATTTTGGGGTAATGTGAGTCGCTTACGCGTTACCTTTCGCTTTACTTCTCTCGATTGGTATTGATTTAATGATTTTATCGAATTTTACTTTGTTACAGATATACATATATTTGTTATTTGACTTGTGTCGAATCCTCGGCTAATGACAACTTACTTTCGAGCTGCGGCCCTCTTTCTGTTAGTTCATTCCAGAAACCGACCAAGACATTTCTACTTCTTAAAGAAAACAAGGAAACAAAAAAGGGGAAAAGGAGGCAGGGATATCTAAGGCGATAAGTAACCATTGATAGAATGCACGAAATATAATCAAATTATAATAATTACGTTAACCAAGCAAATTTATACTCCATTTTACTCGTATTGTATGACGTCAAGATTTTTGGCTTTACCTTCAGTTCTCATTGCGTAGCAACACTGTGGATGGACGAAGCCCCAATATTATATACAGGGTTATTCACGGCAAACGCACCGCCTGAAATTGGCCGTTAATGCATGATTTTATGAATAAGAGCAGGGTGGCATAATTAAAAAAATGAAAGTTAACGTCGTAACATTGGTTTTATCGTGAATTTCAAATTCTTTCATTTGTTTAACAAGGCCACACTGCGTCGATTAACAAAACTGTTCAATCGCATTCAACTTCAGCTGGTGCGTTTGCCGTGAATAAATCTTGTATAAATATATATATATATACATATATATAGATATATAACGTTAATTTCAAGTGTCCAAATACACTGAAATTCTTCATATTTTAAATTTATACTAATAACGATCTCATATGATTTTCCTTCTCTGAAAGGTACACGTCATAAATCTAGCACTGCCTGGATGACAGACTGTATCTTGGACCCGAGTAAAAAATGAGTTTGAAATAAATTGTCAAATGATTAAACATTCACTAGGGATTTATTTAAGCAAGTACCTTACCTTACGTAGCCAATGTCCTTATAAAATTTTAAAATTATTTGCTAGTGAGTTTAAAGTTGACCGTATTCAGAACCGCTTTTATGGTCACTGTTAAGGTCACTAACAGCTGTTTAGCGCCCTATTAGCGACAAAGCCTATTTAAAACAGCTTTACAGCATTTAAAACCGCGCTATTAGACGCCATCTTGGGACTAACAGCGACCTGTTCAGACATGTAAGCAGGAGCATGTTTAAAGTGACAGGTTGCTCAAATATGGCGGACCAGATGGAGGCTATTGCCGAGGTGGATCAAGTCCGCGAAGTTAATGAAATGAGAGTAAGAAATCCGCAAGTTTTTCGAGAGAGACGTGACACGTTTGAATTGTTTAGTGATAGTGAATCTTGAAACAGATATCGCTTATCGTAAACCAGTGTACGATTTGTGATCAGTTTAGTGGAAGATAGGTTAGGATCTCATGCCGGGCACCACAACACTATATTTCAAATAATATATATATAATAATGTAGGTTAATATGATTAATCAAAACTATAACACGAATAATACATACTAGGCTATCAGAGTCATGGGATTTTCATACTGCAGAAAATCTTCCGGGCAAATTTCACTGATTGTGAAATCGAACCCGGAAAGTTTTAAGAGGGCAGGAGCTCCGTCTGTATTAATCGCATGCTTGCGATAGCAACAGATACTTTTCTTTGTTGCGAGTTACCACCGCTGATATGCACCTTTAATATCTTTCCATTTCCTCTTAATTCCAGCCGCTGCCATTTTCTCTGTTATTTCCATCCATTTGTCTCTTCTACTCTTTTGCAGTCTAGCATTATTTGCTTTATTCTCTAGTATATCACGATTGTCGCTTACAAATTGTACGATTAATGCTTTTTCTTCGACGGTGACATTCTCCTTTCGTTGCATCGCGATCTACAACGATTTATGTTTGTCATTTTTATGTCATGCCTGTCATATAATAGTTATACATACTTACCACATTTACACGATTTCAGCGTATTAATTTCATATTAATACGTTCGCAGACAGTAAAAGTTTCAGCGAGGTGCAAAAATTGACAGTCATTTTGTTTTTAAATTGGTTTTGATATCCGAAATTTGATTAAACACAGTTTATAAGGGTAGTCAGATTATCATATTTTAAGAATCAGTTAGTCATTACCTTAAGAGGTATAATAATTACAAAAACTTAAGGTTATATAAAATTAAATTCAAAATAATTGACTTTAACATTTGAATGCTATAGCATTCATGTCATTCTGCATCATCATGAAAATGAATGCTATAGCATTCACGTCCGCGAACGTGTTAATAGCTTAACTTCCAGAAAGAGAATTCTTGTGATTTCGATTTTCAAATATCGTTTGAAATACCACCGAGTACTCCCGGAAATAATCGAATATGCCCGAGTCTTCCCGAATAATTCCGATCGCGGTTGAAAATACATGTTACAACACGCTGCTCCCTGTTAGCGCATCTTTAGCTAAAAGTGAGTTCTGAATACGGTCACTAATAACTCGGCGCAGTCACTTTTAACTAATAGTGATTCCGTTATTGACCTTAAGAGCGAGTTCTGAATACTGGGCTATAGAATGAAACTATTTTTCAAAGGAACGTTATTAGGACATTGTAGGCATAATTCGGGTTTTGTTTGAATATTCTGTTTGGATAATTTGACGTACGGATAAGCTAATTTCATATCTTTTTTAAGTCTTTCTAATCTTCTACCTACAGAATACGACACGAAATCGTTTATCAATTAATGATTCGTAGATTCAGGTGTCATTCCGTTAAACGCTGTTAAATATTAGTCAAATGACGTCAATGTGAAACAAAATTCGAACTAAATACCTCCTTTCACGTATGTAAACATTATTCGCAGCTGTAGCACGATTCCAAATAGTATGACCTCGCAAGATATGATTTACTGTTGAAAAGGAAGGCGAGTATCTCAAACTAATATCTTCATATTAGCCAATGTGAAGTCTTTTTCGATTAAGGTACGTATTTGAAAATTTGTACACTGACGACTTTACCGTAATCATCTGCATAATGGCTATCCTCTTGGGTCCAGCTCTGGGAAATGTAATAATGGGGATTTTTTTGTAAGCTATATAAATATAGTATGAATATTTGAGATTTTAGGCTTTCGCGGCCAATATTATCATTAATTCTCATGGTTTTCGGATGGAAGCCGCCTTTTCAGCTTCAGGCATAAAGCTGAACACAGACGCGGCTTCTATCCGGAAATCATGAGTAATATGAATATTAATTAACGTTGCTTTAAATTAACTCTACTCTTTTAGACTAAGGAAGCTTAAATTCATTATCACGAATCAAAGTAGATGTAAAAGATTGAAATACCCCATAGAACCGTGTAATCTTTTATTATGACGAATAAAATGTGATTAAAAATAAAATGAGCATTGTAACATTTATAATTGTATTATTCGCATATAAAAATATCATAGACTACTATTGACCATAAATATAATAGTACACATTTGTACTACTGTGAAATACTATTCAGTTCCAAAATTCAGAATAATACAGAAGCCACAGAATTTCTCTATGCATTACGAGATCGTGTATATAAATTTCTTGGATTTTATGAATATCTAATAGATTAAACTATGTATACACTTGCTATCGCAAATAGTTATAATCGTACTATTCGTGTCAGTAACAATATACATTTTGCCGTATTATTCTCTATGACATGTGAGAAATTTCATTCCTACGTGCCTATAGAACATCGGTGTCTCGATATTTCAAAAGTATCTGAGAGGCAAGATGTCGTTATTCTACAGTAATTTTTTATACACACTCAGGTAAACTAATTTTATACGTTCTTAAAGTCCTTAGTGATATTTTATTTTAAAACACATGGCATAAAATCACTTATTAGTGAATCACTTTGCCATTATCTTATCGCACTCTAATTGTCTTCAATAAACACATGTTATTCCCACAAGTAGAAAACGTGCGTCAAAGGTCTGTGGAATGTTCAGGCTATATATTTTATCACGCGCTCAAATTCTACAAAAAGTATCCCAAATACTTTGCTCGAACCACTACTCAAAGCACCGTTTTTCAGTCGTTTCCACCAACGAAATCGCGATCTGAAAGCTCCGCCGCTGATTTTGGGGTGGGGGAACGGTGGTTTGTGCACTGGTTCGGATAAAATGCTTGATATGCTTTTTCCAATCCAAGGTAGGGTCTGGTAGGGAACTGAATTATATTGCCCTTTAACACAATGTCCATGGATAATTTTTTTTTATATCCTTCATATGATTTTTTTAATGAATTAATTAATTTACTGCAAATCTTCATTATTATTCAAAAATACAATATTTCCCCGCGCTTTGTACCAGCCCGCTATCTATCAGGGAATTGGTGAATATCGTTCCAAAGAATTCTTCAGGTTAGGAATCGCTGGCAGTTGGCTCTATAGTGCACAAAGTCAACAAGGATCAAGAAGAAGAAGAAGAAGGTTAGGAGTCGATGAAATTATCGATAGATTCTCAAATGTTCTCTATATTTCGAAAATGTGTCTGATCAATGTCGTGATACAGCCAGCTAAATAAATGGGAATCAGAAGCTTCAATGTGTGGAAAATTCAGCATGCGCCGTAACACTTCTCACTCAAATTCCGTTATTTTTTTCTAAGTCGCAACAACTACATGACTTTGGACTATTGGAACAGATCCACTTTCCATCAGCGGTCACAAGTTTTCAAAACTTTTTCTCTTCTCACTGTCAATCATTTTTACCTAATTTTTTGCCTCTATCAAATGCCGAATATGGACTTTATCGACATCTATTTTGAAACACATTAGAACAAGCTTTTTCATCGGGGCTTATGGTAACTCACAACTTACATGCAATATAGAAGTATTGAAGATATAAAATGAAAAAGTACAGATGAAACGAAAAATTTTTTCTTTTTGTCAAAATGTAAGACACGTGGTTTCTTTTTTATCGGAGGAAAATCAGTTTTCGGGGGTGAAATCAGCCCCCAAAGTTGGGCTTCTCGAGGGCGGTTTTTCTCAAGCTTTTTCATCGAGGGTCATGGTAACTCACAACTTATATGCAATACAGAAACACTGAAGACACAGAATGAAAAATCACACATAAAAAAAAATGTTTTACAACATTTAAACTTGTGCACACCCCTGTTAAAATCATCACCCGTCATTGTGAATTCAAGTGCTAATCTGTTAAACAATATTTACATTTATTCCAATGATACGAATTATATCTTACCGTAACACAAAATCATCTAAAAACATTATTTTTTTTTTATACGAACGAACGAACAAGAAAATTTTGCAAGATCTGTCACAGCTGAGTATCTTTTCTTACGTGAGCATTTAACGCATCTGTGGCGTAATCTTTTAATTTATGGTTATAAATTCAATTTAAACGAGAACATCTCAAACTAATATTCTTTCTATTGGCCAATAAGAAGTTTCTTATTTGTATAGAAACGTATACGCCCCACCTGGCACGGAACGCGTTAAAGTATTTGTTTAAGATACCTATGAATATTATATATTTATCGAGCGCACTAAATTCTCACATTCAGTACGACGCCGTCAAGCAGGGAAATCAGCACGTTGATCAGTGGCTGAGCTTTGTCTATATACAGGAAAGGTACGAAATACTAAGTCAACGGAAAGACTGTTTAATATTTAATATACTATGCTATTCATATTCAATCTATTGCTCCTTTACTCTGTACTGTATTACATTTATTACCTACCAGGCAATCATGCATTTTTCCGTGATCATCTGTATAATGTCGACCCTCTTGGGTCCGGCCTTCGGACACGTACTAATGTGCTATTTCTCAAGCTGGGCTACGTACCGTGTCGGAAATGGCCACTTCGAAGTGTCCGACATCGAACCCAATTTATGCACGCATTATATTTATGCATTTGTTGGTATCAAGGGAGAGGGATCTGTCGACATCCTGGATCCGTGGAACGATATAGCTGACGATGGTGGAAAGAGTATGGATAATTAATATAATCACACATGAAATTTAGAAGTATAATGAAATCTCAATATTAATTTGTAACGTGCAAATTGCCTGATTAATTAATTCTTCTAAATCATGTAGATAATTTCGGGAAGCTTACCGCCCTGAAGAAAACGGGAACAGCACCTAAAGTACTCGTTGGCATCGGTGGATGGAATGCAGCTAGCACCAACTTCACTATTGTCGTGAACAATGCTACCTTACGTGCGGTATTTGTTAAAAATACTGTTGCTTTTCTTAAAAAGTATAATTTTGATGGAATGGATATGGATTGGGAGTATCCCTGTCAACGTGGAGGTACTAAGATTTATTATTTAGTGTTGAAAGTGCAGAAAGTAGACGATATCCGACCAGTATGAAGTTCGTAGCATGAACTGACGGCTTATGTACTTTTAATGATTATCACTTTTAAAAAAATGAAACATTAACCTAGAGGCATATACAGCGTTAGTCAGTAGAAACGAACCAGCAGAAGTTGGCCGCAAGAGGTCGACACGGGAGTGTGGTTTCTTCAAAAAATGACAGCTACACACAAATCACAGCACACTGACAGTTCGCGTAGCGTTAAGTTAGATTTTTTAAATATTTCAATAGTTAGGTTACTGAAATAATTAATTAATATTTTAACGACAAAACGTAATATCGGTTAAGATTTATTTTCGCAACAGATTGCAATTAAAAGGATGTAAAGTTTAAAACATTCACAACTTTGATATACTTTCCGAGTAATGATCACGACTGCAATTCTGCGATACAATGTTGTAAAATATTTAAAAATCAATTAATTTCAATGTTTTTATAGCGAAAAAGTGCGTATGAACAAATGACTTTTTGTCATTGGATGAATCATAGTAACAGTAGAATCAATCTTGCGCAACCAAAATATAACACTATTAAGTACTTCTAAAACTTCTTAGTAAATCGTAGAAGGAGGTGAAGCAGGATTACTCTTTGGACTGTATCAGGATACAGATATTTTGGATGCGCAAGATTGATTCTACTGTTACTATGCTTCACCCAATGACAAAAACGTAATTTGTTCATGCGCACTTTTTTTCCTATAAAAACATTTCAAGTAATTGATTTTTAAATATTTATACAGCATTGTATTGCAGAATTGCAGTCGTCATCATTACTTGGAAAGTATATGAAAATTGTGAATGTTTTCAACTTTACATCGTATTAATTGCAATCTGCTGTGAAAATAAATCATAACTGATATTGTATTTGGTCATTACAATATTAATTAATTATTTCAGTAACTTAACTATTGAAATATTTCGAAAATCTAACTCATTGCTATGCGAACTGTCAGTATGCTGTCATTTGTGTGTAGCTGTCATTTTTTGAAGAGGCTACACTCCCATATCGGCCTCTTGCGGCCAACTTCTGCTAGTGCGTTACTGGTGACTAACCCTGCAGAGAAAGTTCTGGTCCGCGTTTCAGTTTCAAATTTCTCATGTTGATCATCTTGAAATCTGAAATATAAAATATGGAATGGACCGAGCGGACTTCAGAGATTAAGCTTCGTGCCTTAGAAAATGAAGTGATGGAAGTTTTTTTTTGGGAACATGCTATATGTAGACATACATATACGAGAATAAGTTCAATCTCGTATTAGAACCGTAACGGTTTTTCGTGGCGGGATAGCAGTCAGGAATGGATTTTTGACAAAAAATAATACAAAAAGAAAATTATGTAAAAATTCCAAATTTCAAATATTTTACGAGTCACATAGTTTAACGAAACACCTAAAATCGTTTAACGGCAGCTTCAGCTTTATATGTTTGAAAATATTACTTGCGCACTTCTAGTATGCGCATCTTTGCACTCGAAGTACGTCGAGTGCTTGTAAACGTATTTCATTCTTCATTCGTTTGACTCCCGTTTTATCGCAGGAGTGAAGAGCGACAAGCAAAACTTCGTTGCACTGCTGACAGAACTGAAGACGGCATTTGTAAAGGAAGGATTTCTCCTGACTGCTGCAGTTGGATCTACCGAAGATCTTGCATCTCCGTCTTACGACATTCCAGCAATAGCCAAGTAAAGGATTCACGGATTTTATTTATTGAGATGAATAATTATTCGAATAATTAATTCATTTGTCTAAACATATTTTTTACAGAGTCTTGGATTACATTAACGTCATGACTTATGACTTGACTACTGCATCTTCCTCTGACGTTATAGGACATCACGCACCAATGTTTGCTGCCCCTTATCAAGCAAACAATACTACCTTATTGCAGAACAATATAGTAAGTGTAGCAGTAATGTACTGCCGCCATTTAATTTTCAAAAGATCTAAAAATATCTGAATCATTCATAGAAAGCGGCCATAAACTTCTGGCTGAAGAGTGGTGCTCCTGCTTCTAAATTGGTACTTGGATTGCCTCTTTATGGAAGAACGTTCACATTGGCCGATACTTCAAAGACTACACCCGGAAGTCCCTCAGCTGGTCCCGGAGTTGCCGGCCCCTACACGGGCGGCGCTGGTAGTCTTGGTCGGTAAAATTAATTAATAGCAATATTGTACTTTTTTCATATACTGCCTTTATTTGTACGATTATGAGAACATACTTTTGATTACAGGTTACAATGAGCTTTGCGAAAAACAATTAAGTGGAAACTGGACTACCGTGTGGTATGAGGCACAGGAAGTGCCTTATGCTTACAGTGGAGATCAGTGGATAGGATTTGATAATGAAAAAAGTTTAACGATAAAAATAAATTACGCTAAGGAGCTTGGACTCGCTGGCGTAATGTTCTGGAGTATAGAAACTGATGACTTCAAGGGAATTTGTGGCCACGGCAATTATCCACTTCTTAAGGCTTCCAAGAAAGCACTATCTTCTGTAAGTAGCTAAGATTACAGTTAGTCGGTGGAAGGTCCAATTTAGGCATCCAAATGCTCTGCAAAGCGAAGGAAGCATTCTTTTTTTTTTGGTACGTTTACGGAGGAAGAGAAAAAATAAAACAGACGCCATTCTATACGTGGACATCTACGCGTGGTGCCAACATAAGAAATTGCTTTTTTGCCATAGACTAATGATTCTCATAAACATATTATGAATATTACTGATGTCGCTCTGCTGTAACTGCTATGTTTCCTTTCAGCTTGAGTTTGTAGAAGAAGCTGTTGAAGAAGTTGTACAAGAAGATGTACAAGAAGATATACAAGAAGATGCAGAAACAGATGTATAAGGCTAAAATATTCTATAGAACTATTTAATTTTTTATGGAGATTGATCGTGGGAAATAATTTATGCATTATAATATTTTCTGATTTTTTATCGACATTCAACGATATTATTGACTACTATTCACTATTTGTACTTTTTTCAGATACGATTGAGTTTTTCAAATCTAATGGAAACTATGTGGAACCGAATATACAATAAGGTGTTCAAGAAGATTGATAAGAATGTGTAAAAGAAAATAGACAAGAAGATGGACAAAATTAAAGTACTCTGTAGAACTATGTAATCCTTTATCGAGATGAATCGTGGGAAATAAATCATTCATTATAATTTATTGGGATTTTTTTTACTGACATCCAATGATGTCATTGACTACCATTGGCCTTTCGTACTTCTGTCAGATACTATGTAGTTTTTCAAATCTAATAGGAATTATGTTGGACCGAATATAAAATAGTTAAATAAAATACATCAGTATAATATACATACGCGACACTCTGATTGTCACGTACAGGAAACAGCTGAAAGGAAAACAGGGTTGGTCAGAGGCGAAGTGTCGTAGAGACAGCAAGTGTCCCCGGAAGCTTCTCATGAGAATTGCAACACAGGGAGAATCATGCACTCCCAAAGAGAGTCCATTGCGAAATACGACCCCAGAAAGCAAGAGAGAATGCCTATAGCGTGAAAGAGAGAATATGAGAGTTTATTTTGAATCCAATGCCACTTGATATATTTCGATGAAACTTGGCATTACGAGGTTTTTGATGGTATTTTTTCTGAATTTAAAGTTGAAAATATGAAATTTAATATGAAGAATCTAATATGCCGGTCAGAAAACTTGTCTAAATAAATGATTTTCATGGAAAGAAATGATGTCGAAATCAAAGCTAGTCAAAGAAGAGAACCGGAAAACATATACAGTGGAGTCCGATTATTACGGTTCCGCTTATAACGATTGACCGCACACGCATCCTACTTGCGCCCTTAAATTTGGGTCTCACATAAATTCGTATGGGATGATAAGCCTCGTAAACTATTTTGTTCCTTGTAAAAAATACAACCATAAACAATTGTCAAATCAAGGGGCCGAAGAAATCGTAATCTCTGCTTATTCCGTGTAAATTCATTCACCGAATGCGAATAGTGGCCATGTTTCCACCGGAATCTAGTTGAGAATTCCAGCAGGAGCAGGATGGAGAGCCCCATCCTTCCGGTCCATATCCACGACACTACCCACTGGGCTACCGTCGGCCCAGACTGGATATCTTATGGGATATGGTATCAAACGAGCCTGGATTTCCCTAGCATCTACAAATGGACGTTACTCTTGGAATTCTATATACGGTGTCCCAAAACTGATGAATTTCCTCTCAGGGGTATAGAAGGGGTGGAATTTGGAACTAATAAGGGGAAGCTATGATGCATGGGTCACTGATTCGATCTATCTTTAGTATACGTGTAGGTCACGTCCAGGAGTATAATAGGTGCAAGTAGTATGATGCGCTTTTCAGCGGGTTCCGAGAAATTAATTCATCGAAATTTCAGTACGTTTTTTAGTGCGTTCATGTGCAACTTTAACCATTAATAACTTATTAATGACTGGTAAACTACCAAAGTTGAAAAGGAACTTCCGGTTCCAAATTCCACCTCCTCTTCACGACCGAGAAGAAAATCACAAGTTATGGGACACCTTGTAAATTCAGTTATATGTATACTTTACACATGAGAATTGCGAGACACATAATACACAGGCATGTCTGATCTATTTATGTTCAATCGAAAATACTAGTACCCGTCTATTCTGTGTCTGAAACTAAACTGTCGACTGATATCAACCCCCTCCCAACTACTTATTTACAGTGAAGAGGATCATGAGCGTTGCTGGCCAACATGGCAATAGGCGTGTAATATGAAACATACTCCGATTCACTCCACCAGAACAGAACAAAAAGCATTTTTCATTATTCATCATGAGGATTATCTTCCAATTGGTCCCATTTAAACATTTTGACTGGCAATATGAGAAACTGCTACCCAAAACCATTTTTCTGCCGATAAAAAAACACATGTCCCTCAGATTTTAATGAAAAATAACATATTTCAAAGTGAACAAAATCGTAGGAGGGCACCTTAATGAGTATACCCTCTTACGTGAATATTCTTTGCACCTGCGACACAATCTTTTAACTTATGGTAGAGAATTAAAGTCAAGAGAAACTATCTTAAACTAATATTTTTATATTGGCCAATAAGAAGTTTCTGATTCGTAAACTGACGTATACACCTCACGCGGCACGGAATTTATTAATCTATTTATTTAAGATATCTATAAATAACGTAAATGGATTGATTGTACTGAATTCGCATATTCAGTACGGCGCCGTAAAGTAGGGAAATCAGCACGTTGACCAGTGGCTGAGCGTTGTCTATATCCAGGAAAGGTACGAAATACTAAGTCAACGGAAAGACTGATTAATATTTAATATACTAGGTTATTCGTAATCAATCAATTACTCCTTTACTCTGTACTGTATTATATTTATCAACTACTTACTAGGCAATCATGAACTTATCCGTGATCATCTGCATAATGACGACCCTCTTGGGTCCAGTCTTGGGAAAAGTAATAATGTGCTATTTCTCAAGCTGGGCTACCTATCGCCCCGAAAAAGGCAACTTCCAAGTCTCCGACATCGAACCCGGTTTATGCACTCATTATATTTATGCATTTATTGGTACCACGGCAAACGCAAGTATCTACGTCCTGGATCCGTGGAACGATTTGCCTGAGCATGGCGGAAAGAGTATGGATAATTAATATAATCATAAATAGAATTCACAAGTATAAGCAAATCTCAATGTTAATTTGTAACGTACAAATAATTTAATGATTTAATTCTTCTGAATCATGTAGATAATATCGCGAAATTTGTTGCTCTGAAGAAGACGAAAACAGCACCTAAAGTACTCGCTGGCATCGGTGGATGGAATGCGGGGAGCAGGAATTTCAGTATTATCGCGAAAACTACTAAATTACGTGTGAAATTTGCTAAAAACGTTATTGCTTTTCTGAAAAAGTATGATTTTGATGGATTGGATGTGGATTGGGACTATCCCGCTCAAAATGGAGGTATTATTAACTATTTGGCACTGTAAGTACAGAAAGTATACGATATTCAACCAGCATGAAGTTTTTAGCACGTGCTGACGACTCATGTATTTTTAATGATTGTCACTTTAAAAATAATGAAACATTAATGCAGAGGCATATGAAGAAAGTACTGGTCCGCGTTTTACTTTCAGATTTGTTAGCTTAATCATCTTGAAATCTGAAATTTAAACTTTGCAATGGGCCGAGCGGATTTCAGAGATTAAGAGCTTCACGCTTTATAGAATAAAGTGATCGCAGTTTTTCTAGATAACATATTATAGGCATATACGAAAATAAGCTCAATCTCATATTACAACCGTGACGGTTTTCGCGGCGGGATAGCAGTCAGGAATGGATTTTTGAAGAAAAATAATCGAAAACAGAAAATTATGTACAAATTCAAAATTTAACGTAGTTTATGAATCACAGAGTTTGATACAATACCTTCTAAAATCGTTTAACGGCAGATACCACTGTATATCTTTGGAAATATTAAGAATTACCTCGAGTGCTTGTAAACGTATTTCGTTCTTCCATTTGTTTGACTCTCGTTGTATCGCAGGAATGGACTTCGACAAGGAAGACTTCGTTAAATATGCGAAACAATTGAAGGCGGAATTTGTAAAGGAAAAACTCCTCCTAACTGCTGCAGTTGGAGCTCCCGAAGATATTGCAGTTTCGTCTTACGACATTCGAGTCTTAGCCAAGTAAAGGATTCACTGGTTTTATTTATTGAGATAAATAATTGCTCCAATAATTAATTCATTTGTCTACACATATTTTTTTACAGAACCTTGGATTACCTTAATCTCATGACTTTTGACATGACTGCTGCATCTTTCTCGAACGTTGTAGGACATCACGCACCAATGACTGCTGCCCATTATCAAAAAAATAATTCTAGATTAATACATAATAATATAGTAAGTGTAGAAGAAATCTACTGCCGCCATTTAATTGTCAAAGATCTAAAAATATCTGAATCATTCATAGAAAGCGGCCATCCACTTCTGGCTAAAGAGTGGAGCTCCTGCTTCTAAATTGGTACTTGGATTGCCTCTTTATGGAAGAACGTTCACATTGGCCGATACTTCAAAGACTACACCCGGAAGTCCGTCAGCTGGTTCCGGACTTGCCGGCCCCTACACGCGTGAAGCTGGTTGCATTGGTCGGTAAAATTATTTAATAGCAATATTGTACTATTTTGCTACACTGCATTTATTTGTGCGATTATGAGAACATACTTTTGATTACAGGTTACAATGAGTTGTGCCAAAACCAGTTAAGTGAAAACTGGACTACTGTCTGGTATAAGGAACAGCAAGTGCCTTATAGTTACAGGGAAAACCAGTGGGTAGGATACGAAAATGTAAGAAGTTTAGCGATAAAAGTAAATTTCGCTAAGAAGCGTGGCCTCGGTGGTATAATGTTTTGGAGCATAGATACCGATGACTTCAGGGGAAATTGTGGCCACGGTCGTTATCCACTTATTAAGGCTTCTAGGGCAGCACTCTATTCTGTAAGTAGCTAAAATTACATTCAGTCGGTGGAAAGTCCAATTTAGGCATCCAAATGCTCCATAAAGCGAAGGAACCATTCTTTATTTGGTACATTCACAGAGGAAGGGAGAAAATTGCCAACATAAGAAATTGCTTCTTAACATCGGCTAATAATTCTCATAAATATGTATATTATGAATACTCCTAATGTCGCTCTGCTTTAATTGCTGTGTATCCTTCTAGACTGCGGGTTTAGTAGAAGATGGAAAAGAAGATGGAAAAAAAGATGTACAACAAGATGAACCGGAAGATGTACAAGAAGATGGACAAAAAGATGTACAAGAAGATGAACAGAAAGATGTACAAGAAGATGGACAAAAAGATGTACAAGAAGATGGACAAAAAGATGTACAAGAAGATGAACAGAAAGATGTACAAGAAGATGGACAAAAAGATGTACAAGAAGATGGACAAAAAGATGTA
>JASANN010000249.1:2494099-2545688 GCA_031762395.1 Calameuta pygmaea
AGAAGATGGACAAAAAGATGTACAAGAAGATGGACAAAAAGATGTACAAGAAGATGAACAGAAAGATGTACAAGAAGGTGGACAAAAAGATGTACAAGAAGATGAACAGAAAGATGTACAAGAAGATGAACAAAAAGATGTACAAGAAGATGAACAGAAAGATGTACAAGAAGGTGGACAAAAAAATGTACAAGAAGATGAACAGAAAGATGTACAAGAAGATGGACAAAAAGATGTACAAGAAGATGAACAGAAAGATGTACAAGAAGATGAACAAAAAGATGTACAAGAAGATGAACAGAAAGATGTACAAGAAGGTGGACAAAAAAATGTACAAGAAGATGAACAGAAAGATGTACAAGAAGATGAACAAAAAGATGTACAAGAAGATGAACAGAAAGATGTACAAGAAGGTGGACAAAAAAATGTACAAGAAGATGAACAGAAAGATGTACAAGAAGATGGACAAAAAGATGTACAAGAAGATGGACAAAAAGATGTACAAGAAGATGAACAGAAAGATGTACAAGAAGATGAACTAAAAGATGGACAAAAAGATTTACAAGATTAAAATATTCTATAGAACTATGTAATCTTTTATGGAGATGGTTTGTGAGAAATAAATTAACCATTATAATATTTTTGATTTTTTTTTATCGACATTCAATGATATTATTGCCTACTATTGACCATTTGTATTTCTGGCAGAAACTATTCAGTTTTTCAAATTTAATAAGAATTATGTTGGATCAAATATAGAATAGTTAAGAAAATACAACAGTATAAAATACATACGCGACACTCTGATTGCCACGTACAGGAAACAGCTGAAAGGAAAACAGGGTTGGTCTGAGGCGAAGTGTCGTAGAGACAGCAAGTGACCCGTAAGTCTTCTCATGAAAATTGCAACACCGGAAGAATCACGCACTCCTAAAGAAAGTCCATTGCGAGACATGACCCTAGAAAGCGAGAGTGAGGACAAAAATCATGAGAATGGCCTTTTTTCAGCCTTTTACACGAGGTTTCTCCCTTAACTCTAGAAAATGACCTGTATCGATAAGAGGTACGTCTGATACTTTACAGTCAAAGATAAAGCCAAAAAAAATAAAAAGTATCTATACAAATATAAGATTTGAAAAAAAAAGATTGAAATATGAGAAACAGTCATAAAGGCATTGATGAATTGTGTTATCATTTTGCCAGTAAAACGTGAGTGGAAAGTTGAAAAATGGAATGTAACAATGAGGTGATCGCTTATCACAAATTGACATAAGGTATGACGTCAAAACCAAAGAAACTTCGGTGTGGAAGACATTATTTAATGATAAACGTTATGCAAATATTGTAAATATTTAATTACTAGAAATAATAATGATTACTTTATCTCTTATTAAATAATCCATATTTAACCAACTTTGCTACGCGTGCGAAATATTTGCACTAAAATACCTGACATTAAAATAAGTGACGTTGCACCCAGTATTCGCCAAACAAGGCGTGGCCCAATCAATCATGATTAAATATTATGATCGCAGAAAAAATAAAAAATAAGAATTTAAAATTCACTTATTTATTAAAGTCCTTTTCTCATTATCATTAAGTTAATCAATGAATAATATCGTAATGTATAGTTCGTTGTCGCAACAATACTGATAAATACAAATATCAAGACTTAATAAATTATTTCACTATTTTTACAGTAGTTTTGAATATAAAACGAATAATAAGAATAACCTTATATTACTCGTCCAGCAATTGGCCAAATCCATCGAATTTAAAAAAAAAATTTCAGCTATATTACACATATAATGTATAGCTATACTGGACCAATAGAGAAATAAACTTTAGAGTTGCGAGAATTGTGAAACTATCTGGAATAGTCAGGGACAAGAAAGTGAGGTTAAGCGTGCTGGACCCCTGGATACTGAACAAGGATACGTAATGACAGGCAGAGGAGGAAAAAAGCGAGTTGTCGAGAGACAAACGCAAAAGATCACAGATGCATTAAGGGTATCAACACGATCGCAAAAGCCGGCAATGTCACCAAGAGGCACTGCAAATAGTGAAGAGAACAGCCATAACCTCCCGAACGCACCCAACGGCAGTAAGCAAGAAACGCCGGGCATGGCAGAAGTGATCAACAAGCTAGAAAAACTCACAGATATGGTTCTTGAACTGCGGAAAGAAAGTATATTGGTGAAAGAAGTGCTCGAACAAGTAAACGCAGTAAAGGACAAAATGAGAGTGGAAGCTACACTTTGGAAGGTCGAGAAACAAGTTCTTAAAGATCGGATTGAGATACTGGAAAAGCGTGAAGACTACAGGGATAGACAAGAGAAAAAAAATAACGTAATTATCCGTGGTTTAGAACTCGATCAGCGAAATGCGAATGAGAATGAAAACGCCGAAACAAAAAGACAGATTATGGGACAAAAAAAGAAGTTCTATGGTTCGAAAGTATTTGTTCGCCACGACAGAAGCGTTCATGAGCGAGAAACACAGAGGAAGATATGGAAAATAGCTGAAGAAGAAAAAGAAAAGGGAAACACTGTGAAAATACAATTCGGAAGGCTTGAGGTAAATGAGCGCTTGTTTACATGGAAAGAAGGGGATGGCCTTGTGGAGACATTTCGCCAGAATACCCAGAGAAGGAATTCAGGCTATTCACTAAGGCAAAGTAGGGATAGGCAACAACAACGCAATACTACAAGCAACCTTCGAGACGGGAGAAACATCAGGGACAACAGGAACACCAAAGATGAACAGGACGCACTCTCCTACGCAGGATGCATCCAGGGCTCCCAGGACAGTGAGTTGTTTTCTAGGGAGCAAGAAAATGGAAGAGGTTGCAGCCATCAGAAGTAATGAGAATCTAAACAATGTAGCTATTCCGTTAGTAAATTCGGTTTCCACAGCCAATGAGCCTTTAGAGGGTAATGAGCTGGTACAGAGTAATTATAGCAAGAACACTGAAAAGAATGGAAACCAGGTAACCGTATTATTCTGGAACGCTTGTGGGCTACATAACCTTTTAGATATAACTATCTCAGAATTTAAAACCGATATAAAGGAATGCGCGGTCATTGGACTAAGTGAAACTTGGTGACAAGATAAAGATATCATTATGACAGGCATCTTTGAAAATTATGAGTTTGTTAGCAATACTGCGTTAAAAGACCACGCAGCGGGCAGAGCTAGTGGTGGTCTGGGTCTGCTCTTTAACCGTGCCCTAGTCACAGAATTTAAAATCTTACAAAAGTGTGATACATTGATTGCGGCTAAATGCCATATTAAACACCGAGATATTCTCATTGTAGATGTTTATAGACTCACAGATCACGCACATTAGAACAGCTAGAGACAAGATCAAAAATAGTAATGGAACATTGGTGCTTGCGAACCTGGAGGAATTATGGTTATTTGTACTGAACGGGAGATGCAATGCAGATAGAGAAGGGAACTTTACATTCCTTGGTAGAGGTAATAGTAGAATAGATTTAGTGTGGATTAACCGTGGCTGTATTGATCATATAAAGGATTTTCAAGTGATAAATATAGGATCATCGGATCATTTACCGATTAGAGTAGAGCTTATAGAGCAAATAGAACAAGCGGCACATGAGGCGCAACCCCTAGAGGCACCATTAAATTTAAAGTGGGTAACAGAAAAATGCGAAGAATTTTCAAAGCATATGAATGGAAAGGATATCCAGGACGAAGACGGGGGTAATATTAATAACAGGACACTCATAGAAACTATCTGGGAAGTAGGTTTCGAGCTGGAACTAGCTACTAGAAAAACTGAAGCGCGCTCAGAGAGACATAATACACCCTGGTACAACAATGAACTACGGAATATGAAAACGGAAATAAATAGAGCATATAGGCTTTGGACAGATAAAAATAATATTGAAAATGATACGGAATATGAGGCACTATTCAAAAGGACTCGGAAAGAATACACAAATAAAGTAAAAGCAAACAAGAAGGAGCACAGGGAGAATTTGCGGGAGTTAGTCTCCAAGTCTCGGTCGCCAAGAAACTTTTGAGACGCGGTGAACAGGTTTAGAAAAAGGAGCGTTAAGCAATGCCCCATTTTATAGGAAAATCATGCCTGTAAGACAAGTAAATCAGCCGATATATTTGGATTGTAGACATCCAGTTCTTGACAATGTAATTACAAAAGAGGAAGTAGTTAAAGCCATTAGCGACAAGAAATCTAATAAGGCACCTGGACTTGACGGAATTCAATCGAATTTTTATAAAGCCTTGCCCCCTAAATGGTTAGAATATATCGTTAAGTTATTCAATAACATTTGGCAAGAAGGTGTAACGCCCTCAGAGTGGAGCAGCGCAGATGTTATTTTACTCTATAAAAAGGGAGAAGTAGAAGATCCGATGAACTATCGAGATATAGCCTTGGCTAACGTGGTAGCGAAAATGTTCACAAAAATCCTAGCGAGTAGACTTAATACTTGGTGTGAATGGTACGATATACTTCCTGAGGCTTAAATGGGGTTTAGAGCACGACGGTCCTGTGAAGACAACATTTTTACGTTAGATGCCAGGATCTCATTAGCATTATGTAAACCAAAGGGTAAAATGTATGTTGCTTTCATAGATTTTAGACGAGCCTTCGACTCCGTGTTGCATAGCATTTTGTGGAGCAAACTGTATGACACAGGAGTAAGTGTGAAAATAATTGCGGTGCTGCAGTCTCTGTATTCTGGAGCTAATATTAGAATTAGAGGACGGAATAACAGTAGATCAGAGGTAATTGATATTACGCAAGGGGTATTACAGGGAGACCCGGCAAGTCCGATATTATTTTCCCTGCTGCTGGCAGATATAGTTGACTTTTTCGTATCGAGAGAATTTACCAACATTAAAGATACAATTGATCTACTGTTGTTTGCCGATGATCTGGTCATAATCGCGGAGGATGTAGTGGACTTGAAATCCAAATTGAATACCCTCGCCGAGTATTGTTAACAGAATAAGCTTGAGGTGAACACAGATAAAAACAAAAATTTTAATCTACAAGAAAGCGGGACGCCCCAAGAAAATCAAATCCATTAAGTATAAGAACTCCGTTATAGAGGTGGTTAAAAGCTATACGTATTTGGGTGTGTTATTCACCTCGTCAGGTCTCTTCAGAGAGGCAGCCAGACACTTTTGTCACCAAAGCTAGTTTGACGATGGGAACAATTTGGGCACCCTTGATAAACATGAAACTTAATGATTGGAATGCTAGACTTAAAATATTTAATGCAATTGTAGTGTCAACACTCCTATATGGGGGAGGAATTTGGGCATTGAATTATATTGACATACTAGATAAAGTGCAACAGCATTTCTTCAAGAAGCTACTAGGACTGCCAAGCTGCACGCCGGGCTGCTTGATACGCTTGGAGACTGGAACCACAACAGTTGAGAAATTGGTGGTTAAAAGAGCACTAAAATTTCTCATTAAGGTGCTGCAAATGCCGGAAGAACGATACCCGCGAATAAGCATGGACCGACTGGTGACGCTTAGCTTGTCAAAGGATAATAACTTGAAATGTAACTGGTTCAGCTGTATCAAAAGCATCTTGGAGAAACATCATAGTCAACGGATAATAGAAAACATGAATCCAAACCAAATATCGGAAGGGATACCACAGCTAATGCACGCAATCACACAAAAACAGTTTCAAGCTGATGCAGTAAGAGACCTAACATCGACATATAGTACAGTTTACAAGGAAATTAAGGAACTTAATACATTAGAATGCGAAAGCTACCTTTTGTCGAAGGACCCGGTCGTGTATATAAGGGTGCTAGCACAATGCAGGTTGGTTGGTAACATCTTTTTTAGGCTCAAAATTTACAACACTAATATATAAATTTGAGGTAGATTCCCCATGCCAGTTATGTGGCCTAAATGAAAAGGAAACCCTAAAACATGTTCTTGTGAGCTGCCCACAGTATGAACCATATAGACAGAGATACCTGAATGAAGAACAGTTCCCGATGCAGCTAAAAGGTACACCAAATGAGATGTTACGGAAACTTTTCTGTTATATGTTTTCATGTTGCAAGTTACGGGCCTTCGCCCTATGGGATTAGATTATATGGGTTTATAAATAAGTGTAAAACTATCGTACTGGATTAACTCTTAGTGATACTGATTACCAAATACATAGGACTATAAAGCGAACCAAAGCTAGAAGTAAGATATTAGAATAAGTTAACTAAGATACAAGTAAGATATTAAAATAAGTTAACTAAGAGACAAGTACGAAAGAGCAACAATTGTAATAGGTCTTTACCTATATACAATAAATGATACAATATAATACAATACAATACTGGACCAATAACTGTATATTATTCATCCGGATGTATTATTTTAGGTTTTGCAAGTTCCATTCGGACGAATAACTATATATTCGTATACAGACTTTTCCCCGTATGCTCTGTACTGCATTAAATTTATCACCTACTAGGCAATCATGAACTTATCCGTGATCATCTGCATACTGACGACCCTCTTGGGTCCAGCCTTGGGAAAAGTAATGATGTGCTATTTCGACGGCACGGCCACGCATCGTCCCGGAAAAGGCAACTTCCAAGTCTCCGACATCCAGCCCGATTTGTGCACGCATTATATTTATGCATCTGTCGGTACCACGGCACAAGGCGTTATCCACGTCCCGGATAAGCGACAGCATTTACCTGGAAACAGTGAATAGGGTATGGATAATTAATATAATCATAAATAGATAATGAAATCTCAATATTAATTTGTAACGTGCAAATTACCTGATTAATTAATTCTTCTGAATCGTATAGATAATATCAAGAAATTGGTCGCTCTGAAGAAGACGAAATCGGCACCTAAAATACTCGTTAACGTCGGTGGACAACATGCAGCTAGCAGTAACTTCAGTCGTGTCGTGTACAGTCCTACTTTACGTGCAGCATTTGTTAAACACTCTGTTGCTTTTCTGGAAAAGTAAAATTTTTGTGAAATGGATTTGAACTGGGAGTATCCCAGTCGACGTGGAGGTATTATTTATTATTTTGTGATGAAAGTGCAGAAAGTAGACGACATCCGACCTTCGAGTGCTTGTAAACGTATTTCATTCTTCACTCATTTGACTCCCGTTGTATCGCAGGAGTGAAGGGAGACAAGGAAGGCTTCATTGCACTTCTGACAGAACTGAAGGCGGCATTTGTAAAGGAAGGAATTCTCCTGACGGCTGCAGTTGGATCTACCGAAGATCTTGCATCTCCGTCTTACGACATTCCAGCAATAGCCAAGAAAATGATTCACGGATTTTATTTATTGAGATGAATAATTGTTCAAATAATTAATTCATTTGTCTACACATATTTTTTTACAGAGTCTTGGATTACCTTAATCTCATGACTTTTGACATGACTACTGCATCTTTCTCTAAAGTTGTAGAACATCCCGCACCAGTGTTTGCTGACAATACTGAAGCAAATAAAGCTAACTCAGCACATAAAAATATAGTAAGTCTAGTAACCATGTTACTGCCGATCAAAAGATCTAAAAATATCTGAATCTTCCACAGAAAGCATTCATCGACTTTTGGCTGAATAGTGGTGCTCCTGCTTCAAAATTGGATTGCCTCTTCATGGAATAACGTTCTCAATGGTCCATGCTAGAAAGATTGCACCCGGAAGTCCGACAGCTGGTCCCGGACGTCCCGGCCCCTACACGCACCATGCTGGTAGAATTGGTCGGTAAAATTAATTAATAGCAATATTGTACTTTTTTGATATACTGCACTTATTTGTGCGATTATGAGAACATACTTTTGATTATAGGTTACAATGAGTTTTGCGAAGAACAATCAGGTGGAGACTGGACAGGGGTTTGGCATAAGCAACAAAAATTGCCTTATGCTTACAATGGAAACCAGTGGGTAGGATACGATAATGAAAGAAGTTTAGAGATAAAAATACATTTCGCTAAGAAGCATAAACTCGCGGGCACAATGTTCTGGAGTATAGATACTGATGACTTTAAGGGAAATTGTGGCTGCAGCAGTTATCCACTTCTTATGACTTCTAGGGCAGCACTCCAATCTGCAAGTAGCTAAGATTACATTTAGTCGGTGGAAGGTTTAACTTAGGCATCTGAATGCTCTTTAAAGCGAAGAAACAATTGTTTATTTGTGTTCATCCACAGAGGAAGGGAGAAAATTTAGCACACGCCATGTTATACGTGAACATCTACGCACGGTGCCATAATAAGAAATTGCTTCTTAACATAGGCTAATGATTCTCATAAATATATTATGAATATTACTAATGTCGCTCTGCTGTAATGGCTGTGTTACATTTCAGACTGTGAATGTACTACAGGATGTACAAGAAGATAGACAAGAAGGTGTACAAAAAGTTGTACAAGATTTACAAGATTAAAGTACTTTGTAGAACTATGTAATCCTTTATCGAGATGAATCATGGGAAATAAATCATTCATTATAATGTATTGGAATTTTTTTTACTGGCATCCAATGATATCATTGACCACCATTGACCATTTGTACTTCTGTCAGATACTAGTTAGTTTTTCAAATCTAATAGGAATTATGTTGGGCCGAATATAAAATAGTAAAATAAAATTGAACAGTATAAAATACATACGCAACACTCTGATTGCCACGTACAGGAAACAGCTGAAAGGAAAACAGGATTGGTCAGAGGCGAAGTGTCGTAGAGACAGCAAGTGTCCCCTGAAGCTTCTCATGAGAATTGCAACACAGGGAGAATCATGCACTCCCAAAGAGAGTCCATTGCAAAACACGACCCCAAAAAGCGAGAGAGAATGCTTATAGTGTGAAAGAGAATGGTGAGGGGAGGGTTGGGGAGAAAGAGAAGAGAGAGAGGGGGGAAGAGAGGGAGAGGAAGAGAATAAGAGAGTTTATTTTAACACACTCCTGTTTATTTTTAACCTATAATACTTAATATATGTAGGTCATTCCATACCAAATCATCGAATTTTAAAAATCATATTTTTTTTATTTAGCTGAATTTTTGACATCTTCTTGTATGTATCAAAAGACGCTTATTAATTAGCCTTTAATCTTCAAAAGTTCTTAAGATATCAATTTTTGAAAATTTCAGAAAATAATGGTATAGTTAAAATATTCACGATATATAGTGTAACAAATTCGTGACTCATGATCAATTCATCATGATCTAAAAGTTATGGGGTCATTTTTCTCGTCTTGAAATGCAGTTTTCCAAAAAAAATATGAAAAGATCAAAATTTATTTTTTCAATTTTAAACTCAAATTTTGAGTTTTTTTGAAGAACGACATTTTTGATCTTTTTTTAACATATTTTATACTACACTACAAAACAAATTTTTTAAGCTGTTGTTCAAGATGGGATTCGAACATCTTCAATTTTTTAACCAAACTTTTTCTTTTTTTTAAGTCCGCGTTTAAAAAATTATAATTAATACTTTCCGGAGATTGTTTTTTTTATATGATTAACAATTTCAAACGGATTGTAACAACAGTCATGAAACTGTTTAGATACCATTATTCGATAAATCTCACATAAACGTAAATCAACGAGCTGGAAATATTCAATTTAATAAGTCAAATATTCACTTTGAATGCTAGACTCATTAACATAATTGTACACCAAGATGGTAGAAGTTTTGAGGTTTGTAGATAGAATAAGTTAGTTGATTAGTCGCTAGAGATCACTGTATGTTAGATCTATCAACATGAAGAAACACTTCAGCTACTTAAAAATATAGTACACAGAATAAAATTAATATAAAAAAATAAAATAATGCGCCCAATAAAAATGTAACAAATATGATTATTATAAAATAAAAAAGAAGAGTTGAATTTTTCATTAAGCATCGAAAGATTGTTTTTGACCAATATTGAATGTTGATATTTAGATTTTCGATATTTAGATGGAATATCATAACAAGACTCATAAAAACTGTTTAAAAAGTGGAGAAAAAATAATATTTTCGCAATGAATCGAGTAAGTTAAGTACTTTGAATGGTTGGCACTGTAGATTGGTATTAATTATAATTTTTTTAAACGCGGACATAAAAAAAGAAAAAGTGAAAAAACTCAAAACTTGATTTTAAAATTCAAAAAATAAAAATTTGATCATTTCATATTTTTTCGAAAACTACATTTCAAGACGAAAAAAATGACCCCCATAACTTTTAGATTATGGTGAATTGATCAGGAGTCATGAATTTTTTAAACTTGCCATACCATTATTTTTTGAAATTTTCAAAATTTGATATCTTAAGGACTTTTGAAGATTAAGAGCTAAAAATTTACAGGTAAGCGTCTTTTGATACATGCTAGAAGATGTCAACAATTCAGCTAAATAAAAGAAATATGATTTTTAAAATTTGGTGATTTGGCATGGAATGACCCATGTATTTCGATGAAACATGGCGTTACGAGGTTTTCGATGGTTCTGTTTCCGAATTTTAAGTTTAAAATATGAAATTGAAACTAAAGCATCTGATATGTCGATAAAAGAAATTGTCCAAATGCATGATTTTCATGGAAAGAAATGACGTCAGAATCAACGGGCAGTGAACCTGAAAACATACAGTGGTGTCCGAGTATTACATTCCGCTTATAACGATTGACCGCATACACATCCTACTTGCGCCGTTCAATTTGGTTCTCACATAAATTCGTATAGGATGATAAGCCTCGTTAACTATTTTGTTCCTTGTAAAAAATACAACCATAAACAATTGTCAAATCAAGGGGCCGAAGAAATCCTAATCTCCGCTTATTCCGTGAAAATTCATTCACCGAATACGAACAGTGGCCATGTTTCCACCGGAGTCTAGTTGAGAATGCCAGCAGGGGCAGGATGGAGAGCCCCATCCTTCCGGTCCCACTGGGCTACCATCGCCTCAGACTGAACATCTTATGGGATATGATATCACGCGAGCCTGGATATCCCTAACATCTACATTTGAATGTTGCTAAAGAAATTCTATATATATATATATATATATACATATACTCTACATATGAGAATCGCGAGGCACATAATATACGGGCAGGTCTGACCTATTTATGTTCAATCAAAAATACTAGTACCCGTCTATTCTGTGTCTGAAATTGAACTATCGACTCATATCAACTCTCTCCCAACTACTCATTTCGAGCATAAAGGATCGTGAGCGTTGGTGGCAAACATGACAACGGGCGTGTAACATGGATCATTCTCTGATTTCTCGAACATCCTTACGATAGGTTTTACCGACCCGACAATTTCTAGTTGAATTTCAGAAATACGAAAAATTTTGGGTCTCATTATTCTTTCAGTTTTGATTCAATTATTGCGAAATTGGTGCAAGTAAAACGAGAGCGGAAAGTTGAAAAAATGGAATGTAACTGTGTATCAATGAGATGATCGCTTATCACAAATTAACGTAAGGCCACTACGTCAAAATCAAACAAACTTTCGCATGGAAGGCATCATTTAATAATGAACGCTATTCAAATATTGTAAGATACTTAATTACTAGAAATAATAATGATAAGTTTATCTCTTTTTAAATAGTCTATATTTAATCAGTTTTGACACACGTGTGAAATATTTGCTCGTAAAACACCTGATATTAATATGAGGGATGTTGCACGCAGTATTCGCCAAACAACACGTGGTCCAATCAATCATGATTAAATATCATGACTGTGGAAAAAATAAGAATAAAGAAGATAGCTAAATTTATTTAAAAATATACCACGAATCTAATCTTCTATTAAAACGCACTTATTCGTTAAAGCCACTTTCTCATTATCAGTAAGTTAATAAATGAATAATATCATATCAGCCGATAATTCTACAGGGATTTATAATTATGTATAGTTCGTCGATGTAACAATACTGATAAATACAAATATCAAGACTTAGTGAATTACTTCGCTTCTCATATGGTATTTTTAAATATAAAATCAAATCACCACTGAGCAATTGGCACGATGGATAGATCTAAAAAAAGGAATGAAGTACTAAAAATTAAGAATGTTATCGCAGATGATTCAACTTATTCCAAATTGCCATCTTATCGCGCATTAACTATTTATTAGGAAGTGCGATAATGTTTATATCATTTAACTACGATCAGGACTGCCAAATTATCGCGCTCGTATCAATCTCATATATTTGAACATTTTCCTTCTTCTAATCACTAGTATAGATTTGGTATTTCACGCGTTAAGTGCATAAGGCGAATTTGCTCAACCAATTTAAAATAGACGTGCGAGAATCGTGGAGTAATTTTAAAATTATACCAATACAAAGTACGTTAACTGTATTATCTTCATTTTTTAATGTTTCCAAAAAAAATCATTTGTTATCCATATCGATCTTAACAACACTTTATCTTGTTATACAGAAGAATATGTACTTCATTGTGAACATCGCACTTGTCTCACTTTTACTATCAACTGCCATTGGACATGTCATATTGTGCTACTATGGAAGCTGGGCTACATATAGACCAGGCAATGGATTATTTAATCCAGAGCATATGGATCCCACAATATGCACCCACATAATCTATTCTTTTATTGGAGTTTCTGCTAATGGTTGGATAACCATATTCGATCCATGGTCCGACTTACCAAACAATGGTGGTAAAGGTAATGCAAAAGATAAAAAATAATTTCAATCCAATGAGATTCGTATAATTTATGAATTAAATTTATACCTGTTTATTGTAGATGGATTTCGAAAATTCGTAGCCCTCAAAGAGATCTCACCAAGTACTAAGGTAATGATAAGCATTGGTGGTTGGAACCATGCCAGTACTACTTTCAGTCCAATGGTAACCGATCCAAGGACTCGTGCAACTTTTGTGAAAAATGTCGTTGCTTTCCTTAAAACGTATAACTTTGATGGGTTGGACGTCAATTGGGAGTATCCTGCACAACGTGGAGGTACTATCTAGAGAAATAATGTTTATATATGTTATACTGTGTTTGGATAGATAACACTTTATATATTTTTGATAAATAACTTCAGGTGTAAGTACCGATGTGGATAATTATGTCTATTTACTGCAAGAACTGAAGGAAGCTTTTGAAGCCGATGGATATATTTTAACTGCTTCAGTTGGTGCTGTAGAATCAACTGCCAGTCTATCATATGACATTCCTAAAGTGTCAAAGTAAGATATCCATATATTTATCCAGAACTCTTGGCCTTAGTCGTGGTATTGTATCATCTATGAAGAAACTTATGAACTTATAATGTTACTCCATCATTTTAGATATGTGGATTATATTGGTTTGATGACATACGATTTGAACGGCTCTTGGAACCCTGTGGTTGGAATAAATGCACCTTTGTACCCTGCCAGTTATGAAACAACAGCAGCACAGTTGCAGCTTAATGTGGTAAATAACATTGAAAGTAGACAAGTATTCAAAATATCCTGAAAACAATCGAGTAATGTTATAAAGTATAAAAGTAAAGTTCAAATAATGATTTTGATCATTCATAATTCATCCAGGAAGCGTGTGTCGCCTATTGGCTGAATAATGGCGCAGATCCTAAAAAAATAGTAGTGGGAATTCCACTGTATGGCAGAACATTTACTCTAGCTAATCCAGAGAACAATACACCTGGAAGTGCAGCAGTCGGTCCAGGACTACCAGGTCCATACACTCGGGAAAATGGATTCGTTGGTAAAATAATTAAACAACAATGTTAAAATTAACGCTAACTAACAATCATTTCATTCTCAAGGATATAATGAACTGTGTGAAAAGAATTTAACTGAGAAATGGACGACTGTCTGGGTCGAGGAACAGAAAGTACCTTATGCCTACTATGGTAATCAGTGGATAGGATATGATAACGAACAAAGTATATCAATCAAGACTAAATACGTCATAGCGCGAGAATTAGCCGGCGTTATGTTTTGGAGCGCAGAGACTGATGATTTTCGTGCAATATGTCATGACACAAAGTTCCCTTTAATCAAAACTGCTTACAACATTCTCGTAGCGGTAAGTCTGAATCAGAATAAAATAAATATAAAACTAGAAATAACAATGAGTCATAAAATAATAATCCTTCCCACTCGTTATAATTAATCATTTAAGCCTTCCGAAACTACTTCACTTCCGGATCCAGTCAATGGAGATAATGAGCACGACGAAGACAGTGCAAATGACGAGCATAATACCAGCAGTGAACACGGAGATGATTCGGATAAAGGTAATGATTCAAGTGAAGATAATACTGAAGATAACACTACAATCGATGATGCCAATGAGGTCACTATTACTTCGAGTGCTGATATCGATAAACTCACCACTTTACCGTCAACATCGAATGATGCTTCTGAAGAAGTTACAACCTTTGCACCAAGTACTACCACTAAAAGTTACATTATATCTGATACAGTCTGCACTGGAAATGGCTATCACAGACATGAAACAGATTGCAGTAAATTTTGGCAATGCGTAGGTCTGGCATCTAGCGGTTTCATAGGATATTTACTAGAATGCCCTTCCCCATTAGTTTTTGATATTACTCTAAACGTATGCAATTGGGCCAACGTTGTTGATTGTTAAAGAACAAACTGACTTACCAATAGATATCGTTAGAAGTAACAGTCTAATTGTGAAATAACTTAATTGTTTATAAAGTGAACGAATACAAATTAATATTGACGTACTGGTTGAGTATCTCGAATGAGCATACGAGATGGTAGCGATTATTCATTATATGTATATATTCTTCTTTTACCTTATCCTGTTATTCTTTTATCCTAAAACAATAATATTCGTAGGTGAATTACCACTATCGTTTAATATTTCTATCTATTAACACTCCGGTCTGACGCGTAGAAGCTTTCTAAGTCATGCTATCAAATTGGAGTTTACGTGTGAAATTATTTGTTCGCCCATAACGTGATACATTTATTGATTTTATGAATGCATTATTACATATCTCAAAATATATTTTAAAAAAACTTGTGTACCGAAGATACTTGCTAATCGCCGTACACTTTAATTATAAAGCACTGATTTCATTAATGCTTTAAGACTTTTCACTATATGTATGAATTTTCCAGAGCAATAATATTATACAGGCATTATTAAAAAATCAAATGTTTTATACTATTTGTTTTATGCCAACGTAACGGCTCTCGTCAAATTTCTGTACTCCATATTATTCATACTCGTCGCAGTTTATAAGAATCCACAATGGTTCCCACAAAATTCTATCATAGTACAGAAACATAGCATAATAATTTTACCATAATTATCATAAGAACGTTGATAACAGTCACTGCGTATAATACCAAAAACAAAATTAAGAAAACATCAATATCAGCAATCAATTAAATTTATAATATATCAAAAGGCCATCCTAAAACAGTTTTCCTACTTGAGCTCATAAACATCATGCTTGATGAATAGTAGAAACATTTTTATTCAAAAAGGAATAATATTGGCATAATAATTAATATGGCAATACATGTGAAACAAAATGGCTATACGCGGAAACATCCTTTGCGATAATTCCAGAGACAAGTGTAAAATATTTCTACCGGATACACGCGACAGTATCAATCAGATCTAAGCAGAGTTTCAAGTTCACTTTAATAAATAATTTAGGCATGTTGGCACGACTAAGTAAACGATACATAAAACTTAACGCTAGACATACAAAATTTAATGTTATTGAGGGTTAATATGAAAAATCGTAACAATCAATGCCATTATCAGAATCACTGGACGCTACTTCATATCTGATACTAACTACTGGGCTGTTTACTGAATAAATTTATCCTACCATTTATTTAAAGTTGGTACCAAAATCCATATGAATGTGTGTGTATATATATATATATAATATATCTATCTAGAATGAACTTTAAACACTGCTCTGATCAGAATTATTCTTGATCATCGTCATTATTAATAGTTCTACTCATCATTGAGAATCGTGGTGGGGTCTTCCAGATAGCACTTGACGTACGTACCAACCGGTTCCTGTTGATACCGTTGAACATTGCTCGTAGATCTGGTGTACATTCCTTACTGCCAAAGAAGTCGCGCACACTACTTATCGGTACGAAATGTTGCATTGCTAAATGTGCTTTACGAACGTCCGCTAAAAGAAAGTAAATGCACATTTTTTCTTGAATATCATATGGAAAGTATGAAGAGGATTAATAACTAATACAACAATTGTTATAGCTACCTCTGGCCCAATATGGGATTGGATATTTCGGCCGATGTTCATTATCTGAACTATCTTCGTCAGGCTCGCTTTCCAAGATATAAGATGTTGGATTTTGTGCCTCCTTTGCCTGAAAATTATACATTCTCGTTGAACGAAGTCCAAAGACATTAAATATCTGTAGGGAAGGTATATGTACCTTTAGTGCTCTTAATTTTGCTGCTTCCGCTGCCTGAGCTCTGGCTTCTGCTAATCTTCGTCTTTCGGCTTCAAATTCTCGTCGCTTTTGTTCAGCAACTAAACGTTCTTCTTCTTCCTGTTCGCGAAGACGTTTTAATCGCTGTTGCTCCTCGTATTTACGCTTTTCCTCCTTCTTTTGCTAAAAGCACGAAAGCATTGGACATAAAATATTTAAAGCGGGATGCTGTTGAAGAATCTAACTTGGTTTTTTATTAACTCTCACCATAGCCCGTTCCATTTGGGCTATTCTCTTCTTTTCTGCTTCCTCCTTTTGCTTCTCCTGCATTTCTAATGCCAATTTGGCTTTCTCTTCTCTTTCACGTTCCGCTTTCAATCTCTTTTCCTGTTCACGCTTCTCCTTTGCCTCCCTTGCCAATTTGTTTTTGAGTTCCTTTTCCTCGCGTTTTCTGTTATTAGGGATAGTAATACATTTTATGAAAAAAATAAAATACGATGGTAGATTAAAACTATGTAAGCGTGTTATCTATTATTAATCACCTCCTTTTTTCCTCTGACATTGCCTTCAGTGTTTCCTCTCGCTTTCGCCGTGCATCATCTTCATGCGCTCTTCGATAATTATCTTCTAATCGCTCAGCTGACGTTACTTTCTGTGCTGTCCTAGATTGCTGTATAAACGTTTCCACATTACTGACTATGCGTGCACGTGGAGCCGTTAAAGTTTTTGAATACTGAAAAAAAGGAATCTCTTAAGTTGTATTTTGTTTATACAGGTCATTGGGACTCGCTATAACTGGAAAGCAACATGTTAATGTAGAAAAATGAAGATTAATGTCAAGAGCAATATAAGCTTACACTAGAAAGAGGCTGTGTGTTATTAGGAGTACGCGGTATACGACTCTTTTGGGCCGAATTCACCTTCAACTGTTGCTTGTGGTTTGATTTTTCAGTGACGGTCAATAATTTACTAATTTTCTGAGCCACATTCGTATTCTGATTCTAGAAAGAAAACATTGTTAAATAAGAACCAGATTTATATCCTTGAAATAAGATAAATTTGAAATGCACTCATTCTTGCAATGCATTTTCAAAGTGCATTGAGAGATTTTAAATTGAAAGCAGAATATTTTTGTAAATCAATCATGTGTCCTTAATTGATACAGAATGGAATCCTTGTACATGCAATCCCTTCCTTGTACTCACTTCTTTGGATTCCTCATTAAGCTTCAATTGCTTCACCAATGAAATCCGTTTAGCTTTAGCCAGAGACTTGCGCGCTAATTTTTGTGCGAGAGTTTGGCCAATATTCGCTTGAATTTCCGCATTTTCTGCAGCAGCCATAGCTCTGGTTTTCGTTCTCGTAGTCCTAATGGGCACTTCAACGTCCAAGGATGGACAGTCTATTTTACCAGCTTGCTCGAATGCATTAACGCGCTTTTTTACAGAATCCTTTGCGTAGGGACTAAACAATGCTGTTGGCTTATATACATTCGATTTGTTAGGTTTCACGTGATTGATTTCACGCAATGCAGTCTTTGGAGGTGTACTCGCTATCTCGTCCACGTCCCCATCATCTTCACTAGACAAATACGAACGCTGATCTTTCTTTGGCTTTCTACGCTTCCTTGTCTTCTGTGGCGTCTTCGACTTTCGTGCTGGGATAACCCTAGCTTCTGGCGACGACTCGTCATCCGTCAGTAGAGCTTCCAACTCCTTATCAGCTAGATCTTTCTGTAATGCTTTCATCCTGTCCTGCAGGGTACTTGCTGAAGGTGCTGTAGCTTTCGAGGAATGGTATGGTGAATCTGGATGAACCTTAGCTTTTGCTTGTACGATATTGCTGGTGGTACTACCCTTTCTAGAGTTTGGATTGCTCATTGCTTGTTTGTCAAGTGTTACTGTTTCATTAAAATACTTCTGAGGCAGTGGTTCCAGGATAACCGTTGCATTCATAGCTCGTTTATCCAATGTCATTGTGGTGTTTATATTATTCATTGTTGAATTCATTACAGGAACAACAAGCTTACTGATTGCGTCTTCGTACATTGAGGGTTCTAGGGTGTCATTCACACCAGTCTTGTCGATTGTTTCGTCAAACTGATTATCATGCCTAATGGTATTTTCTTTATTCAATTTTTTGTTTGAATATTGAGGTGCCACAGGTTTAACTTGCTCTCGTTTATTTGATGATCGTGTAACTCTCCTCGGAGGCATTTCATCCTGCAGTGTATCTTTTTCAGAAAGTCTTGTAAGAGTAACGGTAGTATCAATTTTTGTATATTTCGATGGCCTACTTTTCTCCTCGTCAGAACTGTTTGACGCTTTCCGTCTCTTTGATTGGCTTTCTCGTACTTTCTAAGGAATTAAAAATTAAGTGCAAATTAGTATTTTGATAGTCCTTTTTTATAGCATTTACATATATATGAGCTGTCAGCAAAACAATTGTGGAATCTTTAACATTGATAGACTTAAATTTTGCAAACTATGCTGTAATTATATACAAACCTTTGGTGATTTTTCAATAATGTCTCCATTGGATAATCTACGCAATTTGACATTTAAAGTAAGAGATTGTTGTTTCTTAATATTATCTGCAGCTTTCTGTGATGCTTTTCTTTTACTTCTACCAGGTCTAACTTCTTCAACAACTTTCTTATCATTTGTTTCATCTTTTATCAAACTTGTTGATTGGACAGGTTCATTCTGTGTAATATCATTTTCAGGAATTGTTTCAATGCGCCGTACTTCTTTCTTCCGTACTGTTTTTGGAGTCTTTGCTATCAATGGCCCATGGAGTGATTGTGGTATTTGACCTATGAGTGCTTCTAATAAAGCAATATGCTCTTGATAATCCTGATTAATGCAAAGTGTGATCTCAGTGGCACGTTTTGCAATCAATGATACACATTGCCTCAAACTTGATGGTACATTATTGTTCTTCATCTCACTCATAATAGATATCTAAAACAGGAAGAAAAATTATGTCAAATAAATTTCAGTACGCAGAGAATTTTGGCGGTAAAACCGGCATATCAATAATTAATGATTTGCTCTAAGACAGATAAAGTTTTAAATCAAGAATAAGATGTTGACTACACATTAAATAGTGTCGTGATTATATATTAGATTAGGTTGTGTTTCCAATATGTTTTGATACAAATGAAAACATCAGTATAAATGATTTCAGAGTATGTCAGACATAACAAAATCAAAAATTATAGACATGAGATAGAAACCTTGTATCTTCTGTAATAAACTCACAAATTGTTGCGCTGAATGATGCGCGCTGCTACAAAATTATTCGAAATATGTTACGAAGGAAACGACTGGCAACTATCAACACGACTACATTAGTACACGAAAATGAAGAATTAACGTATTTTCAGTTTAAATCTCGCCGACCGACGCTTACCGACTGGTATCCGGACGCAGTATCCCAGTACCATGAAAACATGAAATAATCCTAGATTCTAGTTAAATTGTAAATAACAATAAATATCACTAAATTTTTAAAGTCAAGGCGGTAAATATTTAATATTCTAGGAACTATTATAATAATCCGTTTAAATATTATATTTAGAAAATGAAAAATGCCAGTTCATACAAAATAATTTATAAACAATATAAACGAAGTATAATATACAGTAATAACTCCTTCTCAAGTTTAAAGGAAAGGGACAAGAAGAAAATATGTATTATTGTTCCACAAAATTTAATTAAAAAAAGAAAAACAGGAATTGAAGTACAATATTAACGGTTCTTTATAAAAAATGTGGCTAGTCAATAGGTCTGTTCTCGTTACCTACACTTTATACACTTTTCAAAAAATGCAGATTCTCATTGGTTACTTAAAAATATTGTTTAATAAGAATTTGCACTTTTTGAAAAGTGCAGAAAGTGTAGGTAACGAAACAGACCTATTATTTAGAAATAAAAGTACACGTAATGAAATTGACACGTATCATTTCCCGTCGTCGTCTACTTTACCGACGCTAATATAGTGTCTACTTCCTGTTAAAATTTGTGCAAGTCAAGAGGAAAATTTTGATTATCGAAAGTTACAGTCACGCAGCGAAGTCACAAATAGACATTTTTATTTCTCGTGAAATATTGAGTATCATAACGTGATCAATTGTCGCTAAGAAAATATAGCGTAATATCTTGTGTTGACTACAGCCGTAAGTCCACTCGGTGGAATGGGAGCTGTTGAGAAAGTATAAAAGAGCTCGGGCAACGCAGCAGTTCGGGTTCTGAGAGGCAACGTTGATTTGGGATTATTGGTATTGTTTCTCATCCGATTGACAATACGAATCATCCGGCAATGGCCCTCAGTCAAACCAGCGTGGTGAGTAAAATGAAAACTCAAATACGAGTTATTCAAGAATGATTTTAATAATGCAGCATACTTGTGTCGTCGTCGTTTATTCGAGCAACCTGTCATGGTTACCTTGGTAAACGAATTATATATCCTGAAATCTTTTTACAATTGTATGGGTGTCGCGTAACGTCTGCCGGAGTATGTCACAGCGACCTTTTGAACTTTCGACAATTTTTCACGTTTCATCAGTAATATGAATCTTATCGTATATTGGATCTATAATATAAAAATCAGTTGACGTAGTTTTGATATTATCTCAATCATATCAATTGACAATGAAGATCGGTTATTGGGCATCATGAATATACTTATCAAGATTTCTCTACTTCTGAGAATAATTGACTGTCTTATGGCTTCTGACATTTACTATTCTTTGTGTTTATTCAGGGTAAAGATTGATATAGAAATGAACTTATTAAATTTATGTTGCTGTTATGTATATATTAATTTACATATATTTTTCTTATGGAAAAGTACATGTACAATGACCATACCATGTAGATAATGTTGAATGACTTAAGAGTTGCTCAAATGTATTGTTGTTAAGAAGTATGAGAGAGAAAAATCATTAAAAAAGTTTTGATATTGTATGTTATACATTTGACTTTCAGTTGAAATTGTACAATACAGTAATAGAAGATGTTATTGCTGGTGTACGAGAATCTTTTCTGGACGAGGGAGTGGATGAACAAGTGCTGCAGGAGCTCAAACAAATCTGGGAAACAAAGTTAATGTCTAGTAAAGCTGTAGAACTAAATTCTGATCCTCCAGAACCCCAACCACCTCAAATGAATACACATAAAATTGCACCTGCAAGCAAAGGTACAA
The DNA here is from genome assembly GCA_031762395.1 of Calameuta pygmaea. Lineage (NCBI taxonomy): Eukaryota > Metazoa > Arthropoda > Insecta > Hymenoptera > Cephidae > Calameuta > Calameuta pygmaea. Next base: position 2,515,741 of record JASANN010000249.1, read on the forward strand.
TGACAATTATAAATCTCTAAATAGAAAATTGTGTTTAGCCTCATAATTTTCTTGAACTGCCTATTGGAAAGTAATTTGTATTATCATTCATCAGCTGGAGCAATAGGAAATCATTTTGTACAACAAACAGCTGGAACAGTTGTACAACAACAGCAACAACCAGTTCTACCGCCTCCACAAGCACAGCCGCAGCAGCAACAGCAACAACAACAACAACAAACGCATGCACAACCTGCTGGTATACCAGTGCAACAACAAACTTCTGTTCCGGTACAACAAGTTGTCACTGCACCAGCAGCAGGATTCGAACGACAAGTTCCCATACAAATCACATTACCTGCACAAGCTAGTGTTTCCGGTGGGGAGCAACGTGTACTAACTATACAAGTTCCTGCTTCTGCTATTCAAGGTAATATAACAGCTGTACACTCAAATATAAATATGAGCATGAATAATTCACTTTGCCTTTTGTAAAACTATAATGGCTTTTTTTTTATAGGTAACCAATTACATACAATTCTAACGGGACCAGTTATCACGGCAGCGATGGGGCTACCTGCAAATTTAGCATCGACATTATTGCAGCAACATGTGAATGTGACTTTACAAGGTCAGGCATTAACGCCTATCCAAGTAAGTCAACCTGTACAGGTTGTGACACAAAATACGAACAACGTTGTTGCTCAAAGGCCAATTCAGAATCAGGTTGGTATGATTCGGAAACTACTCTTGCTTATTCACATTTATCTTAGTAATAGTACATGTAAAATTATTAATGGAAAATAACATAATACTAGAGATTACATGCATAATTCTCAGCAACAGGGCAATATAGCACAATTAGATGGAGCGCTGGGCGATTCGTCTGATGACGAAGAAGAGGAAGAAGAAGAAGATAATGACGATGATGATGAGGATATGGACGATAAGGAGGAGGATGAGAATGACGAAGCCGCCGCACGTGAAGAGGTATTTTCAATACAAACATGACATTTAACTTCATTATTTAATTCTGCAATTTATTCTATGTTCGTTCAGTCAATAACAATGTTATATTACTTTTATCTTTAACCTCTACTGTTGTTTTAGGAGCCATTAAATTCGGAAGATGACGTTACGGATGATGATCCCACTGATTTGTTTGATACAGATAATGTTGTTGTTTGCCAGTATGACAAGGTAAATAATAATTTAATCATTACTTGATTGTCCAATAAAAAATACAACATTTTATAAGCTTCTTTTTGTTTTTAACTCGTTCCAGATAACGAGGAGCCGGAATAAATGGAAATTTTATTTAAAGGATGGTATAATGAACCTAAGTGGTAAGGATTATGTGTTCCAAAAAGCAAATGGCGACGCAGAATGGTGAACCCTTGTCGCATAGTTGTGATACCTCAATTTCTATGATCACCACCATCATTCAGGGATAATTTGAAAGCAACTCTTAGTACGTGTTCATTCAGAAAAACCGTGGTTCCGAGATGAAGAAATGTACGACTGGCATGAAAAAAAGCATACAGTCGTGATAAGGTGTTGTGAATAAAAATAAATTAAATAGTGCAAAGTACTGAATGTTAGATTTGCCTAATCAAGCACCTCGCTAAAACTGGAACTCCTAATATACATTAATTTTTTGTCTTTCTTTTTCTTAGTGTAATAATCATTTGTCTTTCCGTTGCTTTTAAATATTGACACGAATAATATAATCATACCGACATCGTGATATCATTTTCTAAAACAACGTGCCTGTTAGAAACGCATTACTTAACAGTTTTGCAAGAATGTAGCACCATTTGTTATACGTATTATAAAAATACAGGATAAACACCAACAGGCCTCTCCATTTTCCAACGATAAGAAAAACGCGTGCTTTCATTAGGAAAATTCGTTCCTAAACTTTGTATTTATTCGGTTATAGACAAATACGTGGACATGTCCTAGATAACGGAAATTATAGTAAGCCTGTGGCTCGTGTCAAATATGACAAATATAATCTCTTCAAAAGATTGAATTTAAGCGAGTAACAATTCTTCACTTATGTCCATTGACGCAGATTGTGAATCTCTTTACGGTGGAAAGAAGGAAAAATCATGTGTATATAGAAAAGGGACAGTTGCTCTTCACGGTTTCACGTGCGTACGCTTTAAGAAATAAATGTGTCTTATAATGCTACTAGCATATAATACTATCATTACTATTACAATAATTCTATCATTATTACCATTATTATTGTGACAAAGATATCCTTAAATTTGTACATGTACTTAAAGTGTAGGTGAGTCGATGGAAAGTGTAAAAATTCACAATCGTCGATTAATTAAAAAGAAAGTACTTTCAACTTTAATACCCTTACTTTTTTCTGATAATAATGCAAACACCCAAGGAGAAGACGATTAAGAAATAATAATTATAGTATAGATTGTGAATCATGTTGGTCTATTTACAAAAAACATGAAATTATTACTTATCTTAGTTACTGTGGAAAAACTCGAGATACTTTTTTATTGTAAGTATTCCAACTTTTTTAATCTTCTAAATAAATGTTAATTCCTTTTAATAGCACTAGCTCCAGAGATAATCTCAATAAGTTCATTGGTAATGACCGCTTGTCTCGTACGATTGTATGCAAGTGTCAATTGTTGTATCATTTCTGCAGCATTTTTCGTGGCACTCTCCATTGATGTCATTCTTGCTGAGTGTTCGCTAGCCGAACTCTCCTTCAGTATCCAAAATACAATAGCAACTATTGCAAATTCCAACCAGCAATCGACAATCTCCTCCTCGATCATGTCGTACAAGAGAAACTTCTCAGCTGCATAAAGACTTGACCGATCATAAAATGTAGTAGTGCTCACCATATAACTACTAGCATTTACAAATCTGTGAATAAAATCGCAATGAATAATCTAGATAAAATCAATATGCAATACAAAAATACACACTTGTTGTAATAAATAGCAGTACGAGCAATCTTATACTCGTCTATACTACTTTTTATTTGCTCTGCAATAGCTCCAGCATCACGGAAAGTCATTGATTTCTTACCAACATCGTTAGCTACCCAAATGATGTTGTTTGGATACATTCGCGACAGGATCATTCGATTTTTCTCACCAACACAGATTATTTTCGTCCCAGATTGCAAAGCTGAATTGTTTTTAAGACTCAAATCAATTGCCTTAGCAATTCCAGAATGGATGCCTCCACAAAGACCACGATCACCCGTAAGAGCTACTATCAATCGTGGGTCAACTTTTGCAGGTGTATGAATTCCGGTCAATTGAAATAATTCGGTTGCTCCTCGTCCAAGAGGTCTTGCATTAGATAATTCTTTCTCTGCTCTTGAATATTTAGCTGCAGAAACTAGTCGCATTGTTTGCGTTATTTTCTTCGTATTATTCACTGTTCTGATACGGTTCTTTATTACTTTTAGTGATACCATACTTCTATTTCTTCTTTACAAACCACTTCTGTGCTTACATAATTTTTTACACCAGAGACACACAATGAAGTTCTTCATTGTTTGTGATAGCTCCAGAACTATGGACCTCTGTCAATTTGTTGATTTTCTATTGTTAAATCATAATTTTTTAGAACTGTTTTCCTAATTGGAACAAAGCTTTTCATGTTGGTACAGAAATCTTGTATAACCGGACGTTTATATTTATTCACCTGACGACAATATGAATTTTTATGTATATTCAACAATAAAATTTAGTAATAACAACACAGAATGTTCAGTACAATATCGATCCACTTTATTGCGAACCACTTAACCGCAAAATTATATTCAATTTGTTCACTTTTGTCCCAAGCAAACTATATTACTAAAAAAAGAGGGAAGTTAAAGTTGTTCCCAGGAAACGCGTCGCATTCATACAGTCCATTTTTAATGTTGATACTGATTTTTCTATGATAAAATTAAACAAATTGAATATAACTTTGTACCTCCTAGCAAGTCAGATGCATTTCGAACACATTCAGCCATAATGATTCGAATGTCTCTTGTATAACAGAGGATACATAAGCTATCAGATGCTACCAATAATCAATTTAATCAAGAGCAGCCGCTCCAGAGATGATTTCGATGAGCTCCCTGGTGATGACGGCCTGGCGAGTACGGTTGAAAGTCAAGGTGAGCTTGTCAATCATTTCTCCAGCATTCTTACTCGCGTTGTCCATAGCAGTCATTCTGCTGGACTGTTCACTGCATGCTCCTTCTTTCATTGAGTAGAAGAGCAACGACGTTAAAGAAAACTCCAAGTAACTTTGTATAACTTCATCGTCCAAGGAGTCATAGACTGAGAGCTTAGGGGCCTTTGAAACGGCACCTTTCTCGTATAGTGGAAGATTATCGACACTATAAGATACTACCGATTTGAACTTATTGTATACGATGCGACCAGATCCAAAATCATATCTGAAACAGTTTCATTGAAATCAATAACAGATACGATTTAGTTGCAATTAAAAAGTAGTTGTTGCGTATGTTGTAAAGATGGTCAGTATAATAATTTTTATAGAACGTACCCACTGTTCAGAACTTCAGCAGCTACCTTGGATGCATCAATGAAGGTGGGTGGCTTGCGTCCTACTTCAGATGCCACGAACAAAATATTGTTGGCAAATAAGCGAGACAGAATAGCCCGAGACTTCTCCCCAATGCAAATGATCTTTGTATTCTCACGATCTGCTGGGTTAGCCAGTAACGCATCACGAATGTTACGTGCGACACCAGTGTGAACTGCTCCGCAAAGACCACGGTCACTAGTTACAGCAATAACAAGCTTTTTTGGAGCATCTTCAGGAGGAGCAATTTCAGCACTCTCATAAAAGGTCTTAGTACCCTCGCCAAGGGGACGGGCCTGTTTCAAGTCACGTTCAGCACGGTTGTATTTAGCAGCAGACACCATCTTCATGGATTGAGTGATTTTTTGAATATTTTTCACAGATTTCAATCGGATGGAGATTGACTTAAGAGTGGCCATTCCACGCTGTTGCTGCTGTTGTGCAACAGCCAGTGGCACTAAACTTGTAGTTTGGCGCAGCATTTTTATTGAATGGCCCGTCCCTGAAATAATTTAAAAAATACAGTAATTATCAGTAACATAATGCAGTATCCATCCATGACAATTTTATACTTGAACCAACTTACATCTTCATGCAATTAAAAGCCAACACTCGAAAATATAAATCATTAAAGATTGAACACTACACAATCTAAAAACTTAAATTGATGTAACAATTTTTATACAGACATTCGTATAATGAAATATTGAACAAGTCCTCATACAATCATATACTGCCATAGTAATAATAAGAATTTACTACGTTTTCATATAGAAAAAAAGACAATAATAAACAATGTCAAAATTGATTATTGCTAATTTACAATAATATACCAATGATATAGTATAATATAATAATCGATCATTCAAAGGATAGATTGAAAAGTAAAACTGGAATCAATATCGCGGGGCTATGGCCCCTTTTATGTAATCGGCAACCCGAACACAAATTAGCAGTGTTCGCGGATTTATCTTATGTGATAAAAGAATTACAGTAATTCGAAATCTTTAACAGCCATATAAAAATTGTACCACCTCCTTTTCATCGCTCACTTATTCAAGAAAAATATAGAAACAAATGCAAAACCTTACCAGAATATTTCACAGACAAGAGAACTGGGGAAATGGAATTGCCAAGAACGACTGATGAACTGTACATATGTATTCTTCAGCATGTGGCGCCACATCGCTTAGATTTATCCGAAACATTAGGGCGCGTCATCTTTTACAATAGTTTGTTTATGCTTATGTTACACTTTATATAAATAAATAATCCGTGTTAAATAAAATTCTTTTAAAATCCTTCATTATGATAAAATTTATAATGATACTGATACTCTCCCTGATAGTGTATACGAATTTATGTAATATTCTGTTATGTTTTGCTATGTTTCTATAATAATTGATTGGATTTTTATTTTTAACACATTATGTTCATTAAATACATAGTACAATTTATGTATATTACGAATCAACAACAATAAGTTATCAACAAAAATGACTTCTTGTATCTACGAAAATCACTGATGAGACTATCATTTTTCATCACAGATGGCTGTACAATTTCTGTAGTGATATATTCGTAGAAGACTGTTGCGGAGATGACTGTTGCATATGTAGTTTGTATCTCCTACGGTTATTTACGTTCAATGCTGTAGTAAACTATCAATTTAGGAAAACTTAAAATAATTGACTAATTAAATTCAAAAGAAAAATGCCGTGTGAAATGATAACACTTCAACTTGGCCAATGCGGCAATCAAAGTGAGTTAAATGTTTTAATGAAAATAGACAATATCTTTTGCGCATTAATATTAAAATGGTATAACCATTTTTAACGATTCAAATACTATACTAATACTATCCGATACATTCAATTCATAATGTTCTGTTTAGTTTAAATTACTCCCTTTAGCTATTAATTGATGACACATGTATTCCAGTTTTGGCAAGGACAAATTAACTTCTCCCTTTTATTCTAATGTTTTTGTTATGTTCTTATTATCAGATGCTGCTTTTCAGGATTATGCCATTATTTTCTGAGTGCAGGAAATATTTGTTGTTTTTTCAGTTGGCTTTGAATTTTGGAAAAGACTTTGTGCCGAACATGGCATTAGTCCTGAGGGAATCTTGGAGGATTATGCTACAGAAGGAACAGATAGAAAGGATGTTTTCTTTTATCAATCTGATGATGAACATTATATACCAAGAGCTGTGCTTCTTGATTTGGAGCCACGAGTCATTCACACTATTATGAACTCTCCTTATTCAAAAGTAAAAACTTAAAATCATTCAAAAGATTCTAATCAGTTAGAGCATGATATGTTTGACTGTTTTTTAAAATTCTTTTCTTACTATTTTATATTCTTTGAGAGCTAAATAGTTTTTAAAGAAAATATTTATGAAAAATAACATTTTATGTATCTGAAGCTCTACAATCCAGAAAATATTTATCTATCAAAACATGGTGGTGGTGCTGGAAACAATTGGGCATCTGGATACCATCAAGGTGAAAAACTCCAGGAAGAAATTTTTGATATTTTGGATAGAGAAGCTGATGGAAGCGACAGTCTGGAGGTAACTTTTTATTATCATATTGTTAGCAAAAATAATTATATATTTTTTTCAGGGCTTTGTGCTCTGTCATTCCATAGCTGGTGGTACAGGATCTGGAATGGGATCCTTTATGCTTGAATCTCTTGCTGATAGGTTTCCAAAAAAATTGATTGAAACCTACAGTGTTTTTCCAAACCAAGATGAAATAAGGTAAAATTTACTCCATTATACAAATTTATAAAATATATAAATGCGTATATATTGAAGTTTGGCTTTAATTACAGCGACGTTGTAGTCCAGCCATATAATTCTCTGTTAACTTTAAAGAGATTAACTCAATGTGCAGATTGTGTAGTTGTACTTGATAACACAGCATTGAACAGAATTGCATCTGACAGGTTACATATTCAAAATCCAAGTTTCACACAAATTAACAAGCTCGTCTCCACGATAATGTCTGTCAGTACAACAACTCTAAGGTATTTCTTCAAATAACATAAAAAACAACCATTGCTCAGATACAATACAATATTCATTTGTATAAAGGTACCCTTCATATATGAATAATGATTTAGTGGGGCTGATTGCTCCACTAATTCCTACACCACGACTACATTTTCTCATGACTGGATATACTCCTCTTACAACAGACCAGGAGGTAGTACAACGTAAAATACATTCTATAGCAAAAGAGCCAACATACATTACAATTTAATACAATTTAAACAGGGAGCCTCTGTAAGAAAAACTTCAGTACTCGATGTAATGCGTCGCTTACTACAGCCAAAGAACATGATGGTTTCAACTGCATTAGATAGAAATGCAGCCCACTGCTATATCTCAATTTTAAATATAATACAGGTAAACTTATCTATTTTTTAAAAAAATAATATATTTTGCGATACGAGTGCAAGAAAGCGAACATTATACACAGGCGGTGAAGTTAGTCGCACGAGCCGAAGGCGAGTACGACGAGAATGATAAACTTCACGACCTGCGTATAATGTTCGTTTGCTGTGCCAGTATCGCATAATATTTTCTGTAACGCATGCATGAGAAGTGCTACTTTTCGTGCCTCCAAAGTGACTCGCACATCTGATAGGAGGAGGCAGCCATAAGGAAAGGAAGGAAGGCCTCCGAAGTGAATGCGTGTCATGGCAGCGCGCGAGAACAAAGTACTAGTGCGATAAAGTAAAATTGGGCCGATTTGTGCATACCCAGCATTTTGATCGCATCCATACTTATAAACCGACACTTCCGCCACACTTTGGAGGCACGACAAGTAGCACTTTTCGTACATGAGTTACATCAAAAATATTAAAATATTATTTGATGCAGGGTGAGGTGGATCCAACCCAAGTTCACAAATCTTTACAAAGAATTCGAGAAAGAAAACTGGCACAATTTATACCTTGGGGTCCGGCGAGTATCCAAGTAGCGCTTTCAAGAAAGTCTCCGTATATACAAAGCACTCATCGGGTTTCGGGTTTAATGTTAGCCAATCACACTAACATATCCTCGGTAAATATTTGTAACATACCTGATGATTGGTAATATTGGTATCACTGCGAGAGGTTGCGATTTTTATGAAAATTTCTTTCAGTTATTTGACCGCGCTTTGCAACAGTATGATAAGCTTCGCAAACGAGAAGCTTTCCTGGAGCAATTTCGAAAGGAGAAAATGTTTGAAGAGAGTTTAGATGAATTAGATAATTCTAGAGAGGTGGTAGATTTCTTAGTAAAGGAATACCAAGCTGCTACCAGGGTAGATTATCTCACTTGGAGTCCAAATAAGGTCGAATAGACACCAAGGAAACTTTGAAAAAGGCCTCTATTACCGTCTCAAATATTTTTATTTTTCTCTGACAAATTCAACCATTGTAAGTGTTATTACGTCAATTTTTACATTTTAGCGAACAATCCGTTCAACAAACTCAGTCATTGAGTTTACTCATATAATTAATTCATTAAGTAGTCAGTCCTTGTATGTTGGATGTCTGATGAAATTATGCACTGAATACTACCAATTATAGACTGCTTATGATCGTAACACTTAATCATAGCTAATAAAAATGTCTCCTTGTACAATTTATTGTTAATATACAATTATTTCTTATACTATACATCACGGCTGGTGTTAACTTGTTTTTATTATCCTTGCAAATACAGGTGGGAGTGTCGCAATTGTTATAAAGCCAGTGTGACCAGGTAAAGAGGATGAGTGAGTTACTGTAAGAATTTTTTCATATTTTCTTCGATCCTCCTCATTTTTTTCTACTTTGTCTACTGTTTCCTCACTAATTCGCTGCAAAATAATACAAAGCTCAGTAATAAATTTTATGTAGCTACTATGAATACTTATTTTGAATAAACGTACCTTGTGTTTTAAACATTCAAGATCTAATACAGGAAGACTCTTATATTGTACTGACAATTCTTTCTCTAAGCACTCATAAGTTTTCAGATCAACAAAGCCAGTAGCTGTTAACTTCTCACAAGTTCGCTGCACTTGTTCAATGCAAGGAGAGAATGAACACAACTTTCCTCCTAAAGGACAAAACACATACATTTTATTTCTGATCAACACTAAATGTTGAATAAGCTTAGTGATAAATATTAAATACCTGAATTTTTTAAAGTTTGCACAGCATGATCTATGGTTAACCACGGATGGGGTAAGTCTAGAAAAATCGCGTCTGCCTTGTTATTAAGTTCTTCACCAAAGCCATCAGCACAAGCATCGCGATGTTGAACAGTAACAAAATCACTTAGTCCATGTTTTTCAAATTCAGCACGTGCTAGAGAAGCACGTTGTTCATGAAAATCAAAAGTGTATAGGTGTCCTGACGGTTGTATTATACGTATCAAAGAATGAGAAAGTGACCCACTACCAGTTCCTGTATTAGAGAACAAAGAATTACACTATTTATTATTACAGTATATAAATAAATTTTATATTGAAAGTCTTACAAACCTGTTTCAACAACTATACTACCAGGTACTAATTCCAGCAAGTATATGATCAGACTTATATCTGGTGTATAAATTATTTGAGTTCTATGTGGAAGAGTAACAGTCCAAAGTTCTGGTGTAGGCTGTAGAACATAAGCCCACCCTCTGGATAATTGTACCTTAGCACCATATTTTTCACCTATAAGTGATGGTACTTTGAGTGCTCCATAAATTGTTTGGAAAACATTGTCAGTGAGTTCACCCTTCTTGTTCATGATCTTATGCACGACATCAATGGAATGCATATTATTTGGTCCCAAATATAATATAACAGTATCTCCCTCCTCTATATACTCTTTTGCTTTTTTAAAACTCATTCTGTAAAATCAATAAAAACGTGGTAGATTTCAAAAATGTATGATTCACTTTTACTCCAAATGGTGAACAAGTTTATAGTAGTTAATACATTTTATAACTATATCATCCATGCAACACTTACTATAGTGAATTCATAAGTATTAATTGTTCCTGTAGCGTAACAAACGACTTACTTATTCTGTAATTAAAAAATTCTTCGCCATGAAAATATAAGCCACATGAGGCTAGCTTACCTTATGGCGCCTTTAAAGCGTTGTCGTCAAACATGTGCAACTAAAATATCACTCTTGATTGGGCGAAAAGTCACGTTGCAGAATTTTAGCCAATCAAGTTTCTAGTTTTCCAAATTTTATACAAATACGATTGGATTTGTATACAGACCTCAATCGATGCATAATTTTTTGGTGGTCGTCAATAATCGAATGAGACCAGTTACTGGCACATCTTCTCATTGGAGGCGGCAGCCATAATCAAAGGGAGGAAGGAATAATCGAATCAGAAATTTTTCTGGCGCGTGTCCCGTTAAAATATTTAAAAAAAAACATGCACACCGTTCGTACGGGTAATAATAGTGTATAGTCTGTCGCGCCAGTGCGCTGCTCTTCATTTCTCAATCACAGCAGAAATGCAATTAAATTTAGTGGAATCTTTTTTTTCTTACTATACACTACCAAAAAATTTCTATCATGTTTTTCGTCGAATGTTTTTATTCAAGTAGTCTATGTCCATGTTATGTCGTGGCCTAGTGATAAATAAAGTCACTAGAATTGAGCGGCAAGTTTAAAAAAGGGATTAAAATTCTCAGTCTGTCATTAACGCAAAAATAAGGTATATTCTAAACAATTCGTGAAAAGCTTTCTAGTCTCTACACGTGCATAAACTATGGACTACAAAGAATGTAGTCATGGGCCATTTGTTTATTGCTATCCTAACCGAGTGAGTTTCTCGGGAACTCTCACTCCTGGCAATAAATCGGGTCACTTGAGAGAATCGGCGGGCTAGCGGAATGTTCGGTTAAGAGATGACGCTGTCCATGTGCTTCCCCTAGTAAACTAAGGATAGGGTATGCGTGAGCCCTTTGTGCGTAAGACAAGGCCCTCTATCTTGGGGTCCAGACAGCGAGGCGCCACCCGGTCGCCTTCCACAAAGGGTAGTACATATGAATGTGAATGAGTACGGATGCATGAGAAATATGGAGGACTGTATCTCTTGGGATCCAAGAGTTCAGTTCGATTTCTGGTCTTGAAGGGTGTACTTCGAGCTTATGTCGTAGAGTCAATTAGATAGATTCAGTTAAAGTAAATTGATTTAGACTAAATCACATTATAATTAAAGTAAATGAAGTTAGTATAGTGCTCTCCAACAGCACCTACATTTTTATTTCTAAAGCCTTTATATAGTTTGAAAAACTATAACATCATCGTACCAGAAATCAACTTATATTGTACAGAGGGCCGAACACCGTTGGAGTGCTCATTAGAGCTTTGATGGCTAGAGAACCCACCTCGCCAGATACACGCAGTTGAATCTGCCGCGAAAACGACAGTGGCGACGATCAGGACGTCACATCCACGGTCCTAGTTCCAGTTATTTTTCTTCGGACCGAAATCTCGGTCCGAGCTCTCACCTCAGTGAAGTTAGCCGGACAACTTTAACTTTTTAACTTTTTATCATACCTAATCGATTGATAGTCGTTTGGTGGTCATTGGTGGCGTAATTAAAACATTTGATGGTCACTCATTCTTTTATAATCAAGTAATCAAAATTTGACTGAGAAGTAAGCCGAAAAATATTTTTTTTTCAATGAATTAAGTTTTTCAGGTGCTCAGTCGATGCGTAATCGTTTGGTGGTAACGAATATCATAATTAAAACGTTTGGTGGTTGTTAGTTCTCCTACAAAATTAAAAAAACGATGCAGTCTAGCTGGACTGGATATGGGAGTATGAACACACATTTACGGTCGACAAAACAGATATTTCTGAACAGATTGTCCTTACGAAAGAATTAATCAATGCAAGAACGCTAGCCGATGATTGGTAGTCTAATTAAAACATTTGGTGGTCATCAATTAATGAACGAGGTATGAATATTCATACCGTTGAGTGTAAATAGGTATAGAGTTGCGGAGGACGTGGTGGGGGTATGTTAAGGGGTAGATGACTAATAAGACTAATATTGTGAGCCTAATGGTTCCGTGATTTCTTGAATGAATTTAGCATTCTAGCATAATGTTGCACTCACACTGAGAATTATCGCAGAATAAAACTATACGCAATTATACGCGAATTTTTAAAGTTTAAACATTTTTTTAAAGTTTAAATTAAAAGTATATTCAAAAAATGTCTTGTAGTTATGAATAATTTATTATGACGATGCCCGTAATACTAATTTAAAAATTTGCGTTATCATTACAGGTGCGTGAGAATCAGTGTGGTGGACCTAGCTTGGGTCCTGACTGGGTCCACCACACTCGTTCTTCTGGGGTTTCTTCAGAAAGGCTGGTCCGATTTAATGCCGACTAGGCGCACCCGACAGCCCTTAAATAGCCCAAAATTCTGATATATAATAAGTTGAGGTTATCATTACAGGTCAGTGAGAACGAGTGTAATGGATCCCGCCAGGATTCAAGCTGGGTTCATCACACTCGTTTCTGGGTGGTTTCCTGAGAAAGAGTGGTCCGATTTAATTGCGACTAGGCGCATTCGACAGTCCTTAAATAGCCCAAAAATATGGTGTATAATAAGTTGAGGTTTTCATTACAGGTGAGTGAGAACGAGTCCTTTCACCCCCTAAGGGAGTGAGCCCTGAAATCAATTATGGGGTCCAAAATTAGCCCTAAATTATCCAAGTGTTCCAGTTGGAAAAATCAAATGTGTTGGACCCAGCTTATTTCACATGCACTTTGTCCTTTCGCCGAACTTGGTGCGTGGCACTACACGGTACTGGAGCAATACACTGCATACAATTACTCTAGATGTATGTGCTGAAAACTGCCCTTATTTATCTTCTCCTTATTAATTGTTATGGTTACCATAAATTCGCTTTATTATTCAACATTTATATGAAATACTCGGCCCAATATACTACTCTCAAATTTAAAATCCCTGTACTTTTTGCGACTTGCATATCAAATGGAAATAATGGCAGAGAAAATGGTTCAAAACGGAAAAGGGGTGTCGAAGCATAAGGAAGGGGGAAGAGGAGAAGGATGATGTTACAACGGAGGACAGTAAAAAGGAGACAGAACTCATTCGTGCTCTGGGATATTTGCAGATGGCAAAACAATATCGACACATGTAAGTGTTTCAAAATAATTTATTCAACAAATACGTTAATGATACAGTATGTAGAGTACAGATGTACATACATAGTTTGCGAAATATTAGCAATAACAATAGCATTAAAGATGTATTAAATGTATCACTGCAATATAATATACGTGTTGTATGTTAATGTGCGCTACCACGTTGGGCTTTTATTTTTCCAAAGGACATTTTATTTAGGTTGATATTGAGGATATACTAGAAGGAGAGTGGTGAAGACATAGGAAGGAACAGAAGATTCGAAAATTGAGTAGAAACGTTTGGTGGCAGTAGACAGGGAAGATGTTTTTTACGGGAAAAAGAGGAAGATTGTTAAAAAGAAATAGTGTACAAGAGAGATGGTAAGGACTGAGCACGAGGACCAGATTATTCGTGAGGAGCGAGAAAAGGGAACACTGGAAAAAGTAGGAAAGATAAAGGAGCGAGATGAGCCCCTCCTCGCCCATTTCCGTGAGGTCCAACTTCTCCACGAGGGAGCTACGACCCCTCCGAGACCCCACAAGGGACATTGGTTTTATTGAGAAAACCCCCTGAGTCCTGCGGCTGTCGCGCAGATGACTGGGCCGGGGGGGGGGGGCCTCCTGAAGGAAAGGAAGTCAGGTCCAGCGACAAGGAAAGCGCAAAAGGGGTAAAGTAAGTTAAACGGAAAAGGTCTACCCCTAGTCAAGATCCACCGCAACGAAATACCACGGGCATAGCACCCGACGGCGCCCTTGCAAGCACCGCCAGAACGTCCCGAGTAACGATATTTGACGCTACAACATCCATCCCTTCCCACTGAGCAAGCTCAGTGGGTTAGACGTAAGAGACCCCATCAGCCATTGATCACGTGCGCCAAGCTATACGTTCATGATTACGTTCAACTCGGCTACCACGGGATATGCATTATCGACAGAGACAATACGCTGCGATTTAGCGCCATGTTTTTGGTATCGCCTAAAACCGTAGCGTTGTGCATCTGCCTGCTGATCTCTGCCTAAAACCTTAGCGTTCTGCATCTCCCTGCTCATCTCTGGTGACAGGGCCTGGCTGCCACCAGTCACTATCTCTTTCTTTCAGCCGAACATGTTTTTCTATGCACTTGCGTAGTCCATGCTATATATTAATGACAGCCTGAGACAGCCATTCACCGCCATATTGCAACACATTGCAGGTTGCATATTGTTTAAGGTACAGTCCAGTACAATCACTCGAGGGACTCTAGCAGACTCTAGTTTAGGGGCCTGTGTTCACATAAGTTCACATATTCCAGGTGGTTCCTGATAAACAAATATGTCAGTTATGGTAAGATTCCTAGTGGTATAACAAATTTTAAATATAGGTATATTATATAAATTCAAAATGAAGTAATTATTAACGACAATGTAGTACCCTATAAATTTCATGAATATATTTAAAGTTCACCCCCGTCATTATTATCAGTACATCAATACTTTTTTTTTCTTTAAATGTACATTTCATGCAGTGTAACCCGTGATGACATTGATTTTTGGTATTCTTATTAATTTGTTAACTCTTTTATGCAGAGGATGCGAGCTGCGAAATGTCCTACAGATGAGCTCAGTCTCTCTAACTGTGCTGTCATCAATCGTGATGAATTTCCTGATGATGTCAAGTTAGTACTGCCCACTGATTTTGAAACATGATATTTAGCTCTATTATACTTCCAATAGAAATAATATATTTATATAAACTGTATAATGAAATATTGTACATCAATTATCTAATAATTTATTTAGGCATATTGAGGTGACCACTGGTCCAAATCAACACTTCGTATTTACAATAAGAGCTCATCCCGATGTGGCTCGTGGGACAGTGGGATTTAGCCTGCCTCAACGAAAATGGGCTACGCTTTCTCTCAATCAAGACATTGAAGTTCGACCATATCACTTTGATCCTACATCTGGATCTGAATTTCTTTGTACTATTGTGCTGGAGGCTGATTTTTTGCAGAAGAGATCGTATGTGTTTCTAGCTATTTTATTTTATATTAAATTATTGTCCATATTAAGTACTGAATACTGGCTTAATGTGAAGTTTAAAGATTATGATAAAATTAAAATACTGCAATAAAGTAACAGAATAAAATTTCAGAACCACCCTAGAGCCTTATGACACAGAAAAAATGGCCAAGGACTTTCTGCTACAATTCTCAGGGCAGGCATTTACTGTTGGGCAGCAATTAGCGTTTCAATTTCAAGAGAAGAAAATGCTTGGTCTAATTGTTAAAAGTTTAGAGGCTGCTGACATCTCAGCAATCAAGTCAGGACATGGTACTACACCAAGAAAGACACGGATGGGTCGTTGTTTAGGCGACACTGTGATACAATTCGAGAAAGCTGAAAATTCTAGTTTAAATCTTATTGGCAGTGCTAAAGGGAAAATTGTTCGTCAATCAATTATTAATCCCGATTGGGATTTTGAGAAAATGGGGATTGGTGGTCTGGACAAAGAGTTCAGTGCTATTTTTCGAAGAGCTTTTGCGTCAAGAGTTTTTCCCCCAGAAGTGGTCATTCAGTTAGGCTGCAAGCATGTTAAGGGTATTTTATTGTACGGTCCACCAGGGACTGGAAAAACCCTCATGGCAAGACAAATTGGCACGATGTTAAATGCAAGAGAACCGAAAATAGTAAATGGCCCACAAATCCTAGATAAATATGTGGGTGAAAGTGAAGCTAATATTCGAAGACTCTTCGCTGATGCTGAAGAAGAAGAGAAAAAGGTATTTCTTGAATTAATATGGGAATTATTCTGACCTGTTACTGTTCAAATAATATAATGATATTGTCAAACGGAATATTTCAGCTTGGGCCTAATAGCGGACTGCATATTATTATCTTTGATGAGATTGATGCTATTTGCAAGTCAAGAGGTAGCGTAGCTGGAAATACTGGAGTACATGATACTGTTGTTAACCAATTGCTAGCCAAGATAGATGGTGTAGAACAATTAAATAACATTCTCATTATTGGTATGACCAATAGAAGAGATATGATTGATGAAGCTTTGCTTCGTCCTGGAAGACTAGAAGTGAGTTTTATTATAAAAAAAAAAAATTACATTATTCATATAAAACAATATACTTTGTCAATATCGGTGGTCATAGGTGCAAATGGAAATTAGTCTACCGGACGAACATGGCAGATTTCAAATACTTAATATCCACACATCTAGAATGAGAGAATACAAGAAGATAGCATCAGATGTTAATTTAAAAGAATTGGCTGGACTAACGAAGAATTTCAGTGGTGCCGAATTAGAAGGTCTTGTCAGGGCTGCACAGAGTACTGCTATGAATAGATTGATCAAAGCTTCAAGCAAAGTGGAAGTAGATCCAGCAGCAATGGAAAAGCTTATGGTGTCAAGAACTGACTTTATACATGCATTGGAAAATGATGTTAAACCGGTAAAATGATTAATTTAATTGTATATCATGTTTCTGTACTAAATTCACACTGTATAAATTATTATTTTTCATCTATCTCTTCCTTTATAGGCCTTTGGAACCAGTGCAGAAGCATTGGATCATCTGCTCATGCGTGGCATTATAAATTGGGGTAGACCTGTTGCAGAAATTCTATCAGATGGAAATCTGTATATTCAGGAAGCTCGTGCTTCGGAAGGTTCTGGTCTCGTGTCTGTACTGTTAGAAGGACCACCTAACAGTGGCAAGACTGCACTTGCTGCTCAAATAGCTAAGAATTCAGATTTTCCATTCGTCAAAGTGTGTTCACCTGCCGACATGGTTGGCTTTACCGAAACCGCAAAATGTTTGTCTATTCGCAAGGTAATCCATCAAATAAATGATTCTTTTCCATGTCACAGAAAAGCTTAAAAGAGTACTACTTTAAATGAATGTCTTGATTTTTTTTAGATATTCGACGATGCATATCGCTCCCAGCTTAGTTGCATTCTTGTTGATAATATTGAACGATTATTGGATTACGGTCCTATTGGTCCACGGTACTCAAATTTAACTCTACAGGCATTACTGGTTTTATTGAAAACTGAACCGCCACGTGGTCGAAAACTTCTAATCCTTTGTACTACCAGCCGCCGGTGCGTAACTGTTTAATTTACTTTCATGGAGAATTAATATGGTCAATGTATAAATCAATATATTTCACTTTTATTTGTTGTCTCCCAGGCAAGTGCTTGACGATATGGAAATGTTGTCGGCATTTAGTACTATTCTGCACGTACCAAATTTATCGACACCTGATCACCTTTTGTCAGTATTAGAAGAAGTGGATTTGTTCACAAAAGAAGAAATGGCGTCATTGCATGCAAAGTTACAAGGAAAGCGGTACGTATAATATGACACAATATAACTTTTAATTAATAACTAAAATTAAAAAATGGCGGGTATTAATTCCATAATTGTATATAAAATATGTCTATATATTGTATTTCTGTTGTAGCGTTTTCATCGGAATCAGGAAGTTGTTATGTCTCATAGATATGACACGTCAGGTGGAGCCAAGCTATCGTGTAACGAAATTCCTCTGCAAATTGGAAGATGAAGGTGGTCTAGAATAAAAAGGGTAGTTAAGTAATAAATGTTATTTATATTGTAATTAAATTATAGTCAATATTTCTGAATAGTGAGATATACATATTTAAGGGGGTTACAAAGTACAATATCTTCTAGATATAAAACTAGAAAATAGCACTAAGCCATACCTGGTGGTACAAATATCACATTTACACTAAGCTGTTAAGTTTATTGAAAATACCCTAAAAGTGGTAAAGCATTTACAAAGATACAATTTCACTTATTGTGCCACCAAAATCGTATTTCGATCACACGTTTTCAACATTGCGGCTTCACGTCCAACATTAGAACCCCAAAGCTAGCCGAATAGCAATTGCAGTGCATCTCCGTTTTAATGCTTTTTCAGTGAATGAATGTAATAACGATAGACTCTTGTCGACTCTTAGTCGAACTTGAGAATATCTATTTCAGGCAGCTGTTCAGTCAGTTCTAACATTCTTACAAGATGGTTACATAACTACTTCAATCTTTTAGAACATTATTGTCACAGCTGAAATATTTTTGTAGTCTAAACTAAGTTTTCCCAGTTCCCTTGTAATAAGAATAATGCGAACGGACAAACATTTTGGCAAAATAACAAAATTTAAGGAGAAATAACATTACATAAGTTTTCTTCGGTTCCGATTGCGTTATGCTGTACGCACATTATTGTATGACCATCACGTATACGAATCCATTAGAACTAACAGAATAGTAGCGTTAACGTTGCATATATACTATAAATATTGTTGAAAGTTACCAATTTTTATATGAAATATCTTCAATAGTATAATGATGCAAGTTGTGCATTGAGTCATAGTTTGGTCTGATACTACCTGAAAACATTTTTTCAAGTTCATCCAGTAAGACACAAGTACGTAGATTTATTTTCATGATGTAACAATTATCTTTATAGTATTATAATATCGGCACTTGGCGATAATACGTATAACAAAATTTTTGTTGCGTGTTCGTTAAGCACACTTTGTAGCAATAAATACTGAACTTTAATTGAAAATTTCAAAATAATTATCGAAACAAAAAAGATTTTTATACTTCTATATCTGTGATTGTTTTTGCAAAATTAATTATTGTTATGCAAAATCATTCCATTATTTTGACTTGTCAATTTTTTAGTGCATAATTGCGCTTTTGATAGTTTTTATCTGTATCAATTTTACGCACATATTATCATTTAGGTAATAATTAAATATTTTGTGCGCCAGTTTTATTATTAAAGATATTTATTATCTGTATTTAAGCGATACATTTTCTAAATAATTTCAGTCGCACACGTCAGTACAGCAGTCCTGATATGTGCCTCTGAGAGCACAATTAAAAAAGATTTACAAATTACGTGTAGTATGCGTTAAAAAATGGTCCAGATTATATACAACAGTAAATACGCTGAACTAACTTGTGCGACCAATTAATTTATACACATTATTGTATATTTAAAACTACTATCTCCGTATAAAAAGGAATAAATTCTTAAACAGATAACAAAGTGATTAGCGTAAATCAATAACGTCTTAAAGCATTAAGGTAATTTTCGTATGCAAATCAGAAGTAATTACAACTGCTTATACCTTATAGGTACCTTACACCTTACAATCCTATACATAAAATCATATGCATCGTATTTATTTCGCAACCCATGTTATACACAATACAGCTGTAATCCAATCAAGAAAAAAAGAATATGACATTTTCTCTTGTGTGTTTAGTATATAGCAAAAATAGTTGTTTGCAGTTTGTTCTTTCTAGATCCGATTAATCTGATATACAATGTACATAATATGTACAAACTGCAAACAACTATTTTTGAATGTAGGCGATGGGCAGTATACTATGAATTTTGAACCTTACATGTGCAACCTAGTCTCATAAGCGATTTGTGGTTCTAGGTTACATTTCATTCAGGGCTGATTCAACGGTCGATATTTTTATTCTACATTCAGTGCGAGGACGCTGCCTTGAGTACCGGCGACGTTAAAGTGAACAATTCCATGGATAAACACGGATCCAAGGAATCCTCGAATAGGGTCGTTTGTGATCCTTTAATTGTTTCAAGAGTGCACACGGTAAGTTCGATTTTTTCACGATTATGAAACAGCAGTTAAAAAATGCATGTTTCTTACTTTTTTGTTATTAAGTACTACGTCTTATCCTTTCTTGCAATTCATTCGAAGCACGTGTCCTCCATTATGTCAAAAATGGCGGCAATTGTAACTCGTTCAGCGTCACTTGAATATTTTCATAAATGATTTAAATTGGGTTCCCAAAAAATAATTACATTTTTTTTCTGAGGATATATATGTCCATCGATTAGAAAAAAAACGCAATTACTTTTTGAACCACCCAATACATTGCTCATTATACATATAATTTTATTTACAGTATCTGACTGCTAACGTGGATAAGGTTTACGTAGATGTAGAAGAAGTTGCAGATTATCTGCAAAGAAGATATCGCGAGTATAGAAAAAGGAAGCAGAGTCCTTTTAGAATTATGGTTCGAAGAGCTTATGATGAAATTTCTAAAAATTATGAAAGAAAGTCAGCCGCGTTTATGCGTCAAGACGAAGACAATGATGATGATGATGATGAAGTGTATGATATACAGGTATGAACTTAGAGGCATGAAAATCTTGATGTTAAATAATTGCATCTATAACAATTTCTACTCTAGGGAGATTCACAAAGACTGGATATGAGGTCTAACAATTCAATTGTCAGAATGTACAAGAAAAATACCTCAAATGGTAATTCATGTGATAAAGAAGTTGTAGATATTAGTAGTGATGATAATGCCAGTGATTCGGAAATGACTGCACCTAAAAAAATAGTTGAAGTACCAGTTACACCCAATGTATCTGCAGTAAAAGTAAATGTCTTACTAGAATTTCTTATACAAAACAATTCATATAAACATTTATGTAAACTAAACTTGACTGTGTTTTTTAATACTGTTTACAGCCTGTGAAAGAAATAACAACATTGTCTCCTTCACCTGCAGCTGTAGAAAAGCAAACAAAAAAGAGACCACGAGATAAAGATGGAGAAAACACTCAGGGTTTGCCAACTAAGAAAAAATCTGGATTTCCTGTGATCGAGGGAAATGTTAACTTTCAGGACATTGGTGGATGTACAAAAGTTCTTAAAACTGTCTGTAAATTATTAGTGCATATAAAACATCCAGAGATTTTCAAACAGCTGGGTATATCACCGCCTAGAGGCTTTCTCCTTCATGGACCTCCAGGATGTGGGAAAACATTACTAGCACATGCAATCGCAGGGGTAAGAAAGATTTTGATCTGATTAACTTACAATTTACCGAATTTTCACAATAACTTATTATTTTAAGGAATTGGGAATACCGCTTTTGAAAGTTGCTGCACCCCAGCTTGTGGCTGGTGTATCAGGAGAAAGTGAATCGCGAATAAGAGAACTATTTGATCAGGCTATTTCTATTGCACCTTGCATTTTATTCCTTGACGAAGTAGATGCTCTAGCACCACACAGAGCAAATGCACAGAGAGAAATGGAGAGACGAATAGTAGCACAACTGCTCTCCTGTATGGATGGTGAGCTTACTCCAGTTTCTGTAAAAAGTGATGCTGAAATAAACTTCACATGAAAATTAATCTATTTGCTTTATTTCAGACATGAGTTTCAAACAGAACGGAGACAGAGTTCTAGTTGTCGGTGCTACAAACCGACCTGACTCCCTTGATCCGGCTCTACGTCGAGCTGGTCGTTTCGATCGAGAAGTATGTCTAGGTATACCGGATCGTAGAGCTCGGCTGGATATCCTAAAATTGCACACAAAGTCATTGACCCTCGCATCAGATGTTAATCTAACCAGGATAGCAGAGCTAACTCCAGGTTACGTTGGTGCCGACTTAGTGTCACTAATTCGAGAAGCTGCCATGATTGCTGTAGACAGAGTCTTTAACCAGCTTGAAAAGAAGGACACAGAACCTTCTAATTTGGCCGTAGAAAAAATCTCTGAAGTGGAGGATCATGATCCCGTAATAGTTCCAGAAAGTGAAGTGGAAAGCGTCCCTGGTAGTCCGAAACCTTCTACATCTGGTCAGTCTCAGATAACTTTCAATGAGGACTTAAAACCTGAACAGGATGAAGTTCTTTTTAAAGAACCCAATGAATCGCCAGTCACATGTTCGGAATTATCAAGCTTAAGAATATGGCTGCGTGATGAAGAACCAATATCACCCGAGAACTTGGTCAATCTCAGCATTGAGCAGAGAGATTTCGAAAATGCTATACGTGTCGTGCAACCATCTGCGAAACGAGAAGGTTTCGCCACTGTACCGGATGTCACATGGGATGACGTAGGCTCTCTGCAAGATATTCACGAAGAATTACAAATGGCCATATTGGCTCCGGTGAGACATTCTGAGCACTTTGCCGCACTAGGTTTAACTACGCCTACAGGGGTACTCTTATGCGGGCCTCCTGGCTGCGGAAAAACTTTGCTGGCCAAAGCAATTGCCAATGAAGCAGGAATAAACTTTATTTCAGTCAAGGGACCCGAGCTGCTTAACATGGTAAGCGACTTTTTGAATTAAATTGATACCAACTGGCTATATAATAGAACTTTTCATTTATTTTTTTCTATTTCACAGTACGTAGGCGAGAGTGAAAAAGCTGTACGCCAGTGTTTCGTGCGTGCCCGCAATTCTGCACCATGTGTCATATTTTTTGACGAATTGGATGCTCTTTGCCCTAAGAGGTCAGAAGGTGACAATAACGCTTCGTCCCGCGTTGTGAACCAAATGCTAACTGAAATGGATGGCATTGAAGGTAGAAAGGGTGTATTTCTTATGGCTGCAACAAATCGACCCGATATTGTCGATCCTGCTGTTCTTAGGCCAGGTCGATTTGATAAGACGCTTTATGTAGGATTGCCAACTGCCTCCGATCGTGCTGATATTCTCAGAGCATTGACGAAGGTAATACAAATAAATGTTTTCATATCTAATAAAGTTAATACATATCTTAAATACTTGTAATTTTCAGAATGGTACGAGACCTAAATTGGCAGATGATGTTGATCTTAATGAGATTGGTAATAGTATAAGATGCAATGGCTACACTGGAGCTGATTTGAGTGCTTTAGTAAGAGAAGCAGGAATTGAAGCTCTTCGTGAAACTATGTCGGGCCCACCAGGATTGGCAAAAATATGCCTAAGACATATTGTCGCAGCTTTCGATAAAGTGCGACCGTCCGTGTCGGAAAAGGTAATAATTTTTAGGTAAAAATCAAATAGCAATATTAAGTGAATAATTTTTTATTTATAGGATATAGAAAAGTATGAAAATTTACGAAAGATGTATTCCGTCACGACGAAGAGTTCGGACGTTATTCCGATGGAAACACCTATAGATGCACCTTTGGTAGATGCTATCATGGAAGCTATGGAAGCGTAAGTTATAAGCGCTGTCATTAGTTATGTATATACGTGCGTTCATATTAGACATACTTCTTTTTTTTTAAGGGAAGACCGTAATTTATTATTAATTACATTAAAAAAATAGTTTATATATATATTGTTTTTCAAATAACGGCATTAATTTTAGTAGATATTACATAAAGCGATAGCATAAATTGAATCTGTAAATTGACGCCACGATTCTATACTTCTTATAAACTTCAATTGTGGCTGCAAGTTGCATCACTATGGATGTATTTCCTTCCAGTTAAACTAATTCTTTAAAAAATAAATCTATAGTTCATCGTGAAAGTATACTTCCTAAATTTTATACAGTTTATAAAACACTTAATAAAATTTATAATTACTTACAAATTCGAAGCGTTGATGTCCTTGATAATATTTGACTTATAAGTTTTTAAGTGTGATTCGGAATTAATCTAAAATGAAGCAGAACTAGATACTATAGGATAGATAAAACAGTTCTTTATTTGTACAATATGAAAATACCTATTGAGCTTACGAACATAGAATAGCTTCACAAATAAATACACGTGTGTATTAGAAAATTAGATAATACAAAAACTAAACAAAAACTCAGGAACTGCGTGGTGATTTTTAAACCTAACCTAACATTAAAACGCGATGTAATATATATCATACAATATTACTAAAGATTAGAACCACGACGAGAATACATAAATGGTTATCACATATAAAAAATGCTAAACTCTATTAAATGTAACAGATTTAGTACTTAACAATTCAATTTCAATTTTATCCTAGAGTAATCTAAAAAGCAATCTTTGATATTTTTTAGGCATTTGGTTCATTGGTTCTTATAATAAACTTGTACAGTATATTTTACTAGTATTTTTCTACGTTTAATTATCTAATATAAATAATAAAGTATATATCAAATTTTTCATTTTTGTATTCAAAACTTTACAGATATTTATAATAACGAGTGACAAGTAGTACAAATGTACTAATGTACAAATTGTGTGATTAAAGAATAATTCTTTGCAAATACGCCGTTTTTATGCAAATAATCATTAAACGTGGAATATGCAAAAGAACGTAGAAAATAATACTTTTTAGTGTTCTGCAAGGGTGTAGTAATTTACATATTCACTTGATATAAATACCACTTGCAGTGCGACAGATAGTTCTCATTTCCCATTTTTTTAATGGATTTACCTCTTCCAAGAATATTTGCTAATTGCAAAAGATAATTATCTGTCTAAACCTCATATGTTTGCAAATTTTGTATGAAATTTAACGTATCATCTTCAAAAGTATACCAGATCGAATACACTAAGGCGATAACTCACTCGAACTGACCTCTACTTCAGAGACTGTCTTCAATGGTGAATGTCAATTACTTCTTGGACATGGTCGAGGAGCATACTTTCTAAAATCATCATGAGCACCCTCCAGACGTTTCATCACTTGGTATTTTGTCTTGGCAATGGCACTAAGCTTATCATTTTTGGAAAGACTGGAACGTGCCTGCCACAATTCTCGTTGCAGCGGAAAATCCACTGCCTGGATTCGTCTCATTCGGGCCACTTGAAGTATCCTGTCAATTTCGTCGATCAGATCAGTATGTCCAGTTGATGATCTGCAAAGTGGCATGAATATGGAGATGAACTAGCTACAGCTGATATATTCAGAAAATATAAAAATAGTATCAACATTGAAAGTGAATAAATATTGTATATGCGGATGTTGAATTCATTCTTAATAAATAATTAGTTTTCACTGGACATCCAGATGTCAGTATATAAAATTAATCTTATCTGGGTTTTTTGAAAACGATTACTTGTCCGGTTAAACAATTCATAAAATTACCTTTCAATGTCGCTGCATAATCTATACATTTCCAGGCAGGCAAGGTCCGACCTCCTTTGAGTTCTTTCTAGGAATTTTTCAAAAAGTTCAATTCCTTTTGGATGATCGAGGGCTTTTGATACGTCTTCGGTTATTAAGTTTAATTCTGCTGTTGTGAGACCTACGGTGCATTTTCCAATACACCCCACTTCTGTCGTCATGCTTTGATGCAACTGTAATTTAAAAAAAAAAGTTTATTTGCTAAACCGAATTCCGCCATTGATGTTATGATCGATAAACTTTACTCTTCTACAATTTAAAAATACGACTCGTGTTAACCGAAATATCAAAATATGTACATATTGAAATACAAATATTCCTTAGACAATTCATTTTAACGTTAGAAATGTATTTTTTTTAACAAAATAAGAAATTGCTAATAATTTCATCATAAGTAAATTCTATTCACGCCTCCTGTCGACTTCCTTGCTTAGAGACTTCCTTTGTAATCGCTGATAATCTTTCTGTCGTATCGTTTGATGTGTTCCGCCCGCCATGAAAAACACGAACCGGATATACCTTCTATTACATAATATAAAAAATCGTTAAAGAAACCAAACTTAACCTCTCATCGATCACTACCGTTTGCATAATTAACGGTGACATGATTTTATAATAAAATAAATTATTATCGTATTCATTTTTTACCATTGTACCAGTTCCAAATTCGTTTCTTTTTTAGTCTTATACTTAACATGATTGCAATAAGTTGATGATAATATGTATCATAACCACTATACTATTAATATAGTGAATATATAGAATAATATGTTATCACTATTAACACGGCATCGCGTACTAACTTACAGATAAATATTACAAGGTGATTCGACCTGTTTAGACTAAAGTTTCTATGTGTCGAGAACTACGACGTTTTTTTTTTTTTTTTTGCGAAAATGAATATAAAGGATCTCGTATTGCTTTTAACTATTTGCCCTGATAATTTTAGTGCTGTGCAAATAACAATCATTTTAATACAACAATCTCTAAAATACCGCATGAATCTTTCAACATTCGTATACTACCTAAATATTATTATAATTCTCAAACATTCATATTTGTAAGATAATCAATTCATGAAAATAATAATTTCTACTTTTATCAAGGTCTACATCGCCGAGTTAAAGGTTATCAGTAATATCCCCTATCAGTATCCATAAGACTAACACAGAACGAATCATACTAAATCCTTGCTCCTTATAAAAAATTACAACGCATTGGATTAGAGAAACTGTGTTAAAACCTGTTCATTGTGTTCATTGAATTACCACATTTTCACGTTATTTTTTACTTTCTGAACACGATACTTACGTCAAATGTGAATCCAACCACGATGAGTAATCCAAACTTCTCGTCAGGGTTGCCAGTATTTATTGATCCAAGTGAATTTTATACCAAGCCCGAAATTCATAAGTCTTCTACGTTACGTTAGTTCTGTCCAGATTAACAGTCTCTCCCGTATGGTTTCCTTTGAGAATTTTGAAAAACACGTTAAAATCATTTCACCAAGAAGAATTTGAGCACAGCATGCTTCGCGAAGTAACTGTGGGTTCATACTGATGTGTTAAAAATAGGTCTTGTCGTTCGCGCACACGCACTTGGAACGAATGTGACGAAACTGTTTGGGTGACCTCTTACTGTAAATTATAAATGTCTATATATGCATATACAATTCATTATGAAAATGGCAATAATATAGGCAGATTTGTCCAATAATTTTTTTAATTATACAACTTAAAAATTAATTCGATCTTTTATTGGTTCTGAAATACTATATTTTTTTACAGCGAATTTCATACTTGTAAGTTTGATAAAATTAGGACAGAAAATATTTGCACCTGCCTGCTACGCAGGTGCGCAGCTTGAAGTAAACAAACGCACCTGCAGCTGTGTCATTCAGGAACTATTGCTTTACAAACTTTAACAAATATTATCTACCTATAGTGGTGTGTTCATTTGCAATGGAATTTCTTTTGCTCAATAATATTGTTGCAATGACAAATAAGAATCTGCCAATGAATGCAATCTTATTGTTCCTACTCGCATAATAGTAACAAAATTTGAATATTATATTTCTTTAAAATATATTTCAGTGAGATTCCACGACTTGCAGGAGCTCGAATAAGGCATCGTTGTTTCCAATGCGCAAGCATTGCGGTCATGAAGTTAACCTTAATGTTACAATCATTTAATGATAAGAGTCTAAGAATGAGAAGAGGCAACGACTAGCGACAACTTGAATCAGTCACAAACAATTCATTTTTTTTTTAATATTACTGCTTCGGCACTAGCAATATCATTCCGAAAAAAAAACTTTCTTTCAACTAGAAAGATTCGTTGCATAAAATCACAAGCATCCAAAACGTTTCGTTTCAGATGTCCTAACTGTAACAAGTTTTATGTAACTTGATATACCGGAACTGCTGGTTAATAACCGGTTCGAAAAAAAAAGTACATTTCCGTAAAACATACAAATCCAAAACATAAGTTGCTATCGGATTCTTCGGAAGTCGTTTTTGATATAAACTGAACCGAAAATAACATTAATACGTTCACGCCGGCATGAGTGTTTAAACATGTGGTCGCCATATAACAAATACTAATTTTTAGTAGAAAAATCATTTAACTAAAAGAATGTTTTATTACAATAACCAGTCATATACTTACGTGGAAACAAATTAAAAGAACTGTACATTCCTTTCCTTCATGAAATATTTCTCCGTAAAGTCCAAAAAGACTATGATAATATATAATGTATATATATATCAAGCTTCATGATTTAGTTATTATCACTTTTGTTGTTACTTGATTAATAAAAAAGGCATTTTTTAATTTTATTTGTTCCCTATTACTCTATAAAAGAAATGTAATACGAAAAACCATCTTTCAGAATTTCCCAACGCGTTATCCTTCAGAGTCACGAGCAAACTGAATCCCATCGTGTGAATTTACGGAACTTGTGAAACTATCGTCAACGAGACTCGGCGTTGTGACGCGTTTTCACACTGAATTTACCAACGCGAATTAAAGAAGCCCGAGCGGTTATGTTTAAGAGTAAGTGGGGAATTTTTATATGACTGGTTTATATTTATTAATAAAATGATTTTCACTATCCACAGTGAAATCAATTTCTGCTTGATTATAAATGACTTTACGAATTTTACACTTTAACGAAATTTTCCTCGATGCTGCTATTAATGCTATAGAAAATCTTAGCACGATCGATGGATTTTGAATGATCGAATCACAGAAATCTTCAACATAATATTTATATTCGTTTCTTGTCGTCGTTCGTGACTAGAATATTCTGGAGTAACCGAATAAAATTTAGGTGCGGTCGATTGAAAATTCTCAGTGATCTACGTGATTATAATAATTCATATACAATTTTATTTGCAACTTTTAAGATTCAACTAATTATGGCGTTGTGAATCATTAGCACGTATTCAAAATGTTCATAAGCACTACTGGAATAATATTTGTTAATGTGTAATATTAAATATAATCCAATTGTTAGAAGCTTCTCTGGTGCGTACTAATAGTTTTTAAGTTTGTTGTACATGTTTTTAAATGTTAGTGCTTGATCTTGTACTTAGTCAACTTAATCACATCACTACATCTCGTACTTAAAGTCAAGTTGACGCACCTTCCTAAACTTGGTATGCCAGGATGTTTTAGTTGCACGGTTCAGCAACATTGTGATCGGCGGAGCAGAACATTTCTCACGATGTTAAGAATGAATAATTTTAGATTTGATACTTAAATAACAATCTAGGATAAGATTAGATGAACCTAGTAACCGGCATAAGAAAATGTAATTCTCACTGTAGCATGTAAAAATTACTAGAATATCAGCATACTATCGAATTGATTTTTACAAGTGAACAATAATACTATAAAATTATGAAACCATCTACTATTAAATCTTTTCTGTTTATATTTTCTACGTTTTTATCTGGCATCGTTAAATTTTTTACGTATGTTTCGGTATATAAAATTGTCATATAAATCCTGTTGTGAACAAAAATAAAATTCCTTCGTAAAAATATTTGGTGGCCCTGAAAAGGGCCATTTTGTTTATCATTTTCATCTCTCCCGTTAATATTTGGATTGGCAAATTAAGACACGCCTTATAACTTATACTTTTTTCTCAGTCTTCTTAGGCAATAGAACTGCTTGAATGTTAGGCAGAACACCACCTTGAGTAATTGTTACTCCGGAGAGCAACTTGTTCAATTCTTCGTCGTTGCGAATAGCTAGTTGGAGATGACGTGGGATGATTC
>JASANN010000250.1:0-11083 GCA_031762395.1 Calameuta pygmaea
AGACTCCACTGATTGGCCTCTTAATATTCAGTTATCGACCGCGGATGTGGAACCTGATTTCTCACGCGGACGTAACACCTCTAAGAAAAAGTATTGAAATCGTATTATTAATACCAAGTACATAAGTTATTACATGTCTGCCTATTATATGATCTAACACAGGCCCTTTATTTTAATCTTATTTTCAAAATTTCCTATAACGTTTTCGCTGTTCTACCACGTTACTGCTACTTTCCGTATTTAATTATGATTTAATGGTCATTTAATAATTGATAAAACTTTAGGTGATTCGTTATCGAGTACTACTTGGCGGGTCCGTACGAGAAATTCCAAAGTACTTACTTAGAACGTACTAATAGTGTTCTAATACTGTATGTTTATTATTAAGCTTTTACCGTGATTATTTTTGACGAGTTATTATCAATATGCTCTGTATGGAAAGTTGACGCTGGTTTTGAGTTTGAAGAATGGCGTAATGTGCACAAATTTATATCAAGTAATTCTAGAAAGAAATCATATTACCCACGATAGTTGGGCTTAACAAAAATAACCATTTTTCTTTTATCCGTTCAGTTAGTTCACTTCTGCTTCCGCCATGTTTGTATCATTGTAGCCCTTCTGTTTGCTTTTGTCAAGCAAGTGCAAGTTGATCCGAGAATATATTTTTGTATTGCTATAAAACTAAGAATAAAACCTTATTTAACAACAGTAAAGCACGGCCCCGCCAGGTAATGCTCGATAAGGAATCAAATTTTATTAATTATTAAATGAGCATTAAATCATAAGTAAATACGAGAAGAAATAGTAATAAAAAAAGAGAAGCGAAGACGTTATAGAAAACTTTTTGAAAATATAATTAAAATGATATGCTAGTGCTAGGTCATATAATAAGTAGATATGTAGTGACTTATGTACTTGGCATTAATTATATGATTTTAATACTGTTTGTTAGAGGAATTCACAGCACTCCTGTACTCGGCATAGTTTTTTTTACACATCAGTGTTTTTTGCGCGTTACATTTACATTTAAATTGCTTAAACGATGCGCAGTTAAAGATTAGGTACCGATTTTCGGTTAATTTCGATACTTAAACTAAACATTTTTTATCATTAAAATTGATAGAGATACTTTCAATAGCCATACTCATAAAGATCAAGAATCCATTTGTTGTAATTCTTGCTACCATCGAGACGTTTTTTCTGGACTTTGATTTTGAACTTTTCACCTATAAAAATATCATAAATATAATTGCATTAACATACGTTTTTGCCATATAGAATAACACGGTCTTAATACATTGCAGAAGATTTTGTAGTTAGAAAGATAACAAATCTGAAAAATGATGTTAATCATCTTGCCTTTAGACGAGAATGACGACCACTTTACACGCTAGAGATTTTTCCAAATTACTCTATTTAGTTATATTTCTATCCGCGTGTATCACGTGCCTGTTAAAATCGACTAGGGTTTCCTGTTAAATAAATTTTTTAAGATTCATCAATATTCACAAACCAAAGTGTTTATCATATTTTATCAGAATTTTTATTTGTTTTCAGATGAACGTATCATTACTTCTCATTCTGATTAGCATTGCTTCGATTGCTGCTTCTCCAGGATTGCTGCGAGTGCCAAAAGTCTACAATGCTTTGATTACGAGTAATCAAAATCTGTCACCTTCAAGAGCTTTTCCTGTGATACAACCTATCGTTCATAAAACTGCAATAGGTTATGTGCCGCCATTTTACTATATGCAGGTCTCACACAATATCGCACGGCCAGAAGTGTCGCCTGTACCGCATTTGTCCACGCTGTTACGAACAGAAAATGTTTTAACTGAAGAAAAAACTCAGAAAGCAAAAAACGAGAGTGAATTGTCTATAAGAGAAAACCTATTAAAGCGAAATAATACCAAATCGAATATACCACAGAAAA
Organism: Calameuta pygmaea; assembly: GCA_031762395.1. Lineage (NCBI taxonomy): Eukaryota > Metazoa > Arthropoda > Insecta > Hymenoptera > Cephidae > Calameuta > Calameuta pygmaea. Next base: position 1,934 of record JASANN010000250.1, read on the forward strand.
ATGATGTACAGCCCAAGGATACCATAACGACAAATGCTGGTCAAGTACCTCTGAATTTCTATCCCAATTATCACTCTTTATATTATGATCCTTATTTCTATACGTACAATACGTTCAATTCTCATCCATCTCCGCCTGTCACCTTTTATCTTGATTATCATAGGTACGGAACTCTTCCGTCACTTCCCTCCCCTGAACACATAAAATGAGTATCTGCTTCAGAATACTATCGATAATAAGATTTCAAGTCAGAAGAAAGAAGAAACAAGAAATACATGGGATATTTCATCGACCGCAATGCATTGAGAAAAATGGAGTTGCGCTGTATATTATGAAATACTACAGTCTATTATAATGACCTGGAAATATACAAATTTATGCATTAAGTATGACTATTAATGTTCGTCAGTAGTATGAATTATTGCCATAATCTTAATGTGTCTTTACACCACCATACAATTCGTGGATCTCGAGAAGAAACTGAGGTCGCCAATTCGAAACCAACACAGTGACTAAGATAAGCGGTACGATAATCACCATAAATTTTGTTAACATGAGCAAAAAGTCTATCGATAAGATTCTTAAGAGAAATAAAAATAGAATTCCGGCTAAAAATGTCAACAATTGCGTGAAATTCATAATGACTTCCACATATTTTTGTTTCAATAATAGATTTCGGGACACCTATGCCTCATCAGTCTTAGCAAATTTAGTCATGACAGACTTAGAAATTACTTGCATCTCTAAAATAGGGTTCACCTTACCGTTACGTTACATCCTATGCGTGAGCGACCGTTTGCAGGAGCATCAAGGAGCTAGCATAGATGTTGCGAGCAAAGACTACGTAAAAGGTATTGGATTCGTGCCACTTTAAGGTACTGAAGCACGCCCATTTGCAATTATGTTCCTTGGTCAATAGCCAAGCTGAGGTTCACAACCAAATGATAGATGTAAATCAATTGACAGACTCACTTCTTCCACTTGAGGTGTGGTTGCTATTGATAAATGAAGAAATTACTTGGATATAGGATCTAATAGGTTTAGGTTTCGAAATCATGGGGAAAAAATATGGTTTAATTTAGTATAATGAAAACATTGGTTTGAAATACAAAGTAAATGAGACAGTCTGTTGCAAAGGAGATTATGTGAATCTACTAACAATATGAAATTGAAAAATAGTGTATGTGTGATCGTCAGCTTGTTTGGTTCGGTTTACGAATAATACATGTAAGGATTTAAATGGTGTGAGTTATAGGAGTATGAGGAAATAAAGAGTCCGCCATTTTATCAATTTATGCAGACACAGTGTGTCAGAAGATGTATAGCGATGAAAAATATACAGACAGAGTGTGTCTGCATGAAGAAGTTCAGACGTACCGAGTAAGAAATCAGATGTCACTACCGGGCTTCCGTATGAAAGTGAATAGCTGTTAGCCAATCGCATGCTAGGGGCAAAAGCAGACAAGCACAACGACTGGCTAACAGCTATTCACTTTTCCACCATCGATATAGAAATACAGGGATGAGCATAAGCTGATATTTTCGACAAGGGGAGTGAAGCCAAAATGAGGGGAGGGGGGGAGTTCGCTGCATAATCAATCAAATTCAAGCTGGACCCTGCCTTAATATGATTGGTTCTCCTTGTCCGTGGGTGCTTTCCAACAAGCACGCATTTTATTACACTGTATCACACGACTGAGCATAGTGTCAGGGTGCTTGTTCGAACACCCTTTAGTTCCTAAAAAGGACCACCAGAGCGCACTCACATCATTTATACATATAATATGCACTTGATTCTCGTTCTTAAATAATTGAACATTCAATTGTGAATCGGAAGGATTCATTGCAAGGTAGCATTGTGTATTTTTTACTTTTTTTCTTAGGTACCACATGTAAAATAATAAATTTGCATGATTGCTGGCAGCTCTGACGTACTAAACACGCTCAAACTCAGCTATCGGCTGTGTCGAATAGTGTGACATTGAGTTGTTGTTGGAACACTCTGTTTTATATACTGTGTCACACTGTGTCACACTGTGTCGTCTGTGTTCCTTGTTGGAAAGCACCCCGTATGAAGAAACGACAAAAACGTGGAAACCACAAACTACGTATCACCACTGAACTCTAAACATACTGGAATCCGAATGGCAGTGGTGGTGGCCGCGAAGAGAGAAGTAGCAAGGACACAGAAAAGTGTAGCAACCTGTCTCTATCACACACTGTACAGCGTCTGAAAAAGTTTAAGCTGGAATAAAGCAGTGCGCTCGGGGAGGACTAAGCCAATATAGCATAGTCTGAAATAATGGCACATATATTTTATTTCGAAGGCTGCTAAATATTTTTTGCCGTTTTTATAAGGCCCTATATTTATATCATGGAGCCTAGATAGGATTTATATGTACTTGTATTTCAGTGCTCTTTCCATCGCACCACGGCTGACACTGATATATCGGCGAGACAACATTTTTGCAGGGCTTGTACACCACATGCGCAGTTCAATTCGAAAAGGACAACCTCATCCATGATGTGAGTGAGACAGCTCCGCGCTAGCCAGGTTACCTCCGGATATAGGCGTACGGATTTCAATATGGTTAAAGCTCAGTGCATAGCTCTTTTACACCACTGCGCTTGTTCCCAATAGTAACCAATCACAAGTAGGCGTAGTTTACCTCGACGCCCCTTTCTAAACGGCTTCCCCCTGCCGAGTTATACTCCATCACTATATTTCTATATCTATGATTTTCACTACATTTGAGTTACACAATCGACCCCCTGGTTTTAAGTTTTCGCCAAATAATACTGCTGTTAGTTCTTTTATTAATACAAGAAATTTTAATGATGAAATATACAGGTATGAAACGTCCGCGGTGCGGGACTGATACACAACCTCATACAAGGCTAGTCTTATAAATTCCCCGTCTGATGTTAAGGTACTATTTCATGCGCGCGACCGCGACAACTGTCGCGCGACGAAATCACGCTGATTGGTTATGGTGAGGGTGATGGTGAGGGTGAGGATATGCGTATGTGAAGTCCGTGGTGAAATTTGTATTGTGCATAATAAAGGCGACAATTCATTTTTTATTTTTTTAAATACATTATTTATCTGTGAATCGACATACAGTATCATATTTTAATGAAACATGCTATATTTAGTTAGTTAATAGGAAAGGACTCGCGGTTTATAAGAAATTTAATTATTCACATCATTTAAATATAACTATAATTATAAATTTACAATTTATTTCATTGTTCAGGACTCTATAAAATATTCAGAGGAATGAGGTTAATTTTAATTAGAAATAATATTTGTTACGACAGTTTTCAACAGTTAAAACTTTGCGCCTTGTCTCAAAGTACGCGGCAGCAATGACGGAATCTGCGGGCAGCAGCTTATTGGTCCTCTGCGACGTAGATGCGCCAGAATATCCTTGTCTCATTCTACCATGGGTAATGCAAGTGAAGCGGACGTAGAGCGGCTGGTCGCGAGGTCTCAATGGTCAAGGGTCTGTTCAAAATCCTGAAGGCTGACTCTTTCGTGAGATAAAACAGACCACCCAACTCTTGGGTTTTTTAAGAGTCTGGCTGCAGTTAACGTATGTTTGGTCAAATGGTTGAATACGATTTTATAGAAAGAGTCTCTGAGTGAAGCTCACGAGATGTTTTTCATTGTCTACAGAAAAAGTGGAATTCGAAATCTGGTTTTAACTTTTGAGTCACGTCGTTTGCAAGTTCGCCTAACAATTTGTACTTCGTTTTAATCGTCAAGATTTCACAGGGATCTAGGAAGGATTCATACATTTTTTGATATTTGGATGTTACATCAAACATGTTTTAAAAGCTTGTATATAACTATGCCGTTATGTGCTACCATAGGTATGCGGCAATTTGATGTTTTGTAAAAACAGAATAACCGCAATATTACGATTGTTATAAGTAATTGCTACTACCCTGTTATAAAGCAATGATGTAAAGTTTCCATAAGGTAGCAGGCCGTATTATGAGGCAATGTCCGTTTTTATGAGACACTACATAAAAAATATTTAAAAAAAAAATAAATAAAGCGCGCAATGCGAGGTCAAATTATTTATGAATATTATTTAAATTTATAAACTCATATAAATGAATTTTACCGTAAAACTTTTATATTTAAACAAAAATATTTATATCTTATTGCACAGCATGTTGAAATTAAGTCGAAATACTTACTCAGGTAATATACAAACGAAACATAATAATTATATATTACTGCTATTGCAACGTTACAAGAACGTTATTCTTAACACGTTACATTGCGGCAACGATATGTGTTTGCTGAGATGCGAATGTTTCATATGCCTGCCTTCCATCTTTGGAATCACTTCTTTTTCTCCCAACATAAACACTCTACAATCTATTTGGGCTATTCCTACATCCGCAAGTGAGAGGTGAAATACGTGTATTTTATATCTATTAATACAGTAAGTTACAGGTATACATTCAATGTATTTCACTCATTCGACTACAGTGGAACCATGCCATTGTTAGCTCCAACACTTGCTTTACTTTAAGCGCTCTAGCATAGCCTGTCTGTGTCGATTTCTAGTCTGTGCAAGTGATTGCCGGTCGTGAAGTGTATATGACAGATACGAGGAAGAAGAGGGAAGAGCAAGGTACAAAGTTCTGCAGAGTATGGTCACGGTGCGCGAGTGCATGCCACTTCAATATCAATTTCTTCAATATGGCAACGGTCGAAGACGATTCTTTTCACAACGTTAAATCGCATTTTATGCACCCAGCTGAGAAGCTTGAATGGGTCCCGTTATCTCTCACATTCGTGGAGTATCCTCATGGTGAGTCCGAAAAAAGTGTTTAAAATTAAATGCAGAATACAAGCGTTTTCTGTTCAAACACTTAGCACATGATGTTATAAATTAAACCGCAATTTCATATAAAAATTCACATAATTTTCATAAATAATCCACAAAGATTTAAGTATTTTCAATCGTTCTATGCCAACATTTGCATTGTTCGTGATTTAGAACAGGCAGGCTAATATGCCAATGTGATTAATCTATTTACAAGATTCATAGATGGATAAAAACATACTGAACATGGTAAACATGTGTAGTTTGTAATTCGTTATTTATCTAAACTTATTATGTTACGTTTATTCTAAATATTGTATGCTCAACATATTAAACTTGAAAGATTTTGAAGAGCATTTATCAATTAGTCAAATGATATTTATAATATAGGGTTATCTGGTGTTATTCAGGTACATCACATTAACTAAAGTCATCCATCATCTATTGTTTACTACGGTGGAACCAATTGTTGTCAGTGCAATAATTCTGAATATGTAACTACAATAATAATAACTGTCATAAACTAAGCAACATTAAGTATTATGAAATATCTAATAGAAGCTTCAAACATTCAAATAACATTATATCGAATGAACAACATCACTAAGTTATTACATGGATATCTAATTTACAACACCGAATACATAAAGTGACATGACATCTGATGAAGTTTACATATTCAATATCAGTATTTCTTCAAGAAGATTTCTATTTTTTATATTTTCTGTGATTTCTAATATATTTAGAAAGTAATATTATGTGAAATATGAACTTTATGAAAGAATAAGTGGTAAAACTATAGAATACAACTCTTTCTTACAGAGCTTTATGTAAAAAGAAGAACTAAATAATTCACAGTTAAGTTTAAGAAGACATCCCAGTTTAGCTCTTAAGGAACAGCAAGAAGTGACATTTGCTTATGTTCAGGGTGACCAAACATTTATGATCTATCTTATGTAGACATTGGGCTAAGCCCATAATTGCAAGCCACAAATAGAAAAACCGTTATTTCCAAGTTGTTTTCTTTGAACATCTATTGTGTTCTGCCAAATATCTATACAGAATGGATTTCAAACGATCTATACTCATTTATCTCGCTTGCTGTTTATTATTTTATAAACTTCACGTTTCACATAATATAACTTCCTAAATATATTCAAAAAATAACAAATAAAAATCTCCTTAAAGAAACATTATTAAGATATCACCATTTAGTTATGGACTAAATAACATTCATCTGATGTCATGTACCGTTATGTATTTGATGTTGTAAATTAAATATCCATGTAATATATTAGCAGATTTTTATTAGATATAACCTTATTTGAACGTCTGCAACTGTTCCTAAATAATACATACAGTGGATCAAAATAGTCAACGTACAACTCATTTGAATTTTTTAAATATATTGCAACTAACTGTCGTTAAATGAACATTCTCGGGATTATCTTTCTTTAGAAACATTGTATTTATTATAGTTACAAAGTTAATCATATTGTAAAATTAGTTCACAAATAAAATAAATATATAGAACAACTTAACAAAAATCGTGTCAAGAAAGTCTCCGTATACAGTAAGAAAAATGTTTGTCAATTCTTGATTTTTTAAATTTTAGCGGCGATTAATTATCGATTGGCTTTAGCTTTTAAAACGTCCCGCATCAGTTTTCCATTGTATTAACTAATTTTTCTGTCACAGTAGGTTCAATACTGTTTCATTCATGTAATATTGCACTTTTCAATTCCTTTTTGTTTCGAATATCACGATTTTTAAGCCGTTGCCCTGTTTCATCCCATAAGTGTTCTATAGGATTTATGTCTGGTGATTGTGCGAACTCCATATGTTTTGTCTTATTTCCTTTACGGATAGAGGGCTTTTTCCCATCTACCATTATATCCAGCTTCTCTAATAATATTTCGAATTGTTTCAGGTACAACCTTTATATTGTAATCCGTTTTAATCATACCAGCCAATTTCGGTCTACTTCTTTTCGGTTCATTTCTAATTGTTCTTAAAATGGCACGGTCATAATGTAATTCCAACTTTCTTGGACGTCCTGTACGCTTTTGATTTTGAATAGAACCGGTATTATTGTATTTACATATGTATAATATAATGCACCGTAGAATTGTGATTTCTTTACTGTTTGTGTAATTTTTCTGACCGTCTGCCCTTTTCTTAATTGGATAATCAGTTCACGAATTCGGTTTGGTACTTCCATATCACAGAGTAGTTTTAAACTGTATCGTCGCTTCCTGCTTGTTAATATTACACTGACAAAATTTCCTCTTATGACATCTTGTCATCTTTGTTTGTTTATATTATCCTTACCATTCGCACAATGTACGGAGACTTATTTGGCGCTGATTTGGCTAATTGTAAGTTTATCTTTGATATTAATTTAATAATAAATTAACTGTGAAGAATAAAATTTGTAAACATTTTTGATAAAACTACTAAACCATTTCAAACGGACTTACTTAGACAACATGGCAAATAAATATTCCTGTGTTACTGTTCATATTGTTTATTACAAGTACTGAAACAATGAACCCCTAGACTCACGTGGTGTCCCGTGGCAAAAGACTGTCACACAACACTGAACAGCAGATTGTAAACATGTCGTTACGGAACATGCCATGAGCTGCCCGCAGCTAATGTAAAAGTGGTCGATGTTTAAAAAATGTTTGAATCAGTTTACGCGTTTCAAAATGTATTGACTAAAAACCGAAGTATATTCTATCCATCATTTCAGTACGTTTTAGATAGTGTTGTAAAAACATCTTTTATTTCATGTAATTTTGCTTATTATCCACTTTAAACAACTCCTTCCTGGAAAAATCTCCCATCGGATCAGAGCTCCCCAGGTAGTTTTACGTTAGTAAATATATGAGAGTGTATATATTCTAAATAACTTACCGAGCCCTCCATGTCGAGTCGGGTATTGCTGCAGGCGCCCGTATCATGAAGTAGTCGTGTACAACAGCAAGTCTTGAGGGTCAAAAGTCAGCTATCCTTGCAGGACACACGACGACGCGAATGCAGTAGTTCCGGTGTCACACCATATGTTGCGACCGTCATAAATTGTGACCAGCACGCACCTCTTTGAATGATTTGATATCAATTTCCTAATAATAAGTGCACAAATAATTAATTAGAGGCCATGAGGATCATTTTTAGTTATTTATTTTCTTCCTCTTTAAACAGAAATGGTATACATAACATTTTAGATATCTACAAATAAAGCAGTAGATAAATAATACTGACGTCTTTAAAGCGCTCCATAAGTTGTGGATTCATTTTGTGGTTATTGTTGTTTTTAAAAAAATAATTAGTGGCCGCAACAGGTGGAAATGATATCTGAAGTTGTCCCTCCTCACGCTGTTGTTTCTGTGTGTGCGAGAAGACTGTGTGTGTGGCCTTGTTTTTCCTACATCGTGTGGACAATTGTCCCAGGAAAGCAGCCTCGTTGGGACCAAACGTGAATGAATGGAAATCAATGCACGGTCCCCACGGGGATATACAAACCAGACCGGTGTGTGTGTGTGTACCGTTACGGAGCAGAGTCTAGCGAGGGTCCGAAAATCTTCGAGTAAAAATGTAATTAAGCAAAGTATTGACTAAGGGAGTATATATTTGAGTTCTACAGGGTTGTATTCCCGCCTCAAAACTTTTTAAAAGTTTATTTTGTGTCAATGAAAAAGAAAAATATGAAAATGTTCCTACAGCTTTATTTCCTGGTTTACAAGGCAGCTTCCACCTGCAATGCATCATGGGATTGGGTGTGTGGAAATTGATATTTGAAGCATTTTTCTATGTACAGACCCCGTTTTTCAGATAATTGGGGGTCCAGCGGGGTGGGGGCACTGATTTGTGGGCCTGATGGATAGCCCTTCATCAGAGCTAAACAACAAAATAATTCTGAAGCTCCTATGTTGAGCAGTTTCTGAGTTATAAGCGTTTTTATATGTCCAGACACCCCAACTTTGGATGGATCCCCCTCCTCAAATATGAGGTGTATGGTAAAACCGTTGGCTGGCGCAGTGTAGGTCAGACTCATCTACAGTCCTGGCAAATTTCATGTTGATCGGTGCAGCGGTTTTTTTGCTACGGTTGACCAAAAATCACTGAAAAAAATAAAAAATAAAAATAAATAAAAATTAAAAAAAATAAATAAATAAACAGTACGAAAACAATATGACCCCCGCTTCGCGTGCGGGGGTCATAATAATGTGGACTGCAGCATGTGTGCATTTCTTTTCATGTTCCTTCACTCAAACAATATCTATTTGCTTGGAGAAAC
>JASANN010000251.1:0-19730 GCA_031762395.1 Calameuta pygmaea
GCGTGGGAGTCGTCCCTGACAAAAGCGCCGCAATATGTCTACTAATATTTGGCGGATGATATGAAATTCGTTACAACGTATGCGTGTGTGATTGTGTGCAAAAATTTGTATACAAAATTTCTCACAAATGCGAATCGGTTCATTTGAAACGTGCGTGATATATTACGTTCTAAATTTAGCGTAGCAAGATGTAAGGCTATAATAATAATATTCTGTGTCATGTATATGTATACAAAAGTATTTAAGATATACCAAATCTCTACGCGGGAAGTTCAAATTCAAAAGTTTTACAATTTTCTATGTAATTATTAAAACTTATTATTGATATTTTTAATTTTCCTGTAAAATGTGGGTTTATTAAAAATTAAAATTTATTACGAATAGTGCTTAAATTGATTTGGCTCAAATTTTTACATATATCGTTTTCAATGCCAAAAATTGTTTGTAAGTTTCATAATGGACGAAAATATTTGAAAATTGTTCGAAAAATCTCTGTGAATTCTCATAAAGTGTTCCAATTGCGGAATAGTTTCCAAAGAGATTCAGAATCATATAGAGTTAATAGATATTTTTTAAGCAAATTAAAGCGAATTCTATTTTATCATATTTCGTAATGTGTTATTTTTCAGTAATGTGAGCTGAAAATCTCACATGGTTGGAAATCTATCTTACCACTTTACCAGATTTAACGCCACCTCATGTATTTTAACTAAATATCCGAAATTTTCAGAGACGTCTTGATTAGAGTCGAGTTTTTAAAAAGACTTAGAGTACAGTACAATTATTTCGTTATAAGCGAACATTACGGGAGTTAGAGAAATAGTAGTGTAAGAAATTCATTCCTCGAGCATTCGTCCTCTGCGGCGCGGCGCGCTCAAGAATTGTACACGTATAATATAAGTAGTGTTCGTGAACATTACTGCTTCTCGTTATAACCGGATTACGTATAATGTCACGTAATTGCTTATTAATTTTTAATGAGAGGTCGACACCAAAGTTAGCTGCGCCTGATGCACAGATTTTAAGGGAGGGAAGCTATAAATATCATCCAAGCAGAACGAAGTAGTAATTCGATTACAACGAATTCTCTCATAACGGTAGTACTGTATCTGTAGCACTTCGCTTACATATTTTTATAAAGATATATTATGTAAAATTATTGCATTAATATATAAATTTGTGAGGTACACTTTAGTTGTGGGTTAATCGTTTCATCTCCTGATTGATTGTACAATTCTTAATTTTCTAGTAACCGCCGACTTGATCGACTTAATTTTACTTAAGTTTAATTTGGTCGATTGCTATAATCGTGTAATAAACATTTGAAACAGCTATACCAATTTAATTATTTAAAGAACGGTGTAACGAATTTAAATCTGCGTCGATTGATGATCGATGATCTTCTTTTGCGCGTCTTCAAAGAGACGTGTGGTCGAACGTTGTCGTGCAGTAGGTGAACTTTGCGTTGCTTGCCACAAAGCATTTAAGTGATGATATCAAGAGAGATTCAGTCGAGTGTCGTGTCAAATACAGGCAACGGGCTGTACCGGGTACGGACAGAAGCTCTTTACCCCAGTCAACTCTTGTATTGTACTTGTACCTGTGATTGAAATCAAATATCTTATAAACCGCTACACAGGGTTAGTCAGTAGAAACGCACGAGCAGAAGTTGGCCGCAAGTGGCCGACACGGCAGTGTGGCCTCTTCAGAAAAATGACAGCACACTGACAGTTCGCTTAGCAATAAGTTAGATTTTTGAAATATTTCAATACTTAGGTTACTGAAATAATTAATTAATATTGTAATGACCAAATGTAATAGCGATTAAAATTTATTTTCGCAACAGATTGCGATTAAAATGATGTCAAGTTTAAAACATTTACAATTTTTATATACTTTCCAAGTAATGATCATGACTGCAATTCTGTAATACAATGCTGTAAAATATTTAAAAACCAATTAGTTGAAATGTTCTTATGGGAAAAAAGTGCGTATGAACAAATTACTTTTTACCATTGAGTGAATCATAGTAACAGTAAAATCAATCTTGCGCATCCAAAATATCTGTATCCTGATACAGTCCAGAGAGTAACCCTGCTTCACCTCCTACGATTCACTAAGAAGTTTTAGAAGTACTTAAAAGTTTTCTATTTTCGATGCGCAAGATTGATTCTAACTTATTGCTATGCGAACTGTCAGTGTGCTGTCACTTGTTTGTAGCTGTCATTTTTTAAAGAGGCTACACTGCCGTGTCGACCACTTGCGGTCAACTTCTACTGGTGCGTTTTTACAGACTAACCCTGTATATGAGAAAAAGTTATTGATAATTTCACTATACAAATTGAAGGTTCTTAATCGATTGCCACCACGATCAATACGACTAGTATACCAGAGCAGGGCGTGTTGAGATGGCAAGCTAGATGATTTTATTTCAGTTTTATCGTCATTGTCGGTCTTCGCACGTCTGTTCACTTTTCTACATAACAGATGGCGTTGGTCAAGAGCCGCGATTGAGTGTTGCGCCTGGTGCAGGCAACCGGCGATACAGTCAAGGCGACGAAGCAAATCATATTACTGAGCATCATTAATGGTGTCCTGCTTGTGGACGCCGTGCGGTGAGGTAAGAAAGGAGAGTGAGCGGTGACGGAGTGCGTATGGCGGCTCTTGCGTGCAACGAAGAGAGCACTACGGTGCGAGCGAGACGGCAAATCTTACGAGAGCAACACTAGCGTCATATTGCCAACTCGTTCGCACTAGTGCTGTGCGAAAAGGACGCAACGGAGCGACGTTTTGGCGTTCCGCTCACACCATAATACCTTCTCTGCTGCGCACTGTTATGATTCGTCTCCCATGAGACGAGCTTCGTTTAGCGATTAATTATTTTCGTCCTGAGGTCCCAGGAATAGTTGGTAGGTTTTCGTATAGAGAAGAACCAACGTTGAGGTTTCCAAAGAGTCGTTTTTACTTGTTGTTGCTCGTACAAAGTTCAGATTACTAAATACTTACGCCAAAGGGTGTTCGATTTATATACTTTACGAAAAGGTGAATGGTAGGGGTTAAGGGAGTGGAAAACCCTAATTCTGGAGTAACAGGAGTTTGTGAGTTAGGGTTTTTTTGGAAAGTAGAAAGTGTGAGGTATTCAGGAAAATAATAATGGAATGTTTTAGTGGGGATTAACGGTAAAGGAGCAATATGCAAGGGATGATGATGGATGGATTTTTATGGAGGGTAAGGATTAAGAAAACGTTAGGAGTAAGACGCGGAACGTTACAGCGCACAGCCTGAGGTGCGTAAATAATTCTGCCCACTGTCCTCTCTTACCTTACTGCACGACGTCTACAAACTGGACACCATTAATAGCGCTCATTGTACTTGTGTTTCGAATCAAAGAATAGAAACTATATTTATCGTGTCCGTCGATAAACAGTATAATTCGAACTCTCAAATATCTTTTACGTTTGTAAATATTAGATTATAACGTTCAACGCCCAATATGAATGAATTGAAAGAATTCTGTCATAACATTAGGTCACCTACCAAAACTATTTCCATGATGTTGAACATGTTTTCGCATCTGAACTACAAAGGGAAATATTTAGATGTTCAGTTTTTTCTTGCAGCACGGATATATGCGATCGTGTGTGTGTTTGTGTTTCAACGTAGTTCCCCGTAGCCGAGGGGCTTTAGATCCAGGGTGTACCGCCGTTCCTCTCCGTAGTTTCCTATATTAGGCTGCAGTTTCTTGTACCTTATTTAGCGAGCCAATGAATCGAGCGCATCCGATACAAAAATGCTGTAATATTTTTACGTGTGTGAATCTTTAAAAGATAATTCATAAAAAATCTACCGCTCAGTTTTATTGAGCGGTTTTTTTATGCTGCTCAATAGTTTTTCGTCTAAACAAAAAGCATCGAAAATTACGCAAAATTTTCTTGAAACTTGAAAACTAAGCTCCGTTTGATCTCAAAATTAAGTACGTAAATGAGCTAGGTTCTACTTGGGCGGGGGGCTAGTAAATGAGTTCATGAAATTGAAGGGCTATCAAATTTAATATATATTAATTGGTTTTATAATAAACTATGCCTATCCATTTATAGCGACTCGAAATTCTGCATAATTAAAAAAATGTACGTTCTTTTATGCGCAGATTGGTGTATGGAAGTCCTGGGAGAAGGAAGGTCTGGATATTAAGGATATCGTCTGGCCAGGAAATTCTCACACTCCCCCTCAGGGTGTTCCAGAGAAATTTCACCTGAAAATAACGTTCTTGGAGGAACCACCCTATATCAACCTAGCCCCACCAGATCCTGTTACAGGAAAGTGCTCCATGGATCGTGGTGTCCTTTGTCGAGTTGCCAAGGAATCGGACATGGTGGAGTAAGTAAAAAAGTATGGATTACTTATTTTAAATCTAAGGTATTATTAGGTAAGTTTTACCGCGGAACGCAGTAATAATTACAAATAACAATATTTACCGTATACACTGTAAAATTTTATAAGTAGTAAGCACAAAAATGGTAACGAGATCCCATGATTACTGGTTTCTATAATAAATTTTATTGTGAATTTTATAGGAAAAATTAACAAAAAATTATCTCCGTGTACAAAACGAAAAGTTGACAATATCAAGCGGTATTTCAAACGAACGTTCCAGCAGGAACAACTTAAGTTCTAAGCGATACAATACTAAACGATAAAGGGTAATCATTCACGTTTCCCGTGTACTAGGAATGATTTCATGAGGCGTGGTCTGAACGGTTTGACGGAAGAACCGAAATGACAGAACGAAATTACACCCTAAGTGTCACTCACCCTCATCCTCTTGCTCCTAAAATTTTCAGGCTTGCTCCTAAATATGCTTCAAGATTACTGGTCCCTCTGCGTATTCCTCGCCGTAGATTTAAGTATCTACGGGTTCCTTCCTAATAGTAGCAGCCAGGAACACGAAGATTGAAAACTATGGCGAGAAACTCGCAGACTCGAAAATGTACGGCGAGAAAAATGTAGACTTCCATCATAATAGAAAATAGCATTGCACCGTGAAGGGGTTTGCGTTTGACTGGACGCGTACCTTAAAACAATTGCGAACCGCGCATTCGGCGTGATGTTCCATCCAAAATGACGAAATTGTGAACGGAAATATTTCCCTTATTATGAATGCTATCTTCACGTATTTTTTCAACATTATTATTTTTTCTTGCTCTAATACTTTTGCATTTAACCTTTTTCGATAGCGTTTGAAATAACGAAAATATTTTTTTATTTGCAAACGGAAGTTAAAAGAAAAAAAATGCTCATTCGATGCGTAATTAAAAAAATATTCGACGATTGCCACATCAGATTTTCAAAATCGTACACCGTTTCGCCGCAAAACGCAAACGTGGATCTTAGCTGACACACTGTGTATATTTCAGGCAAATATAAATATTCGTTTTCTTTTATTAAACTTCTATTTTCAAAGGAATTAGTTTGAGTGAAAATATTCGGATGGTAAGAAAGTCTTACGACCTTTCTGCTTATATTATATAATCTTTTTTTATCGAAGCTTGTCGAGAACATTCTATAGAGAAAATTTTTTTAATGTCTGGAAGTTTTATTTTCGACAGGTATCAAAGATAAATATATAAAATAAAATAAAATATAATAATTCGTCAGAAAAACTCTTTTAGTGTTGCAAGACTTTCTTACCAACTTAATATTTAGAAAACACGATCAGATCTTTATGTGTCTTATCTTTAAACTCGATTCTTAATACTTCGCCTTTGGTTTCTTGGCAATGACTCTTGTTGTTTTCTTCCGTGTGAATATCTCTAATAGAATTATTGTCTTTTCTTCGCAGAGTGGATGTACCGTCAGCTCACAGGAACGAGAGCTTCTACCAGTGTTGCAGTGGATTTTGCATAGACTTATTGGAGAAATTTGCTGAAGAATTGGGATTTACGTATGAATTGGTTCGCGTGGAAGATGGTAAATGGGGTACACTAGAGGTGAGGTAATTTAATATAAGGAAGTGATGTTAGGTAGTCTGGTTAGATATATCACTATAATTTTCTAATAGTTCTATGCCACTATTTGAAAATTTTATAAATTTCTTCTTCTAATATTTCTATGCGTTTTATCGTATATTAAATAAGATACATTAGGCTTTAAAAAATACTTTATTGCTAAACACATTCATTTAATATTTTATTACATTTTTCAGAATGGCAAATGGAACGGTCTTATAGCTGACTTAGTGAATCGCAAGACTGACATGGTAATGACTTCCTTAATGATTAATTCCGAAAGGGAGGCTGTTGTTGATTTTACGGTACCGTACATGGAGACTGGTATCGCTATTGTAGTAGCGAAGAGGACTGGTATCATCTCTCCAACTGCCTTTTTGGGTAAGTTACAAAAGAATCTTTGAATGCAATGAAAAGTTTTTAAAAGGAAAGATAATTAACAAATGTATAAATTAAGTATAAAATGGAACTTGAGTATATAATTTTTAATCTCAAAGTTTTTTTCGGAGTCGTGTATATTGACTTCTGCTGGTCCATCTGTTCTCTGGTCGGAATTCACGAAAATCCCTATCAATTTCAATGGTGAGATAAAACAGAATCCATTTAGACCAAACTATGGACTTTTATAGGCTTTTCCAAATTCATATAAGTTCTCTGTAGGCTACTGCATAACCATTTGTAAAATAACAAATTTTTACTCGAAAATTCAAGACTTTGACTATTTTAAGAATCAAAGCTTGAAAATACAATGCAATGAAATGGTTTCGCTTATACCATCCATGTATTACATATGTATAGATATAGAGAACCTTGCAGACTTTTCATTGATGATCGCCTTGCCACTTTTTCTATTTATGACTCTCATAACGCCATTGACTCTCAGTAACGTCTTTTGGCATGTTAAAAATTATTTCAGAACCCTTCGATACGGCTTCGTGGATGCTTGTTGGCGCTTTGGCTATTCAAGCTGCCACTTTCACCATCTTCCTATTCGAGTGGCTATCGCCTTCTGGTTTCGACATGAAGGTAAACCCTTCAGGCGCTCTGCGAAAACTGGTACCTTTCATTTTGCTTTTTCGTATATATTTTTCTCGTTTTAAACCCTTCAATCTCCCCATAGCAAATTCAGTATATCACTGTAGTGTAGTATATGGCTGCATTTTTGGTATGTAGCCAAGGCACAAATGGTACATTATTATTGTAATTATCGCGACTTTTAAAAAAAATGGATATTGATTGAATTTCTCAATCATATTTTCATCATCATATTGTGTATGCATGATGAAATACGGAAAACAATACCTGTACATCGAAATACGTCATGCGAGAGGAACCGAAGAATTTGAATATCTTTGAACAGTTCTAACATCACATTACATTCCACATTCATGATCTTTTTGTATGTTTTGCACGGTTTGCCAATCACTTAAATGTTTAGCACTTAATATGCACTTTTCTTTACGATTCGTATCGCACAGTGAGTAAAAAAATTGAATGAAATATGGCATCGTAACCAATATGATAATGATATTTTAGAAGACATATCAATGACAACAGAAGTTTTCTATTCGTTTCCTTGATAACGAAAAGGCCCCGGCCGGGGTCAGACTAGGCATCCCGAACAATGCAAACCCAGGTAGTAATCAGCGTGGCACGCCAGTATGCCAAACTACTAAACTACCTCACGATTCCCTCTTTCCCTACTATGGAAGGCTATTGGGGTCCGAACTGGGTGCTTACCAGTATCCCAAGATGTAAACCTAAGTTCAGTTCAGCTAGTTCCTTGTTACTGTAACAGTTTCTTAATAGAACTTCATCATTATCCAAGATGTAATTAATGATTGTGTTTATTTTCTGTGAGTATAGTTAACCTTAAAAATCTTCGATCTCGTTAAACGTGTGTCCCAAACTGGTAAATGCCACCGCTTGAGCATAATGATTGAGCTTGTGCTTGGGAAACGCACGGTCATTTGGGAAGTTGACAATCAGGCATACATGTTTCAATATAATTTAATTAACCACTTTTTATAATTATTAAAAAATCAAGATTTTTTTCTGTCTTAATAAATAAGTTTATGAATCCCTATTTGTAACATTTAGCCTGTCGTATGTCGCTTAAAGTTTGAATGTAATGTAAGAAATGTATTTTGGTGCTCCTAGATGCTGATTTTCCCTGATACACAATTTCTGTATTCTACACGATGACTTTCTCTCGGTCGGAAACCAAACTTGTCCTTAAAGTCATTTGATTTTGACTCCCTTCGTGGTTGATCTTCATATCCTCTAAGGTCATCCTTCTGTCTTCTCGGCTTCTGGTTGCTGAATGGTCCGGCCTTGCTGAATCCTTCCATTGGTCTGATGTTTACTCCTCTTTCTCCATGGTGGGTGTTATGGGATTACCGCCCAATTCCATTTGTTGACATTGACTAGGGTTTGTCAAGGGCAAATTCGTTCATTTCCCTTCCTATTTCTTCTGCTCGTCCAATGGTACTTTGCTGTGTCTGTTAGTGAGGGTTAGTGGTGAGTAGGCATCGCCCATTTTCATCTCTTGACCTTAACCCAGCCTGGGTATGGGTCAAGGCTTCTCCTTGGTCAATGGCTCTTTTACTGTGACCCTTTCATATCGGTGCAGTGGGGTATGATGGTAGGTTGACGCTACCTGTTCCCATTTTTTGACCTTAATCTAAGTGAGGTGTAAGTGGAGTTTCGCCTCCCCTTCTTCATCCCTTCTCTGCGTTTACTGGTTTCTTGATGTTCCCCTTTGCGGTTTTTGCAGCGGGCTTTTGCGGAATCTCCTCCTTTCCTTACTTTGGCATGTTTTGTATTGGAGTTCGATGGGGTTTCCCCCTTTTCACTCATCTTGACCTTGTTATTGCCCTCGGCTGCCGAGAGGACGGCCAGATTCTCCCCTTCATCCCATTTTTCAGTTTCTACTGAAGGCTGGGATGCTTCTCTAGAAGGCCTTCGAACCATTAAAGGAGCTCCTGTGAGGGTCAAGACGCCTCTTCTCGTAGAGGACTCTCTCCGGGCTGAGCTCTGCTTCGCCCTCCACGGTGGTCACCTCTGAGGCGGTCTCCTGGGGTGCCCTGTTGTTTTTCGCCCCGATCTCTGGAAGGTCTGGAAGCTGCGCCATCCCCTCTGTTGGGCCCTCAGTAGCTCCCTCATGTTCTTCTTCTTCATAGGCGTCCTGTCATATGTGCGCCAAGTCGTTGGCCAAAAGTTGGTCCCTGACCACATTCCTTCTTCTTGGTTGGAGTGTGAATCATCCACATGAATCCCATCGCTGGTGCTGAGTTGTCTCCCCCTGATTGTCTCTGGATCGTGGACTCCCTTCGGATTCTTCGTACGCGCTATACGTCCCAGGTCTGGGTCCGTCGTTCCAGGCTGAAGTGGACGCTGGCGTTCCCCTGCCTGAATCCGTTTCTCGGTCGTTCTCCTTCTCCCTTTTCGGTGTGGCTGGGATGACCGTACGCCCGCGTATTTCGTGGCTCAGCTCTTTCAAGCGCCCCAGGTCCCTCTCCATGGCCTCATCCGGTAAGCGCCGCATCTGGCGCACCATGTTGTGCCGAATTTTCACAGGTAACCACAACTTCGAAATATTAAGCTCAATATATAAGAATGATATATTCTAAGTTTTATTGTGTTTTTTTTTTTCATTTTAATCTCTCTACTAGACGACAGGATATATAACATATTTGGAATAATTTTTTTCATCAGACAAGTCATATGTACAACCGATGACCGTTTTGAAAATATTCCACGACAAGTTATATCGGACAGCGTAGCATACTTAAAGCCCATGTGTGATATACCCTACCCATATCCAGTTGATAGAAAAAATGTAATCCTATTTTTTTACGAGTACCAAACGTTTCTGGACAAAAGCAAGTTTGCTTTCACTCCATTTTTCCAGTATCATAGTGAAACCAAATTTACGATTGTTCAGCACCCTTGAAACAATACGAATGCAGTTTTTGATACCGACGGCAGTGTATCACATCGCTTTAATTACGTATAATGAAATGATTAGGGTGTATGGATGTATGTGTGTAATTGCAAATTTTATTTTTATTGAGTATATTGATAAGGTTATTGTTGAAACTTGTATCGACTGCTTATATAATTGCGTTGGTTTAACGTATCGGTTGTAAATTTCTAACTATTTTGTATATAAACAATACATTATCTAAGCAAATATCATCAGAGAGACTAACGTTATTCAATTTTTAGTTAAGCAAATAATATATGTCTAAAAAAAAGTCACAAAAATAACCGGCAGTTCTGAATTCAGTGGACAGATGCTGTCATCTTCTTCCACTGAGCCTCTGATTCAGGGCGGGTCACTCCACTGTTGGAGCATTAATTATGAACTTCCTGAACCCGAGGACGCGATAAACCGATAAATAAACCAAAACCCCGAAAACCCAACCTCAGAAATCAAGGGACAGCAGCAGTCATAGTTCCGCGAATGTGACAAGGGGAAAAAGCAATAGCGCGGCCTGAATTTTGAATACAGTAATAGATGTATCCTAGGCTTGTTCAACAAAGAATAATCCATTAATCTGTAACTAACCCCAAAGTCTCGTGATACAAGATCCTCTACGAGACACGTGAACAATATTAATCAGAGGAAAGATAGTACTCGGATATTCGGTTCATCTTATATGGAACTATTATCTATTCGACGTAACGATACAAAGTGAACAAGATCAGCTAGTTATATCGATTTGTCGCGAAATAAATCATCCGGAGCACATCGAAAGATTAGGTATCGCAAAAGAATGAAAAGAATGCGAAAACAAAAAAGGACTTAGACCAACGAAAAGATAATACGTGAACTCACGAGACGCGTGGAATACGAATTTGTTTATAAATTCTCCAGGGTCACCGAGGCATAAGGCTAAATTTAATAATACATTTCGAGAATACAGAAATAATTAGCGGAAGGCACAGAATTTTTTCCTGACTGGCGAAACGCGAACATCTCCTAGACAGAAACCGGGAGGAACGAAACGGAATGGATCTGAACCTGCCAATGCACGTGTAACGGATTACCGACTGGGGTCCATGATAATTCGTAAAATGTCCGTAATATGTCAGGACAATCGATTTCGTAATCCCCTCCTAGGTACTTGTCGTGCAAATTAAGCCACCAACCGCGTAACTCTTCTCTTTTGCCTCGAGACACTGAGAAAAACCCACGTGTCACTTTCGGAGCACGACAGGTAATCTAACGCGTTCATTAAACTGACAATTTTTATTCAAATAGGTATCTTATGGGTGTTTATGTTTTATTAACGGAAAATGATCGGTGAAAAATAATTTTACTACACGAGTCATCACCAGAAGGAGTTGTAATACTGAAAGGACATATTCCTCGGGCGAGCTCCAAGTTCGAGATGGCCAGTCACTTTGGAGGCACGAAAAGTAGCACTTTTCATGCACGAGTCACGTAAAGCAATTTAAGTAAAAACCCAAAATCTTGTTATAACATTGAATTTCGTATAAAAATACCCAGATATTATTTGATATGTATCATTGATTGGTTACGATGCGTATTAAAATAAATTTCATGGTCTATATACATGTAGTATATGTGTATGTATAATTTTAACAGAAGTCAAATATGACTCAAAAGTGGCGACCTCTGGGTTACTATGATTATTAAATAGTTTCCTAGGTCTCTGATTTTTCCCATTGGTCGACTATACATACATAATTTACTACATTCGTTTATTGGAGATGGCTGAAGGAGACAATCAAGTGCTCCATTTCTATATTTTCACATAATGAAATAATAACATTAAATAAGTTATTTGGAAAGTTATATGTTGTGTCTATGCTTACAATGCATCTTAATATTCCAACAAATGAAAATTTTATTTCAGCGCTCTGTTTCGCAGATCAATTTATCGCCGAACCATCGGTTTTCCCTCTTCCGTACCTATTGGCTAGTTTGGGCTGTACTTTTTCAAGCAGCCGTTCATGTAGACTCGCCAAGAGGATTCACTGCTAGGTGAGTTTCAAGTCATCCAATTAAATGAAGTTCAATTTTGACGATCATAAGATATTAAATTTAATATAATAACAAATTCATATCATAATTAAAAAAAAAGAATACTTTCAAGAGCAACCTTTAACGATTCACGATGTAAAAGATTTCTGTAAGGCTAAAATTTTTGTCACGGACTGATGAAGTATACATGTTGTGTGCTGCATTACTATTCCTAACGAGTTTTTCTACATCAGGTTCATGACCAATGTATGGGCCATGTTCGCCGTGGTGTTCCTTGCCATCTACACTGCCAATTTGGCAGCCTTCATGATCACCCGTGAAGAATTTCATGAATTCACTGGCGTGGATGATCACAGATTAGCCAAGCCTTTCTCGCATAAACCAATGTTTAAGTTTGGCACAATTCCATGGAGCCATACAGATAGCACTCTGGCCAAGTATTTCAAAGAGATGCACGCGTACATGAGGTCATTTAACAAGAGCAGTGTTGCAGAAGGAGTGGAAGCTGTCATTAGCGGGTGAGTTTTCTTAATATAAATTATAATACAATTAGGATCAATTCTCTAGATATTGTGACGCTTATTTGATAAACTCAAAAGTCACGCACGCAAACATCGACACTCCCAAGGAACCATCTATTACACGGTAAGACAAAATTAAGTTTAGGTCCCAGATGTTCATTAGGATATCAACGAGATGATAGTATATCAAGATAGCTCCTTTCCGAAGAATTCGCTAGTTCAGCGTGGTGTGGAACATGGTAGAGGAGGACTGTTTACTATCCCGGTATACTCGATTCTAGGACATGCGCGTCCCCTTTAGTGGAGTCGTCCTTATCATTGCGAACCTTAAGATCAGAATTCAGGGCGACTACCAAACCAGGCCTTTCGATACTTTTTCCGATCGGGACGGACCTCTCCGTTTCTGAAGCTCTCCAGGTGGCAGTTTGGCTCCTGCCCTGCCGCTCGTCTCCTGCTCGATATTGCCCTTCGTCACAAGAGGTACGATAGCCTGCCTTCGAGTTTTGGTACTTCCTTGGCAGATTCCCTCGACTTTCTCCGCTTACGGCAGCTATATTTCCATTGGTGATGGTAAACGCTTCGAAAAAGGGCGCCATCGGAAACACGTGCGTTTTTCTCTGGCATCACGATACTTGCCTCTCTCCTGTCTCTCTGCTTCCGAGAGTATTTCGGTACGGCCCTGATAAATGTTCTCGGGTTCCTGTTCGGGAGCTACTGTTGCTCACTGTTCTTCTGCGGGTGGTTCCTTGGCGTGGCTGCCATTGTTCGCGTCATGATGGTGGTGATTTACATGTTAGAGATAGAGGAAAAGCAAAGCAAATGAGAAAACTTTCATCGAAGAAACTTTAATTTAAGTACATCACTTGAACTTTATTATCACTTACACTTAATTAAGCAATCATACAACAGATGTTTTACACATATTTTTTGTTATACCTTTTCAGGGATATGGACGCGTTTATCTATGACGGCACGGTACTCGATTATCTTGTGGCGCAGGATGAAGACTGCAGGCTACTTACTGTTGGATCATGGTACGCCATGACAGGATACGGTTTAGCTTTTTCAAGGAATTCAAAATACGTCCAAATGTTCAACAAACGTCTTCTCGACTTTCGAGAAAACGGTGAGTCTAATTGAAATTCATTTCCATTATACATATACAGGGTGACTTATTCTAAATTTCGAATCTGATTCGGACCTATTCTCTAGGACAAATAAACCGAATGAACTATTCGAATAGGAAACTGTCCTGAGGGTCGGGGATATGTATTTACTTGCAGCACTGCATAGTTGTATGTATTAAGAGACAACTTCATCTTATGAGGAGGTTGAGGGTAGTTTGAGTAAAGAATAGACTTCTCTCAGATTTGAAGTCTAGAATAGCTCACGTTGTAGAGGCCTTACATGTTCCAAAATTAAAAATAAAATTTCAGGCGATTTGGAGCGTCTACGTAGATATTGGATGACAGGGACTTGCAAGCCTGGAAAGGAAGTACAGAAGAGCAGTGATCCACTCGCTCTGGAACAATTTCTGAGCGCGTTCTTACTGCTAATGACGGGTATTCTCATTGCCGCAGTGCTCTTACTTCTTGAGCACCTCTACTTCAAGTACGTGAGGCACCACCTGGCCAAGAGCGATCGTGGTGGTTGCTGCGCGTTAATTAGCTTAGTAAGTGACATGTTACGTTTTTGATATTTTATGGGTTTTAGATATACTCTAAAAAAGATCTCTAGCATACCAACAGCACATTAAATTATTTATTGACTTTTATTCAATGGTAAAAGTGTATTATACAAAATATTTTTAATTATCGTGCACAAGCTATATAATTATATTTTTAAATACATTCTGATAAAAATTTTTTTTGACAAAGTTATATAGTTCTGAAAAAGGTATACGATAGATCATAAATAATACGATGTCAAAAGGTTTTTATGGAATAGTTACGATTCACTGTCAAACTGAATTACTTACATCAAAATGCCCCGGATGCCGTTTCTTACTTATTATAAGCCATACTCTTGACATTCCTATTTCGGTACTTGGTATCTTAAAAAATTTGTTTTGCGTTACTACTTTGACTAGAACGTGAATAGAAAAATTCAGTTCTGAAAAGAATATTTAAATGACTTTCAATCTTTTGAAAATTGAACAAAATGAATTCAGTATATTGAACAAATTTTATGTAACGCATCTTTTAAATTTATGCATCCTTAATCCAAAACACTTATTTGTAAAAGCGCAACTAAAAATAGAAATTACTTCAGTACAATTATTGAAATACTCTATCAGGCATTTTGTGAAATACTCAATATAAAAAAGTTATGCCATGTTAAATTTGCATTTATTTTTTGTTAGAAAGTATTCAATCTTTGGAAAGAAGAATAATTTATGTTCTAAATGATAAATTAATTTGTATTCATTACTCACTTTTATTTTCTGATAAAGAAAAATCAATTTTCATATTTTTAAAGGAACGATATGCATAAGAATATGTATATCAAGATGTTCCCAATTACAAGTTTAAAACATTTTTTAATCAATAATTTATCTACACTAGATATGCTATTAATTGGTTCTTAGATTCCTTATTGACCTAATTTTTGTTTTATTATACTCTGGGTTTAGCCTTTAAACATATAGTTTTAAAGATGTTATTGTCAATTTAATTAAAGTCGCTGAATTGTTTGCCGATCGTCTACACTACTTCTATCCTCATACTAACAGACTGTTTGCTTGAAATATGAATTGAAAGTGTCCGTCCAATTTGATTTCTTCAAGGTATCCAAGGAACTCACACCTTGGCACGATTCCTTTTACTATTTCCTTTTAACATAGCAAGTGCTTTTAACATTGGGTTTATGGAAATTTCATTTATATTTATCTCTACATACACGCGTCAATTTGACACATGAATTAAATCAGACATTTTCTTTAGAAAGCAACTTAAAAAGCAACGTAATTATATACTATTAACTTATAAATGAAATTATGAGATATATATTTATATAAAATTTATAATATTTAACGTTTATTATATCTTTTCTTCATCAGGGCTTTCTAACGTAACATAAATACGTAGGACATAAACAGTGACGTCGTGTCCACCCATTTCAGATTTGAAATGTCGGGTTTGAAGTACCTATCGTCGCTGCATTGTTTAGGTTCACTTTTGAAATTTACTTTCTTGCAGAAGTAAATCTTTTATCTCATTTATAATTATTACTGCAGTAATGTAAAAGTTATTGCCAAGTATATTTTAAAGCGCAACTTTATGGAAAATATGGGATCTATATACTGGATAATTGGAACACAGATTATAGGAAAAATCAAGATCCAATTGTACCACTGCTAGTTTGAAAATTACGTCCAAGAAATTAATTTTTGATACGTTGATGAATACACGAGATGCTTCTATATGGTTCGTTAATTTAATCTTATTTTCTTTGATATTTCTGTTCGCGTTTCACCTGATGACGTGCGAAGCCAAAAGATGTGTTATGTGTCGTTATTTTAGTTTTATTACAGGCGTTAATATTGAACAGCCAATTTTTTTGTTTTCGTACAAGCATTTCCCATAGACTGCGGTAAACAATAGAAATTCGTTTCTATAGCATCTATGAAGCGATGTAAGCAGATAACAAAATACAATATCAAGGTACTGATGTGTGAAAGTTAAGATGAGTGTTGCCCGCTGGCAAACACCAATCGATTGCGCACAGTTTCGATGGCACACATAAATATTGGATACAGAGCTGATGTAACTTGTTGAAGTTGGATACAGACAAATTTGCACATGATAATATTGGATAAAGTGTTGATGTGTCAAATGTTAGTGTGGCCGATGAGTTCCGTATGCAGCCTGATTATGTAATGACATTTTCAACGATAGTTTGAAGAAAATATAAATGTATTAAAGGGGAATGGGGCCAGCCTTTTCGATGTGTGAGTATGTTACATCGAAGTGAGCTGGAAGCGAGGAAATTTCGCATCAAAAAATTTAATATTAGAAAACACTGTCATTAAATTTTTTACACCAAATCGAAACACCCCGACAAAGTTTCTTTCCAGCGAAGTCGAATTTTAAATTATTTTTCTAAAACTACAGTTAAATCTCAATCGCTACGCGAAGATCATGTAATTATTTTCGACTACTGAAATTTTTTAACAAAGCTGCAGAAACGAATGCACTAAGAGCCGGAAAAAACTTTCTTCAACAGCTTCTATACGATGAATTATATTTTCGGGATCACTTGTAAAAAAAGCGGTTTACAAGAATTTGATGTAGTTTGATGATGAATCTCTAGATTCGTTGCAAGATATTACTAACCGAAATGGTGGAGCCTAAGTTTGGTTAGGTATATAAATAAGATACGGGATTATCGTTATGCATTCGTACAACAATTCGAAGAGGACAGGGAACGATATATGGAACCGGACATTGTTTCAAATGAGACAGGGACCAAGCAGACAGAGACTGAGGTTTGACTGGATATAAAATAGTAATGAATATTGACGATGACAGCCTACGGGTCTGTCACGGCGACCTGATCATTATTTTATCATTCCCTATCCAATACTTATTATACTGCTGCACAAAAATACCGATGAAATTCGAAAATAGAGGAACGTAGGGAAAGTTTCATGTGTCCGCTTTACACCATGTCACGCGAAATTGCTGCCGTGTAGCCAATTTCGAGATTTTTCGGTGCGAACGTGTTGAGCTGTCAACAAAGAATTTTTCCTCGCCTATAACTTGGGCTTTTTGTCACAGCGAGCGCTAGTAGTCACCCGCAACGTTACGATCAGTCCCAATCTGCACGGGCCACTGCCACTGATGCTCATTCTTCACGAGCAGCCTTCAGTTGGGTGGTGTTTATATATATTAATTGCAACTTTCCATATTACTGCACATGGTATATCTACTGATCCGAAACTACTGTCTTAATAAATCGCTGTATCTTTTACAAAGTTCTTCTCGTTGTCCTGTAAACTTTATCATTACCATACACGCGAAAGCTTTTTCTAAGAGCAGCTATGTAATGAAGACCAGACCCGAATTCTAATTATTTCGTATTTAATTACACTAAAAAAGTGGGCTCTAAATAAATATATTTCTTTGAGAACGATTCGAGCACTTTATATTTAAGTCAAAATGTCTTTTAACTCAATCAAGTATCTGCTCGAATCATTTGCGAAAAACCATCAGGGCTTGAGTCCTCGGACCACTTCCAAAATTTTCTTATGGATCCTATAATATATATTTTTTAAGTATAATTTGCATTCTAAAAAGGTGTTCGAAATTAGTTCGCTTTGAGCTAATGCACTAAAGAATTATTAAATCGTATGGAAAAAATATTTTATGCCGAGTATTCAAATAAATAATTTGTTCGGCCCGATTAATATTTCATAAGTTTAAGTAATTTTTTTTCTCAGTGTATGAGATCTCAGTGTATAAGATCTGATTTTATTTACAAAGTCATAATATGATGAAGCTGCAATAGAATTTTTTATTATTTCCAGTGTAAATCTTAGCACCAAAATTACAACGATTTCATGGTTTCCATTGAGTAGCGATATTTATTCAGGGTGTTCACTTTGAACCAAACACTTAATTATCTCTAAAATTGCGAATTTTTAACAAAAATCTTTTCTTCTCTCTTCAAAATAGATCTTCAAACCTGTAAAGAAATCCGATACCACAGAGATATATTTTTTCTAATAAACAGTATACCCCTAATATATTTTCATATAATATTCACTACCAAAATACCAAAATTTGAATAGAATAATACAGAATAACTCATATATATTTTTGATTAAATATACCAAAAAATGCTTTACTTTCCTACCGTAAAAGTCCAAGTCGATCAAAATTAATTACAAATAAACATTTCCTTTCTAGAGCATGGGAAAATCTTTGACGTTTCGCGGAGCTGTTTACGAGGCGCAAGACATTCTCAGGCAACACAGATGCAGAGATCCTATCTGCGATACACATCTTTGGAAAGTAAAACACGAGTTGGACATGGCGAGGATTAGAATACGTCAGCTGGAGAAGGATTTGGAAGTTCACGGGATCAAACCATCCCAGCCTAAGTATGCTAATTTCATTCATTTTATATTTATATAGTTTAAATTGGCCAATTCGCTTACATTCAATCGTATTTACATGACATTCAAACTTTCAAAGCGTGCACCAATAGCTAGTTGAAATATTCCTAAGTTGCGAAGATTTCTTGTCAACGTATCTCGCAATATCTAATCCTCACATTTCTTGTTTGAATACTAATTTTCTTTTTACAATTTTTCATGAATCATGGCATTAAGCCTGTTTCATATGTATGCATGCCGTTGCATAGTTGTTCAATCTGTCCTTAATGTGTATATCCAGTCTTTTTAAGGTCGTTGCACTCTTACATAACTTTTGCTTCTATGACGTCCAGTAAAATAAATCAAGGAAGATACAAAAATAATAAGGAAAATAAATGAAAATAGATCAGTTGAGAGTAATGTGTATGAGATTAAAAGAGATATTAAAAAGAAGGGATAAACATAGAGAGTAACAGCCTTAAACTTTTAACTCTTTTTTACATTTCTAACTTCATAATTACTTGAGTGTTGCTCGTCGTACCGCATGCACTATCCTATATATGATATATTCAGCTTATTAAGTATATGTATATTTATATGCATATTCAGGGTGATTCAGATATATGTATAAGTTATTAATGTCCGAATTCAAGTTTCTGTAAAACAATGTTTATACCTAAACTTGAAAACTACGAATAGCGGATTATCAAAATTATTGATTCAGTGTATAAATCAACGTAAGGATGTTGGCTAGAGGAGAAGGTTTTCCCTACTCAGCACGTCC
Source organism: Calameuta pygmaea (assembly GCA_031762395.1). Taxonomy (NCBI): domain Eukaryota; kingdom Metazoa; phylum Arthropoda; class Insecta; order Hymenoptera; family Cephidae; genus Calameuta; species Calameuta pygmaea. Next base: position 19,424 of record JASANN010000251.1, read on the forward strand.
TTCAGGCCTATGTTATATACCTGCGCGTCGTAGATGCGCATAAAATCACGCGCAGTATACGAGTTAGGATTGAAGATCGTGCTGAGCAGGGGAAGTCTTCTCCTCTAGCCTCCTCTATATGGTATATACTGCGCGTTGTAGATGCGCATAGAATCACGCGCAGTATACGAGTTAGGATTGAAGATCGTGCTGAGCAGGGGAAGCCTTCTCCTCTAGCCTCCTCTATATAATATATACTGCGCGTTGTAGATGCGCATAGAATCACGCGCAGTATACGAGTTAGGATTGAAGATCGTGCTGAGCAGGG